>JAGPOW010001338.1:41366372-41448837 GCA_030014935.1 Caiman crocodilus
CCCCGGTGCTCTTTCCTGCCAAGGCAGGGGGTCGGACTAGATGATCTGCCCAGGTCCCTTCCGACTCTAGACACTATGATACTATGATACTATGAGAAACTGTAAAAACCAAGAGAGGAATTAATTTTGTCTGAAAGCTTATTAACACATTAGGGTGGCTCTGTAAATGTTAAATTTTCTTTAAAGACTTCCACTGCCCTGTTTATCTTAAACAGACTAATCTTTGATAGATTGCACCAGAGTGGTAGCTACAGTTGAGATCTCTTCCTGCTGTTTATCAACAGTTGTTAACTAATGAACACTTTTTGGAAAAGCTATGCATTCCTGCTGAAATCATTGCTGCTGCAATGAGGCTTACACAAAAAAGTTGTCCATACCACTTTCTGATCTATTTGAAACCCAGTAGCAATCCACTAATTCATACTTAGTTAATTCACATTTTCAAAAAAATGAAGAATGTCCTAAGGGGCAAGGACCTTGGAAAGCCCATTGCTTGCACTGCCCTACATTTCCTGTTCGACTTCAAGCATTTAGAGAGAACTCCACAAAAGAATATAGGTAGTAAGATGCTAAATGTAGCGATAACTAACATTTAAGCAACTCATCTCAAGAACAGACACTACAGCCTTGAATTAGGGGCTTAATGACAATATGAAATATATGACTTACAGGCAATCCTCGACTTAAAACGTTTTGGGTTACATTTTACACTCACAACATTTATAAACTGACACCCTGGTTCAAATTCCTGACATCGGTTTCAACTTTACAATACTTGATCTGATGCAACACCATACCAGTGAACAACTTGGCTGGATTGCCCATCTCCCTGGAGAACATCTGGCCAAACTTCCTTAGACACTGCCTTTAAGAAAGCAGACAAGACCCAGAAAAACCTGCAGATCAGAGTCCTGAGAAGGATCCAGCCAAGACCCTTCAAAAAGTCTAACCAAGAGGTCTTCAAAAAATCCATCAAAGCCACCTCAAAGAAGTCCTTCCAAATCAGTATGATTGCTATTTATAGTATAACTACATTAATGTAGCTATATTACTTATCTATAATTGATTGAGTACAAAATTCTTGGTTATTTTTGGTGAACATAGGGTATTGAGCCTTGGTTCAGGAACCAATCCCCCATTTATAACATTGTTTACTATGGGGGGGAAAAAAAAAAAAAAAAAAATCGGCTCCAAGTTACAACGTTTCAACTTAAGATGCAGTTTTCAGGAACCAATTCTGTCATAAGTCCAGGGCTTGCCCGTATTAGATTTGAGACGCCTCCTGTCAGACTTAAGACACCCTTGAAAAATGCCCGCCCTTAGTTTTTACTTGCTTTTCAACTATGGAAAAAATAATAGAGCAATTATTCTGCTGCAAGGAACTCAAAGAATCACAACAGATCAAAAATCTCTGGGTTTATCTTGTGAATTGTGCGTAAGTACTTCTATACTTGAGTTCTAATATTACAATACACCTTGAGAAAGCTCTCTCAGCACTCCATGGTACCAAGGCACCCTGGTTGAGAATCACTTCTCTGGTTCCCGAGGTTAAGTCTTAGAAATTCCCTAGGCAGAATTTGGACACTTAAATCTGAGAATGTGATCCTCAAAACCCCAGGCTAACACCAGTGTTCCCTCTAAACTGCATGGCCACACAGGTGCGCTTGTGCCATATTGCCAGGTGCACCTGCATGGTCATGTTCACTGCACAGCTTAGAAGGAACGCTGACTAACATTCTAGATCGGGAATCAGAAACCTACAAGCCCACAGGCTGGATTTGACCCAGATGTATATGTGAGCCACAGCCCACAGCTCAGTTTGCTGCACCCCACTTCATCATGCTACTGATCTCCTCAGCAGCATCCCATACTTTAGCCACACTCCTCTCTCTCATCTCCCATTCCCTCCCACAACATGTGCCATTTACCATCACCTCTAAATTCTGGCCCTTCCTTCTGCCCCCAGTAACAAAATGCAGTGACACATGTGGCAGAAATGACAGCAGGGGATTTGGTTGCTGCAGAGGAGTGATGGTTCACAGCAGCAACCAAGTCAAAAGCAACTGACAAGCTATTCAAAGTGTAAAGTCAGGCAACCTTTTCAAGTTTGCATTTTTGTCTAATCAAGTTCCTACCTAGAAAAGTATCCATAGCTGTAGCTCGCCTACCATCACAAACAAAATTCCCCATGATCCACAAAATAAGCATTACCCTGATGATATCTGCCTAGAAGGACCCAGGTCAGCAAATTTGACTTCCTTATTTTTTTCCCCCCAAATTATAAAAGCATTTCTAAAATGACTTCCTGAATATTATCATTCCTGATGGAAACCCTGTTGGAACCAGTTACAATATCTGTAAAAATACAGTTAAAGTAGGAAGTATGTTAAACTATTTTATTGTTTAGTGAATAGCAGTAGTTGTTAATCTAATTACTTTTCAGTAGTATATTTTTTCAGCAGTTTATTTTTTTTTCTCCTCCATCAACTTCTCTCTATTTTCCCTTCCATACACTACTAAGATGACCACAATTTTCCTTGAATTAATCTCAACTCCTTTTGACTGTGTACTCTTAGGCTATTTTAAAAACAGATTTAATGATCTCAACAGTAACCTAACAAAAGTTACAAGGCACTGAGCTTATCTATGTTGTATAGAACCAATCAACAACAGAAGTGAAAATGAAATACCTTCTTTCAATTTCTTCTCTGTAAACAGCTTGACAGTATTAAAAGAAAGTTTATATAAAAATTCACAAAGAAAGGTAGTATGTGAAGAATCTTCAGAGAAACCACTTTCAAAATGAGTATCATAGATTGGGAAATCTATAAAAAGAATGAACGCAGTTAGTTACACAATTTCCACTATGAAAATGTTAAACCTTTTTTTCTTTTGTGTCTCATTTCTTACATGTGTAAGGTTTTCATCTAAAGAAATGCAGTAGCTGCATGACTTAAAAGTACATAATTTCTTTTTTACAGATATACTCCTATTAATTTAATATACAAGCTAAATAAAATGGTTCTGTGCTGAGGAGCTAAAAGACAAATATTCACATTCATTGAAACATTACTGTGTTCTACCAAAGGCAATAAATGTAAAGTAGCATATGCCTTTTTGTTTTGTTTTTTTTTAAAGTTGCTTTACTAAAAACTTGTTTTAGAATCATAGACAAGCAGGGCTGGATGGTACCTCATAATGTCATCTAGTCCACCCTTTCATCCTTAACTACAGCATCCCAACCAAGTGTAAAATCTGCTCCTTGAAAACTTCCAAGGATGAAGACTCCACAACTTTCCTAGGTAGCTTGTTCTACTGCTTAACCACTCTCATAGTCATGAAGTTCTTCCTAACCAACCTACAGTTTTCCTGTTAATGCTTGAGGCCATTACTCCTAGAACTCTCACCTGGCCAGACAGAAAAGCCCAACTCCATTCTCTCTGTAAACAATTATTTCAACATGGGATTTTTGTTTCTTAAGGATTTGGTTGTGGCTTTGTCCCACTCAGGATTAGAAGACAACTAAACTAGGGGTGAGCTATGGCTTGCAGATCAGATCCAGCCCACAGAACCATTTAATTAGGCCTAAAGACATGGGGCTTAGGCAATCTTCATAAGTTGTTTTCCAGTGCTACCATGGGGAGAAGCACTGGCTGTGGGCATTTACTTTCCTTCTGCCACTGTGAAAAAGAGCAGTAGCATCTGGGTCCTAGCACACACCTGACCCAAATTGGGTCAATCAAACCTGCAGCCTTAAAATGTTGCTGACTGTTGAAATAAACAACGAAGGCCAGCTTTCTGGATTTTCCATATTCTAAGGGGCAAAAGCCCTCTCCTAGACTCTTTAATACAGCATAATTGCCCAACATACCAGCTGGAACTGTCAGGGGATGAGAAACTTGTACTCTACATGGAGGTGTAAGATTATTTACTTCACAACTTAAATTAATGCTCAATATTGTTTAGTGCAGAACGTAATGTGCAAGAGAAAAGATTACACCAAGTCTAAGTCTATCTTAAATTCTGATTAGTATCTAGGTTGAATGCAAGGCATTGATCTTGACCTAAACCCCTCGATAATTTAGGAACACTGCTGAAGACTGCATTTCCAGTCACAGTTCTGAGCACAGGGCTATATGAGCTATCTAATATTAATTAGATTGAGGGTTTTGTCTGTGCTACAAGGTGCAATGTACCCAAGCTAACTTTAAAACATCTTGTTCTAGAAAGCAATCTAGCTGGGTAAATTAGCTCATGCAGACTCGAGTACTGCTGCAAACAGTCTAATTCTGAAACATCGGCAAACACAGTTATCTGCATAACAGTACAGTGCACATATATCCTAAAGTAAAGATTTCCAACTCTCTTAGCATGTCTTCATGAGATACTACATTGCCATAGTGTCACCAAGCACTAACTGTTACACCAATGCTATTGTGCAGTAGCAACAAACTACTGTACAGTAGCTCATTGCTACTGGACAATGACTGCTAAAAATAGTTGTGTGGCATCAGGACTGTACAGTAGCACCAGTTACTGCATAGTCCGCTGCACATGTAGATGTGTCATTTGTGCCATTCCCCAACTCCTAATCACACTTGGTCCACAGATGACAACTTTCTAGGCATGCTGAAAGGTTCATCTGTTTACCCAACCAATAACAGAAGACAAAAGCTGAGATGTGGGTTGGTTTGGGTTCAATTTGGTGGCAGGGACTTTCTTATTCTTGAAACTGTCAGATTAAATAGATTAACTGTATTTTTGTTAAAAGGTAGGCAACTATCAACTGGTGTCTTCAGATTCTTTCTGTGAAACCATAACAGCAGTAGATTTCTGGAAACAGAACTGCAAGTTTCATGTGTGCATGTGTGGCTAGAGTAAAATCTTAAGTTTCCTATCTGAGAATAAAAAATGTCAAATGTACTCAAACACAATTAAATTTGCTTTCTGCTAAAAGATATGGTTAGTATCATCCTACCATGCACCTATGTAACTACCTAGCCACTGTTAACAGAGCCTGATTTCAGCCCAGCATTGATTTTTCTTCATTTTTTCCTTTCTTTGCTTATTATAATACTAGAGAGGTTCAACCAGAAAATATAAAAAGGATAACATAATTATTCACCTGTAAATTTATTGTGGTAAAGGAATTCCATCTGTAACCTTTGTCCTGCTTTCTTGGCTAGTAAGTAAGGAGTACTATAGACAGGATCTCCAGTGGTGCACATAACATCAGCTCCACTAAATAACAATGTCAGAGTTTCCAACACGTCTTGTTTAACTACTGCAGCACACAGGGCCTAATCATACAGAATGGAAATTACAAGTCTGTTTAAAGCAGAAAAATGAATGGAAGAAATCATCGGTGAGGTATAAATCCTACTGTTCCTGGTCTATCCTCTCTCCCACCCTCATTCACAAAGCTAAAATACAATGGATATAAGGAATTATATTATAAGGTCTGAACTCATTTTGTTCCAACAGATAAGGCTTCATGACCTTACTGTACTAGTGCACAAGTTTGGCTAGCTAGATGTAACCCTGACTCAATGCTTATGATTGTAGAGGCAGCATAAATATGGGAAGAAGTTCACTAATTTTTCTGGGCTAAAAGAGAGAGACTCTTCTCTCTGTCATACCCAAACCTTTAAGAATGATGCCATCTTTACAAGTTGGAGTTGATGGAAAAAGCTGAAGCATGCCATAGAAATCCCTACTATTAGAGAGTGCAATGAAATAAACAGAATGGCTAAATCTTAACCTTGATTTATCAAATGACTGAGTGGGGTAGGGGAGGCTGAGGCCAGCACTCAGCTGGTCCCAGCAGCCTTACCTGGGGTCCTGGGCACCTTCTGGGGCTGCAGCAGTGGTGATCCTGCTACATGGAGCATGGCAGGCAGCAGGAGCATGGCTCCAGCTGGACATGTTCTGGCTTTGAGTAGCGCACACTGCCCCTACATGTGTCACTCTGCCTTTTTTATGCGTTGAGTTTTTTTGACACTCCTGAGTATCTAGGGGGTCAACCTCCCCCCTTCCCCCTGCACTGCTCCCTTGCAGTTTACAGTTTACACATCTGAAAGTTTGGTATGTGGTGCCGTAGATGGGTCTGCAATGCTACATACTGTGCAGTCACACTCACCTGGACGTGGCCAGAGAGATTATACCAGTTTCTGCATCTGTACATCAGAGGAAGTTGTTCTGTGCTGAGTAAGACCAAAACTGTTCAATATAACAGAGGTTCTACTTCCTCCTAATGCCCCTGACATTGATGAACACGTGGGAAATCAGGTAAATGAGAGATTTAATATTGGTATAAAAGTGAAAAAGTCTCATGCTGGTTTTATTTTCCTGCACAATGATGCACTGAACTTTTAATTGGCACTTGACCTAATTTCTCTCCCCCAGTCATGCACACAAAATGGCTAAACTACAAGCAAAATTAAACTCTCAATATATTTTATATATTGAGGTTTAGATGACAGAGGTCAATTTAAAATAGATTAAATACCACTCTCTTTATTTTTCAAGGCACATATAATGTAGTAAAGGATCTATAATTATTTAGCAATGCCCATCTAATTACACAGTAATTTCAGGTCCCTGCAGAGCACTTGATAATTGCATCTGATTTTACCCAGTATTTAAATGATTAATTATCACAAAAAAAAACAAAAACTCGTAGACTTCTGATTTCAAAAAAGATCAATCTTGGTTATATAGCAGAACTAACTATATTATATTTCTATGGATAACTGCTACCATAAACAAAGATGTGTAATGTAACAATTACCTACAAGTAACAGAATTATATTAGACTGTCTATTTTACTGTGATACTTTGGGTGAAATAATTTCCGATAACGCGAAACCTAACATGCATTTGTTTTTAGTAAACTAAATAAAAGAACTATAAAGTCAGTCAAGTATGATGTAGAATATGTAATTTCAGTACATATGGTCTGTATTTTGAATATGCAGTCATTTAACCTTCTTCCCTCTGATTATATATTGTTTGGATCTTAATGGGTGGTCATTACATTAGAGAGCAACCTCTTTCTGTTTCATAGTCAAAAGCTATATTTCACCAATTTAAGCTCTCCTCATCTCTTCACTGAATATACTGCATATACTTTTTTTTTTTTTTTGGGGGGGGGGGGGGGGTTGCAAATATGACCAAAAGATCATCTAGCACACCATCATTCCAAACAATATGAGTTTTAACTCTGAGCACAGCCTTTCTTCCACATTCAAGGATTCTCAATATCTGTAACTATGGCACAAAAACATATCCTTTATAGAGTATTCTTTATAAATCTCTATGAAGACTACCTATTAACTTAAAAGAAAATAGTGGGGAAAAAAAAATCTCAACTTTTTTAATCATTCCATTAATTCTAGTTTATTTCACAGCTAAAGGAACAAAATCTACTGAGTAAGAAAGCATGAATTATTTTCAAACCTGATAATAGTACATAATTTAATATGCTATATTTATTCAAAGAACATGGGAATGAAAAAGATTCGTCTTAGATTTGAATATCAGCCAAAGGCAGGCAGTGACTCAGCTAAGGCTTCAGACCCAGGCTTGGAGCCAAGGTCAGAGCTGAACCACCACTTGCCCCAGGACAGGGTAGCTAGTATGAAGGGAAAGAAAGCATGTGGCCAGGGTGGCAAGTGAGGATGACATGAGGGGTGGGGGGAGGAGCGCAGGGGCACTCGTCTGTACAACTCTGGGTGCACATAGTGGCTTAGGAGAAGACCATGCAGCCTGCCCATCCCATGCAGCCTTCCTCCCATCCCCTACTAGCTGCTTATCTTCTGCCCCAACTCTGCACCTGTAAGGTAAGGTCAGACTGAGGCCTTGCCACTAACTACCTAGCTTTACATTATACAGTTAGAATTTGGAGGTCTCTTTATTCTAGTACCAGGAGTTACAAACTGGACTACACAGACAAGTAGAAAATGTAAAAACTGTCTCACACATAGCTTTGTGCATTAAAACTATTATCAAGAGACTGTTGGGGGCTTAAACTGGTTTTTACCATTTATTATTATTAAACAATCAAACAATAACCTAGAACCAGCAATTAAGTGACCTTCAAAACATACTTCATATATAGTCATGGCAAGATCAGGTTTATGGTTTATCATAATATTACCTTGTTTAATTCTTCTCTGGTTCTGTATACAAAAGACATTTTCCTGAATTTTCCTTCTTTGTATTTTTGTGTAATAAATGTTATCCTTTTATCTATAGGGGAGTCCATATGCAACTCTTCATCTGGAGGAAGATTCCCTGCCCAAAAGGTGTTAGCCCTTTTATTTCCAATGACAATAAAAAGCTGCAATACATAAATAAATAAATAAATAAATAAATAAATAAATAGTGTCATAGAAAATAAACACATTATTTATATTTATGTAATAAACATATAATATTTCTCTCTCTCTCTCTGGGGGAAATGATGGAAGTCACTGTTTATGCTATCCTGAAAAATGGGGAATGAATAATGAAAGAGTTCAGAACTGTGTCTATGATTAATCACCAATAGCAATTTAAGCTTCATAATGCTAGCCAGATACAGTATTTCAATAAAACTTCCTGAAAGTTTGACAGAGGGCCCGCAAATATGTTTTAGAAGCTTTCTGGGCTGAACACCATCTTTTACTTTTCAAAGTAAACAACAAATCCCCAGAGGAAAACAAAAAAAAAAAAATGGGGAAAGAGGAGAAAGATTTATGTATCAACAACAGATATGTCTGCTCTTCAGAATGTCCATTTTCAAAAAGTTTTGCCATTGAAGAAATATTCCTTATGAGTACTGAACTTTCTCAAAAAGAAAGAAAAAGTACTAAGCATTATCATTTACAAGCAATTCACAGGAAAGGAGAACATTTAAGCAGCATATTTCTCAGCACCATTACACTTTCACTTCTTTACTTGAATTTTGCTTGATCTAAGAGCATATTACAAGGAGACAACATTTTAGATATGGTAGAACCATTAAACATATGATAATGTATTAAGTCACAGCAAAGTAAACTTCTCTACTGGGAGTCTTGTACCTAGTGAAGGTTTGAAGGCAGCAGCCACTGCTGTTGTATTGACTGTCAGCTGCAGGAGATGCAGAAGATTATGCAAAGGAAGGGGAGGAAAATCAGCTATGCCCTTTCCCTAGTACTTTATGCAAAACTAAAAGGAACAGAAAAATCAGGCCTTGAATACATAGATTATGTTTATTCATTACATTTAAAACATTTAAGTAGTTATAAAACAAGACTACTAATTAAATATTACTGGAAATCTTATAATGTGCAATCCAATATGATTCTTTAATCAGGAATACTGGAAAAAAAATCCAAAATTTTAAGCATAAACAAAAAAAAATGTTTATACTACTTCATTTAAATACTTTATTTACCTCGATAAGTTCATTGCTCCAAATATTGCCATCCATTTTTAGGCTCCGGACCTTTGAATCTCTTGGTCCTAAAGATCTGTGTTGCCCTGAAGAAAAAAAGCCACACATTCATAAATTTAAAATTTAGCCTTACTTATTATAAACCTAAACAAAGTGCCCCTTTTTTTTTTTTTTTAAATCAAAACTGGCCTTAATGCAACTCCTAGCACTAGAATGAACTATATACAATCTGAACTTTTTTAAGTACGTACAGTTAGACTGCTTTCACTATATATTAAAAGCAGCCCCCAAAACTAGAAGTTTAAATTATTTGGAACAAGGATGTTTTCTTTCTTATGCAAGTACTGTGTATATTTATTCCTTCTACAAATTTATTCCCTGTCCTTGGACCCATACTGTTCAACATCTTATTAATGATGTGGACAATAGAGTTAGAAGTAGACTGGCCAAGTTTGCCAATGACACCAAACTTTGGGACAAAGCATCCACACCTGAAGACAGGAGGGCGATCCAGGCTGACCTGGACAGGCTCAGGAAATGGGTGATGAGAATCTGATGGTGTTTAACACTGAAATATGCAAAGTTCTCCACCTTGGGAGGAAAAATTTGCAGCATCCTTATAGGCTTGGCAGTGTTACACTGGCTAGCACTATGGAAGAAAGACACTTGGGGGTCATAGTTTCATAGATTCATAGTAGCTGGAGTCAGAAGGGACCTGAACAGATCATCTAGCTTGACCCTCTGCCACAAGCAGGAACGAATGCTGGGTTCACAAGACCCCAGAAAGATAATCATCCAACTTCCTTTTGAACTTTCCCAAGGTAGGGGTGAGGACCATTTCCCTGGGAAGTTAGTTCCAGATTTTGGCTACCCTAACCGTAAAATACTGCCTTCTGATCTCTAATCTAAACCTTTTCTCCATCAGCTTATTACCATTGTTCCTTGTCACCCCAGGTGGGCTCTACCTATTTGCTGTTGACCTCCCCTGATGAGTTTGTAGGCAGCCACCAGGTCCCCCTCAGCTTCTTCTTGCTGAGGCTGAACAGGTTCAGGTCCCTCAGTCTCTCCTTATGGTCATCATTGACCACACGATGAACACAAGCTTTCAATGAGATGCGGCGGCTAGTAAAGCGACCAAAACATAGATGCTTCTCAAGCAAATCCCGGGACGTCATTCTCCCCTTGTACTCAGCCTTGGTGAGGCCGCAGCTGGAGTACTATGTCCAGTTTGGGGCCTTACAATTCAAAAAGGATATGGAGAAGCTTGAGAGAGTCCAGAGAAGAGTCACGTGCATGATCAGAGGTCAGGGAAGCAGACCCTACAATGACAGGCTGGGAGCTATGGGGCTCTTTAGCCTGGAAAAGCGCAGGCTCAGGGGTGATCTGATGACCACCTATAAGTTTATCGGGGTAACCACCAGTATCTGGGGGAATGTTTGTTCACCAGAGCGCCCCAATGGGTGACGAAGTTGAATGGTTACAAAGTACTGCAAGACCGTTTCAGGCTGGATATAAGGATTTATAAGAATATAAGAATTTATTTACTGTCCAAGTCCCCAAGGTCTGGAATAGCCTGCCATCAGAGGTGGTTCAAGCACCTATACTGAACACCTTCAAGAGAAAATTTGATGCTTATCTTGCTGGGATCCTATGACCCCAGCTGACTTCCTGCCCTTTGGGCCGAGGGCTGGAATCTATGATCTTCCGAGGTCCCTTCCAGCCCCAATGTCTAGGAAATATTTAATAATAATAATGAAGAGATAAAATATTTTCTCTAACTGGTGCAGCATAGCATTTTACATGTTTTTATTTTATTTACAATTTTGGTTTTCCCCACATTTACTTCAAACATAAAAAAATCCCACATGACCTGGAATTTTAAAAGTATGTTAAACACACACAATTTCCAATATACAAGTAGGCTGCTAACAACTTCTCAAAAAAAGATTTCCCTGTAATTGTAAAATATAGCCAGAAGTTATGGAGATTATTTCTGCTATTTTTAATTTACAATGTCCACTCTAATTTTCTATTCTTCATTTACAGCCCAGTTCTGCAATATACTAGCAGCTTCTTCAGAAGTGCCAAGCAGCCACAAATTTCATTAGTGGCAAATAATTATTATTTTGAAGAACACTGAACACCAGGGGATTGGCCATTTATTTATGTATGAAAGCAGCTTAGAATAATGATTAACATTTCTAGTCTTTGCTTTAATGGTATAAGAAATATCCTTCAATTTCCATTTCTCAAAACTTTTACATGACATATTTCACAGGACAATGTAAAAATAAAACAGCTAATGAAAGGACATATATACATACATATATATGACATTCAGCAGAACTAACATGGTCTATTATTAATTACTCTACCTGCACACTTCTTACAAATGACAACACAGAGATTGATGGATGCCCAGTCTGGATTTGGAGCTTTACAATCAGCACAACTCCTATTTGACTCATTGAACCAAATCTTCTCAGCTACTTCATAATCAGAGAGAGTTTCTGCTATTGATTGCTGCAGTGCTTCAATCCACTCTTGTTTCTCTTTTTCAGACTCTGCTGTAAAGCTGAAAGAATTGACTTTTTGGCATTACTGATTTTTATTTTAAAGCCCAATTAAATAAGATCTGTATTCTGCTTTATTTATTTAATCACAGATGAAATCATAGGTCAAAATAAAAGAAATTATTCTCTACATGTTTAAATATTAAAGATGGAGGATATTCTTTTAGTTTGTTCTTTCATGAAAACATTTCAAATATCATGTTCTTAAAAAGCTAACTGGGATTAAAAGCACTAGAAATGAAGTTTGCAAAACAGGGTTGATTTCAATCTTTGAACCTCTACATAAGATGGATTTAAATTTGTGTCACAACTGTCTTAGGAGATGTGAGAATTTACCAAGGAGAAACTAGGTTATGGATAACTCCTTAAAACAGACTGAAATTCTAATGGCATTGGTATAATGCAAGCCAAAGTACATATTATCTGAAGCAAGTAGACATAGCATTGAGTCACTGGTCATGAATGATGTTCTAGACTGATGAAAATTGGGGGAGGGGAGAAATCAAATAAAAAAGGGATCAATGGAACTGAATGAAAAAGACATTTTCTTAGTAGTCTCCTATCTGAAGACTAGCATCCAGAAAATCAAGGAGGGAAAAGAAAAGGAATAATTATTTTCCTATGTTCTTGACAGATGTTCTACTACATAAATGTTCTACTAGTTTCAGCAGGAAGCTCTTAAAAAAATCCTCACATGCCAGCCCTTTTAAGTATATACTTATACCCATTTACTTTTTCTTTTAAAAAATTACATTCTACTATCATCTAGAATGAGACAAAATACAGGAAGTGTATTACAAAATAAGAACTTTTGAGGCCTGGGATGCCTAATAATTAGACAACATTAAAAAGAAATGCTAAGGAAAAAAAAACCTTGCAGCTGTTTAAAAATGTTGCATAACCAATATAATCAACATCTAATCAATATAGTCAACATACAATCACATAATTATTACTCTATTTACTAAACTGAGATTAAGCAAAAAGTTCTACAACGTATTACATCTTTTTAAATTTTTTGAAAAGAAACATTAAAAGTTCTTACCTAAAGCTTTTATAAGGAGTGATAATTTCAAAAGACTGCTTTGTGCTCCGGTCCACCTGTTTTACATTGGCCACATTCAGAGGGATTATAGTGATACCAAACCCAGTCTTAAAATCCTGGAAGCAGTGACAAAAAAAAAAAATGGTGGTGGAGGACGTGGTTAGAGTTCATCCTTCAAGGATAAAACAATTAAACAAGAAGCTTTCTAACCACATTATCTAGTATACATACTGTTCACAACATGTAATTTTTTCCTCTTTTTAATTAAGGACAGTTAAAAATATGCATCAGATTATATCCTACATTACTGTTCCACTTACGTGATTCCTGCAGTTGCCAGTGGGAAGAGAAGCTGTGTTAGTCTGAGTCAGTTGGAAGGTGTGGCAGGGTAGTACCTCAGAGCCTAACAGGTTCGAAGCAGCATAAAGCTGTCATAGGCAACAACCTATTTGTCAGATACTACTGAAGAAGGCTGTTGCCTATGACAGTTCATACCTCTCTGAATCAGTTTGTTTCTAAAGGAGCCACCCTGCCATATCTTCTGCCTACTGCTACTAGTGCAATTAAATTAATTACAATTGGGGGAAACGGTTCTTTCAGTTCTGAACAAGACAGCAGCAATCTAAGAAAAGCTATGTTTTCACACAAGGCCAAAATTCAGATTAAAACGTGCTTCATTTTTTCCCTAAAAATCTTGAGAGAGAGAGTGTGAGAGACAGTGTATTTTAATATATATTTAATAGGTAAATTTCCTGTTTTAGAAGAATAGATATTACCTATTTTTACAATAGAATGATACAACAAAGTTTAAAAAATACAGTTGTTAAACATTCATCATTTCTATGAGACTGATATGAATTTGGGAAAGTAAGTTCACCTCTCCACATTCTAAATTCCCAATCTATAAACTAAGGTACAGGTAGTCCTCAGACTTGCAAGGCAATTGGTCCCTGAAAACTGTGTCTTAAGTCAAAACATTGCAACTTGGAACCAATTTTCCCCATAAGAAACAATTTTATAAATGGGAGATCCAGAACCAAGGTCCGATACTGTTTTTCACTAAAAAAAACCCTAGAATTTTGTACTCAATCAATTATAGATTGGTAATATAGCTACATTAATGTATTTATATTGTAAATAGCAATCTTATTGATTTGGAAGGACATCTTTGAGGTGACTTTGCTGGACTTTTTGAAGGGCACTTGGTTGAACTTTTTGAAGGGTTCTTGGCTGGAGTCTTCTCAGGAGTCCTGGCATCTTGTCTGCTTTCTCCAAGAAAGTGTCCAAGGAAGTTTGGACAGATGTTTCCCAGGGAGATAGGCAATGCAGCAAACTTTTCGCCAGCATTGCGTCATGTCAGATCAAGAGTTGTTAAGTCAAAACTGACAG
This sequence comes from Caiman crocodilus, assembly GCA_030014935.1. Taxonomy (NCBI): domain Eukaryota; kingdom Metazoa; phylum Chordata; order Crocodylia; family Alligatoridae; genus Caiman; species Caiman crocodilus. Next base: position 41,380,801 of record JAGPOW010001338.1, read on the forward strand.
CATCAAGTTGAAACAGGGTGTCATTTTATAAATGTTGTAAGTGCAAAACATTGCAACTCAAAATGTTGTAAGTCAAGGACCGCCTACACGTGGTGTTCTTTTAAAATGTGCTTCGGAAGAACAGTATTCTACAACAGCCAATAACACTAGCACTAGTTGTGGCTAGGATCTTAGAGATGCTAAGCATGTGATGTTTCTATTAAAGACAACATGAGTCTTTAATGCAAGTTGAGTGCCTAATCTCACTTAGAAAACAGCACACTGATATTCATCAGTTTGAGAATTCATCTAATCCCCTCCCTGTGGCTGTATTTCGTCTCCCACAATCCATCACATTCCCTTCTTTCAATTACATGAAGTTACGCATCAGGCTATATTATGGTAGTGTAGTACAGTTGGGATTATAAACCTATAGACAAAACTAGAACACAAAGAGCAAACTACAGCTCCCATAAGACTTTCCTCAACTCTGTTTCAAATGAAAACAGCTGGGTAAAAAAATCTGTAAATAGATTTATCATTAATTGTTTAGTTGAAAACCCAAATTATAATAAAAACAATTTAATGAAAAATATTCAACTAGCCCTTTCCAGGTACTTTCATAACAACAATTATACTTGAAACTGAGGGACAACTCTGATATTGTTTCATAGTAGCTAGGGTAAGGAGAGACCTGAACAGATCATCTACCCTGATGCCCTGCCACAGGCAGAAATGAATGCTGGATTCACAAGACCCCAGACAGGTGATCATCCAACCTCCTCTTGAATGAGGCTACCTACCCATTCTAGGTGTTGTCAGAATTTCCTTGAAATAAAATTACTAGGTATTTGGAATGTTGCAATGAATGGCACAACACATTAATGCTGAAGGTGATAACATTAATACAGTTCCAGGAAATGGTATTAGGATTTTTACCACTGCTTTCCCACTGGTAAGCAAAATATTTTTAAACACAACATTGACCAATTAGCTGAAAATGAATAGGAAATATAAAATAAGTTTATAATCACAAATCATTTATTGACAATTGCTTCACTGCAGGATGCAAGATATCTGCACCTCACTGATACCTGGTCAGAAAACAGAGTATATGATCTGCCTTTTAAGACAGGAGTATGGAACACTGTACTACTGTTCTTCTTAAAAGTGTCTGTACGCAGAGTAGGACAACCTGATTACATTTTCCAGCTCGACTTGACAACACACAAAACAAATCCTTCCTTAAAATATTTTTTTAACTTTTTTAACAGGACTCATGTCATCCGATAATAAGTATTCAAACTTGGGATTCCAGCAAAAAAGCAAATTATTTCAATTTTGTTTCTTCTATTTCCTCCCTCCCTTTTTAAATGTTTGTACTTTTCTTCTGCTTTTATACTATGCCTCTAACAGACTCAGTTTTATCCCTCTCCTCCCTCCTGCACCATTTTCAACCTCCCTGATCCTCTCTGATCCTGCTTTTTAAAAAAAAATCAATTACTTTGATCCCAAAATATTTACTCTAGATATGTCAGGACCTTTGAAAGACCTCTATGAAGCATACACAGAGACTAATTCATCCTCTCTGATCAACTCTATGGATTGAGTGGGAAGTATGATTACCCCTGAACATGGACTTAACAGCATATTATATAACAATAAAGCATTTTTAAAGTCAGGCTTTACAGGTAACAGAAAAAAAATGATACACAGATTAAAAAGAGAAAAAAAAACAGAGGTAGCCTGAGCCTGAAAAATATTCAACTTCGATCAATGCTGGTTGTGGTATTTTAAATCACATGGGTAAACAAGAAGAAAAGACAACCAATAGGAAAAACAGCCATCATTTCTTTAAATTTTAAAATACTAACTAAATGAATGCTCCAATTACTTAGTTATAAAAATTCCAGAAATGGCAGGGACATGAACACAACTGTTGAACAACTACACCTTAAGAACTGTGTATAATTAAATAAGAAAAATAAGATTTAGGGGAATATAATAGCTTCAAAGTCCAGACAGGAGATTACTGCATTTTCCCCATGTTTCCTACAGATAAGGAGGAGATATTAAGGGGGTGGGGAAATAGGATGGGGGATGAGGGAACAAAAAACAAAACAAAAAAGCTATACTTCTTCATATAGCTCTTCCTCTTCCCATAACTTTAGAAACCGAGGGCCCTGGTAGAGGTTACATTTACAGCATGCTTAACAAGTTAATTGAGCCATAAATACTTACCCTGTCACAAGTTCAGCCAATTAACTGTGCATTAGAATGAAAATTGCAAAACTGTTGACAGCAAAAGTATGTAACCTATCATTATGAATGGTCTCTGTACCTGAGAGCTGACAGGTTGCCAACGTAACACCCATCTTCAAAAAGGATTCAAGAGGTGAGACTAGTGATCCCCACCCCCGCCAAATGCCATCACTGGCAAGCTGGTAGAATCTATAATAAAGAATTAAATCAGCAATCATACGGACAATTATTACATGCTGAGGAAGAGTTAGCATGTTTTTTGTAAAGGGAAATCCTGCCTTGATCTGCTCAGTCCAGCAGTCTCAGACCTGCAGACTCCCTCTGCCTGAAGAAGGGTGACTGCCTCCGAAAGCTTGCTAAGAACTTTTTTCTAACTATTTAGTTGGTCTAATAAAAGATATCACATCTACTCAAAGAACCTTGCCTACCAGATGATACCAAATTATTTTGCACAGTCAATTCCTAAGACAACAAGAAGAAGCTGCAGAAAGAGCTTGCCAAGCTAAGTGAATAGGCAAGAAAAATGACTGATGAACTTTAACGGCACATGCAGAAATATAATCTCAATTATATGTACATAATGCTAGGCTCTAAACTAGCTGTTACGACTCAGGAAAGAGATCTCAGTCATTCTAAGTAGTTCTCTTAAAAGATCATGTCAACCGTGCAGTAAGGATTTTAAAAAAAACCAAACTATTAAAATAATGGGTATCATTAGGAAGGGAATAGAAAACAAAACTGAAAACATGCCACTATACACATCCATGGTATGCCCACATCTTGAATACTGTGTGCAGTTCTAGCCCCATACCTCAAAAAAGATGTAATAGAATTACAGAAGGTACAGAGAAGGGTGACCAGAATGATCAGGAGTATGAAGCAGCTGCCATACAAGGAGACTGTAAAAAAGACTGGGACTTTTCAGTTTGGAAAAAAAGAAGGCTGAAGAGGGATGACAGAGGTCTATAAAATCATGAAGGCTGTGACAAAGTGAATAAGATACTGTTATTCAACAAGTGCTAGTATTCTGGGAATAGGAGGCACCCAATGATAGCAGGAAACAAGTTTAAAACGAACAAAAGAAAGTACTTTATGATGCAACGTATGTTTAACATGTAAATTCATTGCCACAGGAGGTTGTAGATGCAAAAGGTATAGCCAGGTTCAAAAAGTTATTAGACAAATTCATGGACAATAGATATATTAGTAGATATTAAACAGGACAACACCCCTTCCTGTTAGAGTAGCTTGTCATATTTTAAGCTTTAAAGCAGCACCTGTTTATAGACTGTGAATTATAGTATGGTTTAAAGTTTTCTTTCTTTTCTATTCAGCCTAAAGGTCTGTATAGCCTGATTGTTAACTGAACTTTTCATTTTGCTGGTGTTTGCAATATCAGCTGGCCTTGTGCAATATCAGCTTATGGCCTTAAGTTTGCTAACATGGCATTTCTTTCCTTTTTCTCTTATCTCTGTAAGAAGTTTTTCTAACACAACATAGTAATGGTCTTGTTATTAGCTCAAATAAACTGAACGTGGCACTAACCAGTTGAATCAGAGGGATGAAATGATGGATATGTTAATGAAAGGTGATAAAGGAGACCAACAGACAATGCTCAAAGTAAGACACTGGAAAAAGGCCAAATTAAGAGTTGTGCTCATAATGGGTCTATTGAACAAAGGAATATGCTGGCAGAATAAAATATAGATAATATGCTGACTGCAGAGAGACCAATCCAAAATCAAGGACTCAAAGGAATCAAGTTACAGAAAAGCATAACAGGGGGAAGCAAAATAGTTAACTGTGTCATCATCATTTTCATCATAAATCCAGCTTTCAACACCCATCTGGATTGTCCCAGCTAATGACACACCCTTTGCTTCAGGAACAGAGTGGTCATCTTTCTGGTATTGGGCGAGATCATTGTAATAAGTGTTTTTCTCTCTCTGAATATAGAAACTTCTAAGAAAATACTTTTACTAATAAAGTTAGACTTTGATTTTAGGACAGTTGACTTGTCCGTGTTCTTATTTCACGTTCCATTTAAGGATTAATTGTGCTTTGCTGATCCCTAAGCACTATCTGCTGGTCAGCGGTGCGAACATCCCTGCCTACTCTGGCCCACCACTGCAGCAGTGAGGGGGGAGCACCCAGCAGACTCAGCTCAGGTCCCTGCTGGTGGGACAGGAAGGAAGGAATAAAACCTCCCTCTGGCCAAACCCCCACTGCTGCCTGTCCCTGCTCAGCTAGGGGGCAGAGGGCAGGACCAGCCCTGCTTGGCTGAAGCAGAGAGCCCAGTCCAAAGAACAGGCTGGGATGCTGGGGGACTCTGGTTCAAGTAAAATGAGCAAGGGGTCTGGGACAGACACTACATAAACCAGTTTGACCCAAATCAGTGAAGTCTGATACTATACTCAACCGGGTTTATCTCAAACCAGTTTCAGACATTTTGAAACTGGTTTATGTAAAATCTAGGTGTAAAACCATGCCGGGACAAGAAATGTAATAATACAACAATAACTACACTCCACAAGAGAACCAGAAACATTCCTGATTCTTATACCTGCACCTCCTGAAATGTAATACATCTCATCCAGTGAGATTTATGGCACATCATAACCTGCCTGCCATTTGAGAACCACAGGTAACCTGTCTGCATTTTACCAGCTACATTCTATCAACAGCTCAACATTCCTCCCTCCGCCCCCAACACTTACTTGTCTCACATCTGTCGTCTCCCATTCCTTCTGATCCTCACTGCCACCCATTTGCAGTTTCACAGACCTGCATTTTGCATATTGGCTTCTATTCTACTATGAAGAACATAACACCAACAGACTTTTTCTATGCCTAAAGAAGGGTGTTTGTGCCTGAAAGCTTGCAAAGAACAATTTTTTCCATTTAGTTGGTCTAATAAAAGATATCACTTTTACCCAAAGAACCTTGGCTGCCTATGTCCTAAGACCATCATGGCTATAACCAACACCCTACTCTATATGGTACCTGTATGGAGCTTCATAAGCAACACATGTGCTGGAATCTAATTTTCAAGGTTCAGAAATTTGTGCTTCCTAGAATGCATTTCTGTTCTGTTTCAGTAATAGGAACATGATTAGGTATGGAAAGGGAGAAAAATGTGCCCTCTTGGAAAAAAAGGTATATTTGTTAATTTTAAGTACAAGAGGACAACCAAGCAGTAGTCCAAATGAACTGACAGCAATGACCAGGAATTATCTCACTGGACTAAGAACTGATTTACCTTATGAAAGCTCCGTGTTTAGGATAGATAAAACAGTATGCTAAAATGTCTAAACAAGAGAAAAGAATTTAGGACATTTTTTAAAAAAAACTGAGAAATCATTGTTCCTCAAGTCTATATATGTTTATATAAAACTTAGGTAGACATTTCCATAGAAAATAAAAGATTTTTTTAAATAGAATATTGAAGTTATGTAGAGGATATAACAAGAGAACAAAATATTTTCAATACAACACTCAATTGCACGTGAGGAAATTAACTATGTCTAAGGAGAAACATTCAAAAAGCCCAGCTACGGCAGAAGTTGCACACTTTACTCTAAGCACCCTAGGTTAGTTCAGGAGTGAACAGAACACTAGTTTGCCCTTCAGTGGGGGAGCAGGTTGGGCATGCTGCCACATGTCTCCCAGTTGGCTGCCAGAGAATCCCAGGAACAGCCAGCAGCCAACCACTCCTGACTAGCCAGCATGGGCCCTCACCCCAGCCCTGCCTCCTGCCAGCTGCAACTGGTGGGGGTGGAGGGAGGGAAGGGAAGGAAAATGGATCCCTCCCAGCTGTGTTGGCTCAGGCTGTCAGCTGAGAGGGGTAGCCAGAGCAGGGAGACAGGGTAAAAGCCCCTGTCTAATGGACCTGGCCACATTCACAGATGCCAGCATTCCCTTCTGCCCCTTGCCTGGCTGCTGCTAACAGCTGGTCAGAGGCAGGGCATGTGGCTAGGGACAGAGAGGGCAGTGTTTCAGAAGGGTGCTTTGCAGTGTGGGTTAGTGGGGAAATGCAAAGCAGCCTGAGCTGATGGGAAAAAGCAACTTAACTTGAGTCAGGAGAGGATCTGGTACAGAAGTTCAATAAAACTACTCTACCCTAAATTGCTTGCATCTGATCCAGGTCTTAAACTTGATTCTGCCTTTTTAAAACAGTCTGTGTGCTCTGAATTTATGTTCTGTTACAAGTATAGACCAGTTTCCAGTTACTTATACCAGTGTAATGTCTGTACCTGATCTAAGAGAATAGCAGCGTAGTATAGGCAAAAGTTACGATTCTGCAAACCTGGTTGGTACATGCAAAACTTAACTTTTTGCACTTAATTCTTAACCAAGATATCACAATAAAGAAGTTAGTCTTATGCCTTATGAACTATTAACCCCATTTCATATTTGCAGAAACAGAAGAGTTTTAAAAGGCAAACATTAACAACACTGCACCTACATTTATATCGGGGCATCTAAATCAGAGCCCCTATTTTCAAAGAGTTGTGAAGCATCTGCAACTCTCAGTAAAAAGGCTTGAAGATTGACCTAATTACTTTGCCTGACAACATGCATGAAGCTTACAGCAATCTGTGAACAGAGGCTGAGGCTTGCAGTTCCAAATTAATTTTATGCTTTACCCACAAAGACATTCTCTTATCAGATGAGGTACAATCATACACAGACTTACATTTCATTGTCTTTAATTTAGTATTTCTACTCATCAGACTAGTCCCCTTTCCAGACACAACCTTGCCTAAGCTCTAGATCAATTGCCCGTACTTCCCTAAGCTTTCCTAGTGGCTAATATTCCTAATATTTTATTTCTTTTCCTAATATTTTTTTAAAGTTATGAACAGTTTTGAGCTGGTATACATCATCTTTCCATAAGGAAAAGAGAATTTCTATAAGGTATGATCTACTGAAAAACACTTTATGCAAATTAGCCAGCAAGGAAGAAAAAAAATAATCAACCGACCAAAGTGCATACACGTATCACTGTTTCTTTACACTGTATGAAAATAATCCCAACATTTTTATTGAAACTTGTTAAGTAACTGAACTTGATTATTTTAACATTAAAAATATTGGGTCATCATTTTGCCTTTTCTGGAGAATAGGAGGAAAAACAGCAATTGCACTGGAAACTGAATATCAACTTTTCTAAGAGAGTTTTCTCTTGTTTAGTTCTACTTTTTCAGTCCTGCCAAAAATGGGTCTAGATTTATGATATCATTCTACCCAGTTTTCTTTCCTTATCCAGAAAAATATACCATTTTTAATGTTTTTTTAAATCAGTCAGTAGCTTCAGAAGTGTGATCTTGCATGTTTCCTTGGATCTACATTTGCTTTTTTGGAACCACTCATGAAATTTACTTTGGGTCAGTTATCATAAGGTTTTTAGAATTTACAGTAAAGGCTCCCTACTGAAAACTTGAAAGTACCTTAGCAATTTAATCTGATTTAGGCTTTCCCCCCATACTAATCCCATTTAAGTCTTTTCCAGCAGTCAAATTATTTCAAATAGATTAAAGGCTAGTAACTGGACTACTTCAAATAAGGCAATCATAACTCTTTTTTTTTTTCCCTTAAGAGTATGTAGCTTAGTATTTTCAGTTGGGTAGGAAAGCTCATTTGTCACATAAAGATTGAAAAAATGTTTTCATATTAATAGAAAACTGAGATATACTTATGTATCAGAGTATGAGAAATATACTTGACTAGCAGTGCAGAAATAGTTTTGATTTAATTAAATTCTTCCTATAAGCTTATATTGATTTATCTCCATTTAACTACCTTTTGTTTTAGTCTTTCCAGTTCTCTTTCATCAGGCTTTCCAAAACTTCAAAGATGTATAACCCTTGATTTCATACCTCAGCCTAAAATCTTTTTATAATAGATTTTTGGTGATGTCCACGTACAATGCATTGATACAAAAAGCATCATGGGTAAAACATATGAACCTTTTCTTATACCCCTTTTAAGAAGTTTTTAAATGTGAGTACAGCATATTGTATATAATTACACAGAAGTAGCAATTTTTAGAGAACATTAAGGTTACAAAGACCAGACCTCCATAATTCTGGCACTTCCAAATTTAACTAATTCAGCTCCTTGTGCAACTAAATTCAACTCCTTATGGGAGAGCATGGGAGAAGTAGGATACAATCTTTCCACTCCTTAATCAGCAAATATTGTTATACACAGACATTCCCTCACCTGTATGCCCCACTCAGCATATGTGCTTGGGGGACAAAACTTAGCTGGGTAATGAAGGAAACAATTATCTGAAGAATCAATACCCAATTAGTTAGAAAGTATGGAGGCAGAAAATTTGAGGGGCAAGAATGAGTGTTTCACAGGATAATAACTGAATTCTGTTCTGACATCCATCTCCATCTCCATGGTATTTCAGTCACATCATTTAAAGCAGAACTTTTCACAGATGGTAACCAATCCTGCTGCCCGACTTCTGCACTGGTAGTCTTTTATTGTCACACAGTTTCTTCAGATAGCTTCTAAGTCCATGCTACCTAAGCATTAGTAACAGGGAAATGAAGGATTAGGAAAGGCAGGCTTAGTGTCTGGATATGCCTATATCCTGCTTGATCCTACTTGGAGCACATAAGAACTGCAAGCACAGAAAAAAGTCCCACATCCTTGGCTGAAGCATGATCCATACAAAGAGCAAACAAACAATATTCAGGGAAATTAACTGTGAAGCTTGAGCAAGGAAAAGAGATCTGGAAACCTAGCCTCTCTCTCAGAAATAGGTAAAAATGTTTTGGCTGAAATTAAAAAAAAAAAAATCTACCTAACAGAAACTTTCTACCCAAATGATTAAAAGATTCAAAGATATAAATAACTGAACAGAGGGTCATATAATGAAAGGTTCCTGGCAGGCTTATTAAATAACATCATCTGTAGCACCAATATAAGCAGTACCAACTATAGTAAGACAAAGCATAGCTGTGGAATTGGACGATCATACATATTGGTACTTGTGCATAAATAAGAATTAACCTGAACAACACAGAACTATGTGATACACGTGTGTGTGTGTGTGTGTGTGTGTGTGTGTGTGTGTGTGTGTGTGTGTGTGTGTGTGTGTGTGTGTGTGTCACAAAGCCCAATGATGTGTCCAGCTTTAATGAAAAAAGGGAGGGAAAGGAAGGGGGGAAAAGGGGTAGAGGGAGAGAAATCAATCAAGTGAAAGTCTCTAACTGAATATAAAATGTCCAGGATATACAACTAATTCTTTTAATTCCATTCTGTCTACCACAACAGTAGCATATACCTTTAAGCACTGAATTATTTGGAAAGCAACTACTTAAAATTATTTGCAACTATTTGGAAAGCAATCTACTTAAAGCAACAATCAATAGATCCATTTGTCTCCCATGCAAAGCTGGGGGGGGGGGAGGGGGGAAGCCATATATAACAAATCATAACAATTCAGGTCTATTAACAAACATTTCATATATAACTATCTCTGCTTAGTGTTTTAAGTTTCACCTTGTTCTTCAGAAATAAAAAGATAAGACTCCTGTTTTAGTGTAGTACAAAGAAGAATGAAAAGATTGAAGAAACAACATCATAATAATTAACATGATCCATAAAAGTTCACAAGCCCTGTATTCCAGGAAAACAGCTCTGACTGAAAAATCTGGGAATCTTAAAAAAAAAAAAAAAAAAGACACCGTAGATGTGGGTATACATGCTAAAATTCAGACATACAGGCCTACAAACTGGGATACAGAGTTTCTGAATGTTGTTTATTCCAGGTAACTGAATAAATAGGACAGAAAAGGAGTCTTTAAAAAGGCTAGCCAAAAAGGATTCAGTAAAAACAAGCAGCTTCATGAAGGCCCACTGCCTTTTTTTACTCTTAAATATTTTTAAAAGAATTAAAATGCTGCATTAAAATAGAAATAATTGCATTGCTTGCATGTAAGCAAAATCAAGTCTTACACTCCCTCTCCCCCTCCCAGCATGCAGAGGCATCAGGCAGACCTGCCCACTCTCCGGAAGCTTTATACCCACGGTGGGCAATTATTCGATGAGCTGTCATGGAACACAGATCACCACCTTCCCCCGCCCCTACAACAGGTCACTGGAACTCTTAAGTGGCTCTGCTCTAAACTCAGCCAGTCAAATGGGATGGGATGAGATGGGAAGGGACAGGACAGTAGGCAGATGACAGCATGGGGCCAGAGCCTGGGGCAGAAATGTGATCCGCTCCCTGCACACCCCCGTGGAAGATGCCAGTTCCGTGGGCAAGGGCACAGGGAAAGCAGATTGCCATTTTGGCCAGGGCCCCAAACTCATGCTGTCACTGCCCCAATTCTGGGGTCTGCATGGAGACCGGCTGGGACCCAACACAGGCAGGGTGCGTGGCTAGGCAGATGAAATGGGTTCATGGGCAGGCAAGTGGTGTCTGGGAGCAGGACAAGTGGGTGTGGCTGGGCCAGGGCCAGGGCTGTGATTAGGTCTTGGGGTTGTGATAACACAGGCCAGGGGCTAAGGCAGAGCTGTGACCAGCTCCCTTCACACCCCTGCCCAAAGAATGGTGCCTACCGCTAGGGCATGTGGGGAGAGAATCATGGCTCTGCCTGGGAGCTGGCCACCCTATCAACGCTTTGCAATCACAGCCCTTCTCACCTGTACTTCTGCCAGATGCCACTCCCTGATCTCCTGCAGCCCCGTCCCACCCGCCCCACCATGCAGCCTGCCTGCGCAGGTCCTGGCCAGCCTCCATGGAGACCATGCCTGCCTGGCCCACTCTCTCTGTCTGGCTTCCCACTTTGACCGGCCCGGGGTGCCTGGGCAACAGTAGCTAGACACAGGCAGTCGGGGATAGGAGCTGCTACCACCAGGGAAGCTAGGAAGCAAGTCTGGGTGCCAAATCACCCCAGCCCTACTACACACTTTGGGGCAGTGAGACCAGCTGCACATGCCACAGTCCAGGATGCTCCCCACACCTAGGCCAGGAAGAGCCCAGGGATGTGGCACAGACCAGACAAAAATCGCTTGGCAAGCCAGATCCAGCCCACAAGCCATATTTTGTGCATCCCTGCTCTGTACCCTAACCACTGAACTACTACTACTGCTGCTGTGGGAGCACTTGATGAACCTGGTTCAACAGCAGCCCCAGCCACTGGTTCCCCAGTTAAGGTGGCAGTGTATGCCAATGTTGTAACTGTTTTTGTGAGCAGCAAGTGTAATGTCCAGTCCCTGATTCAGGTTCAGCAGATGTACAAGCATGCCTCCGGCCATATCTACCGAGTCAAAAGTGTCCCTAGCTTTACCTTGCAGCATGGGACTGAGTCTCACCTCCAAAAGTCTACTTGCTTGTCCAATCACACATCATCAAGCTGACCCACCTCTTTAACTCAGTTTGCCTGGCTCTCAGCCAAGGCCTAGGCTTTGCACCTCTTGGCTAAAATGAAAGCTGCCTTCATGGTGGATGTATCTACCATCCTAGAAGACACCACTGCACAAGAGAAGCCTTCCCCTATAACACCTTACAAGACAAATCCTCACTATCATTGCCTTCTTCTCTGGCTGTGAACAGCAATGAGAGTGACAGGCCTGGCAGCCCAGTGTCCCTATAACAAGAACAGCTGTGGAATTTGCTTTGAGATCCTATCTGGGAAGGCACCATACACATTGCCAGACAAGGTGCATCATGCTTGTGTCTTTGCCACTTGCCCTGACATGACTTGGAGATGGCACATAGTAGCAGCAATACCAGAGCAAACCACCTCACCTGGTGCACTGTGTACATACTACCAATCACCAAGAGAACTGATGATCTCCAGTGGTGGCTGCTGCATGGGGCCCTGGCCATGAGAACCTTTTATCCACCACTTAAATCCATCAGTGTCAGCAGCCTGACATTTATGCAAGAAGGTGAAGAAGGATCTCTTCCATACCTTCCTGGACTGCCCCCAGCTGCAGCCACTCTTTGCTACCCGCAGGTTCCTCTTTGTAAAACTCCTGCCCTGCCACCTGTATAACTAGTTCAGTTGCACTGAACACAATAAGCAGGACCAGCTAAGCCCCAGCTCCTTCCCACTGATTGGTTCTGGGGGTGCTTTCAAGGAAATCCTCTAGCAAATGAGCCCTGCTGCACAGTTTACTGGTCTCAGTCCTTTCACAGCTCCTGTCCCAGTAAGTACTCTGGCAAAAGCTTCTTTGGCTTCCTGAATCCCGGTCAACTCTCTAACCTTATTTGACCCCAGTCTGAATACGACAGGAGTTGGTTTCAGATCTTCCACTCAGGATGGTGGCAATCATATTGCCATGCAGGAGTCTCAACATGGTGTCAAACTTCAGCAGGCAGTCAAGGTGTTGGAGGATGGTCTTCAAAGCTTCATGATTTACAGGATCAAATGCATTGGTCAGAACAATGAAAGCAAGGAACAGTCCTTGATTTTGCTTCTGACATTTTTCTTGACTGTCTGGCGATGAAAACCAGGACTGCAGTGCCCTGGGATGGTTGGAAGCCGCACTGTGTTTCTGGAAGGATCTCCTCGGTGATGGGACAAAGGCAGTTTAGGACTATGTGGGCTTATCTGCAACGGACAGGAGGGAAATCCCACTGTAGTTCCCAGAGTCAGATTTTGTTCCCCTTCTTGTAGACGGTCATGAAAGTCATATTCTTGAGATCCCCAGGGATGTCCTTTTTGTCCCAGCGGTGGAGGATAAGCTGGTGGAGTAGTGATGTGAGCTGGAAGCTGCCAGCATGGTACACCTCTGCAGGTATACCATCTGGCCCACAGGCTTTGTTGGCTTTCATCTGTTGGATGGCCACTTCAGCTCTCCGACGATTGGTAGATCACCATGGGAATCCACCACAGGGTGCTGCAAGATGGCCTGGAGGGTCTCCTCCAATATGGTGGACTCCCAATTACAGAGGAGTTTGAAATACTCTTTCCAATGAAGTCAGATGGGATTACCATTCTTGAGGAGCCAGGAGCTGTCCTAGAAATCGGAGGAGATTTTGTCCAATGGAGTGAGGTCCGTAGATTGTTATGGTAACCTGGAAAAAGTTACGTAAGTTATGCTGTTGAGCATAGCCCTGGATCACACACGCCTTCTCCACCCACCAGTTGTTCTTCATGTCACAGATGTCTTCAGCTGGTGGTACACTGCTGTCTTTCGCCAAGTCCACAGATGGCTTTGTCAGGCAATGAAGGCTGCATGTTCTGCTCAAGGAGATCGTGAATCTGACTGTCATTGGCATCGAACCAGTCCTGGTTCCTTTGTGATGCAAACCCAATAGTCTGGACACAGGTATTTTGGACAGCAGACTCGAGTTGCTCCCAGTGTACCTGGATGGAGATGTCATCAGCAGTATGGTCCAGTGCTCTATACTACTGGGCCTGGAACTCCTCCTGCTGTCCAGGGTCCTTCAGAGCTGCAACATTCAGCTGTCTTTGGGCAGCCTTCTTGGTCTTCTGGTGTCTTGGTGCCAGGTGGATTTTCACCACCGAGTGCACAAGTTGGTGGTCCATCCAGCGGTCTTCAGACCCCTTCACAGCCCTCGTGACGAGGACATCCCTCAGGTTTCTATTTCAAATGATGATGCAGTCCAAGAGATGCCAGTGCTCTTACCTCAGATGCCTCCACGTAGCCTTGAGCCAGTTTTTCTGGTGGAAGGCATTGGCCTTCCCTGCACCATTCTTGCTGATGGTTCCGCTCCAGTTTTTGTGATCAGGTCCAACCCAGGCATTGAAGTCACCCAGAAGAATGACCTTGTCATCCTTGGGGATGAAAGCAAAGGCACTGTCAATATCATAGTAGAACCTTTCCTTGACTTCCTCATCAGAATCATGAGTTAGAGCATATGCACTGATGACAGTGGCACATTGGTTTTGGCTAAGATACAGGCGAAGGGTCATCAGCCTTTCATTGACACTTGAAGGGAGCTCAGGGAGCACATCAGTGATTTTGTTCCTGACAGTGAAATCGACTCTGTGGATACAGGGGTAACGGTCTGGTATTCCATTCCAGAAGAAGGTGTACCCTCTGCTGACCTCCCTCAGCTGTCCCTCTCTGGTGACCCAGATTTCGCTGAGAGCAGCAACATCAATATTATGCCTCACTGACTCCTGAACCATAATGCCAGTTTGACTTTCCAGGTGCTCGCTGTTTGGGTTGTCAATTAGTGTTCCCACATTCCAAGTTCCAAAGTTTAGCTTTTTCTTATATTGACTGCAGGAATGGTGAACACACTAGATATGGTTTCCCAGCCATGAGAGATGTGACAGCCTGTTTTTGGTGCACCTTTTCTAGCTCCCTCCCCATTAAGGTGAACAAAGGATATGCCAAAAAGGGCTCCTCAGTCATGAATGCAGCTGCTGAAGGACACCCCTGTCCCGACACACAACAACCATTGTGCATCCACCACCTGTGTGCAGATAATTGGCTGGGGGCCTCCAGGTATCATAGGCCTGCCCCCATCGCCAAGCCTCCAGCACCACAAGACTTTTGGATAGACCCAATCCTCCAGCACTACAGGGCTGATGGAAGCCTGCATGTGGCATGATTAGTGTGGGGACTCTGGTACACAGCTGGGTCTACACAGTCTTGGCAATTGGTGGCCAAGTTTAGTGGCATGACGAACCACGATAACTGGGGCCACTTCTCCAGTGCAGCCTTCTTCTGCCTTCACAGCCTTGAGGCCATAGCCTTCCTCTGCCTGTTCTGCCACTGGGGACTTCTTGGATCATTCTTTGTCTAGAACCTCCCCCTTGACCTTGCCACCATGGGTACCTCTACCAAGAGCAGAGCTCAGTATGCCATTGCTCTTGGGGTCATTGGAACATGCAAGCCTTTCTACCACAATAAGGTAATGATCCTCGGAGTGTTCAGCCTTTATCCCCAATTGGAATTCAGGTTACCTGCAGTTGTTCCCAACACACAGGTCATCCCTGCAATCTCACCAGTCCTCACTTCTAGCTCTACTAACTAAGCTCGATGCCCTTGGAAACCCTAACACTTTGAGGCACACTAAACTTGGACTTCTCCAAGATTGGGTACATCTTCTCTATCCTGTACTGACAGGGCGAGGTGAGCATGATCTGCCTGGCCAATTTTCTGCTGGGCCAAGTCAAGATGGTAATTCTGAAAAGCCATAGAAACTGGCTCGCAGGAGTTGGCCCTAATGACATCCTCCAACTCTTCCACTTTCTGGTACAGGCCCACATCACATTTGAATCTGGACGCATTGACTTGCAACAAAACACGTGGACCAGCTTGTTGTGCTAGGATATCCAAGGGGCAGTCTGGCAAGGTGGAAGACATACAGCTGGTCCTACATATGTAACCCTATGAGGGATAGGAGGGAGGGGAGTTTCAATCACCAGTGGCGATTGAAATCAGAATCACAAGGTGTTTTTTGCAACTGATAAGTTTTTCATGTTCTGACCCTGGGAGGGCCATATACCTTTGCACTGTCACCATCTGTTTCTAATATTTGTATAATAAAGCTCTAAAAAAATCCACCCCCTCCAAATTAAAATCTATGACTAGCTTTTACAAAATGTAGTATGGAATTTAGTAAAGTGACCCTAACGTGGACTGAATATGAAGCTTTTCGAAAAGTCACAGACTGATGCAATTCTGCTATATGATTCAACAAACAGTTAATCTAACGAGCAAGAAAAAAAGGTTGAAAAAACTATAAAAATTAGAGGACACCATTGTTTCTAGACATTTTAGCCATGCTTTCTCCCTCCCATTTTGTACTCTCAACCAGGCATTATGAAAATAAACAACTTAACATCATCTGGGTACCATGAATAAGAAACAGATCTGCATTTCAAAGCAGACTGATGGCACACTGAACACCAAATTGTCTCACTATCTTCTCAAGCACTCTCAGAAAACATTGAGCAGAAAGGGAGATAAAATAGATCTTCATGGCACCCCACATGACAGAGACATTGGTGCAGATGAACAATTCCAATTTGTACAATTATTGTAATTCCTTTTCAGCAGGGCTTCTTTGCAGCATGTGCTTGTTCAGGATTCAGCAGCATGTTAACTAATAGGCCTTAGCAACTGTGATCATATTATGCCTGCCCTGTGTTCTTTACATTCGGCTGCCTACAAAGTCATACAAGCAGCAAGGTGGTTTTGAGGCACAAAGCTTGTTTAGTATCTATTTCAGATATTAAGTTGGTCCAATTAGGGATAATGTATTTACCCAAAGCCAAGATGACACCCTCCTCCCCCTGTAATTTGAGTCCATACAGGGAAAATGTATACATTTGTTATAATTCTCCATGTAGAGAATCTAATGTACTGGGGGGTTATTTTAAATTTGTCACCACTCCCCACACTGCTTGCCCTCTGATACTTGTCTCCCCCAGCCACTTGTCCTCCCTGCACCCCTATATGGATGCCCCCACGTGGTGCCTGCACCCCTGCCCCTGACACTTGCCCCACCAGCTGCCTATCCACCTCTTCCACTGCTGGTTATCCCCAGCCATGACTCCAGTCCTAGACTGGGGCACAGAGCCCAGGGTGGCTCTGGCCCCTAGCCGGCTAGGTAGCAGTGGTTATGCTGGTGGCAGCCTCAGGTTGTAGTTGAAGTCAGAGTTGAGCTGGAGCCATTGATGTTGCTGCTTCCTGGCCAGGTGGGAGCCAGAGTTTAAGCAGTAGCAGAGGAAGGGGCAAGTGAGGGAATAGAGGCAACTGGTAGCCAGTTAACTCTGAGTCCAAGCTGGAGCCTCAGCAACTACTGCCTGGTCCCCCTTCCTTCTGCCCACTTTGTACTTCAATCCAAGACAAGGGACATTTTTCCTTGCTTCTCAGCTATTCTGCCAGGGAGAGGGAGAAAAGGCAGGGAACACAGGGCAAGAATCAGGAAGCAGAGTTCTGATACTTGGTAAAACACCTTGAACACCTCCCTCACATGCAAGGAAACTTAAAATTGTAATAGTAATAACTTTTAATAGTGTCTCTATGTGGATTTCTTGCTCTTGAAAGCTTATCTAAAATGGCAACTAGAATTCTGTATGGTATCTTTGTCAAGCTTGTTCTCTGGACACCAACAGAACCATACTATTTCATTCTTTTCTAAATTCTGACCTTACACAATTTTGTTCCTGAAGCTCTAATTATTTGAATATCAGGGCCACCTTAGGAATTCCAAGCCAAGGCAAAACTGCTAGTGAAGCCAGTGGCAACTTTCAATAAGGATACCTGAATAACACTGTAAAGGTAAAATAACATTTTGAAATAAACTATATCTGCATTGTGAATTACAGACTACACCTTGCACAGCAATGGTTGGATGGAACGGAAGACTCATTACATGAGGGGAAAAAAAAAAACAACAGTACCCATTTTCCTGATGGAATAATTATCTAAAGGTATTAATCAAAAGAGCTTTAAACCATTTGTACAGCAGTGTAATGCTACTGAGCTAGAATATTGTTTAGTAAGCACAACTTTTGCTCACTTATCACAGTGAGAAAAGTTTCAAGTATTTCAGTATACTTTTTTTTTTTTTAAACAGAAACTGGCTATATAATTGAGTCATTTCTCCACTGTTAGAAAAAAAAATGAAAGTACACTTTCTAACTGTCATAGTTCACAAACAAATAACTATAGCTACCCACTTCCTTCAATTATATACTTACTCACAACCACAATATATCTTTCAGTAAGACAATTTCCTCAAATTTTAGTTTCTGATGTAAATGTAAATCTGTAAATATCCTTGGAGATTCAGAAACACCAACAATAGAAAACAGAATGTGCATATTCTGAGAGAGCATTTCAACTTTTCTTTTAAAGGACATCACATTACACACACACATGCATGCATGCATATGCATACACTATACATACTCTCTTCATATTTAATCCTATTTGGATAGTACTTGCAATTAAATGGATACTGGTAAAATGATAGAAGCATATATCCATTTAATTGCAGGTACTATCCAAATAGGATTAAATATAAAGAAAGTGTCCGTATATGTACAAATGGGTGTGTGTAATGTGATGTCCTTGAAAAGTTATATCTAATATATATATATAATCTATATCTATCTATCTAAAATCTATATTAGTGGTTGGACAGACAAGTATCATGGGGCAAGGGGGGAAGTAACAAATTTAAAATAACTGCCTAGTAATTAGATTCTGTACATGGAAAATTATAAGAAATTTACAAATTTGGAAGTGGGGGAGTCATCTTGGATTTGGGTAAATACAGTATATCTCTTATTGGAACAAGTGAATAACTGGAATAGATACAAGACAAACTTTGTGCCTCAAAACTGGCAGGGAAACGGGGGGCGGGGGGGGTAATTAACCCCTAGAACCGAACAGGCCGGGGACAAAAGGGTTAAAGAACCTTGTTAATGTCTATTCCTATACTTCTTCCCATTCAAAAAAAAAATAAGAAAAAACAATGTAACAAATAAATGCTTTACTCACACTGCTAAAGTACATGAACTCGCGCTGTCGATGTATACAGTGTAGGCACCTTCCGTAAAAGTTGCACCGGGTAGCACATAAATGCTCTATTCACACTTCCGCACCGGCAATTCCCTTTACAACAACTTCAAAACTAAACTTACGGGGAACTCGAGAGCTCTTCACGCATCTGAACGATGTATTCAGCTGTGATGGGGGCATCCGGGGGAAAAGAGATACCATGGACGCAGGACCTCCAGTGAAGGTGATCAGGCCTCTCTGATGTTGTGTGGGTCCCGCCTTCTTTTTCACGGGCTTCACTTTTATACTGCCCCAAGAGCCAATAAGATTAAGACCCTTTTGGCGCGCTGAGCGGATTGCATGAACTGGGGATTCTGCTACATGTACTGATTGTGCGGCTGTTAGGCTATGCCCACTGCTTCCGCCATGCTGCGAGCATAACTTGCTCTCATGTCTGACGTTTGGTCACCTTTTATTTAGACATACTGGTGTTTGGTCACCTTTTATTTATCACAAAAACCACCCGCCTTCTTGTCTGACGTTGCAGGCAGCCTAATGTAAAGAACACAGGACAGCACACACACACACAAACACACACATGTATCCACATATAAAATGGATACTGGTATCCACAGAGAGCGTTCTTAAATAATATGATTGTAACTATTGTTACTTAAATAAAAAAAGAAAGACATGCCTGCCTATATTTAAGCCAGGAAATATGACCATATTTACCTACTTTGATACTTGACAATTGTATCTGTAATAGTAAGAACTTTGCTAATGCAAATAGCAAGAGTTCTGCATGCTGATTCCATAAGTAGGCTGGCGAAATGGCACATAGCCTCCTGCTCTGTAAGTGTGACCAAACGATGAACCTAGTTAGTAGAATATTGTAATACAGTAGAATGTAGTAAACACCAGGTGTGTTAGATCATAACATCTCCAAATTCTTAGCATGTGATAACCAAATTCCTAGGTCAAAATAACGTTATTCACTCCAGACTATATAAACTGTACATTCTTGAGTTACAATGAATTCCTCAACTCTGGCAAAAGTTCTGACTTACATGGAGCCCCAGCGCAGGCTATTGCATCCCCAGGATTGAGATACTCCAGAGCCAAAAAAACTATATGGAGTGGTGGCTGCTGCCTAAGGCCAATGTGAAGTGACCATCCTCTCTGCTCTGTCCTATCACCTGCCTCTGCGAGTATCCTTGAATAAAGCTTTGCAAAAGTGAAAACAACCGTAAGTACATCCTTCGTTCAAGTGTGAGAACTCTTCTGAACCCAGTAGTGCATTCTAAAACAGCATCACATAACTTTGTTGACAAAAAACACTCTAAAAATCAAAATGCTTGTTGAATCTCTTAGCCCAATCTACATAATAGAGGTGATACTGGCCCTCTATCTGGCATTGGTCAAACTGCAGTTAAAGTACTACATAAAGTTTTGGGCGCCGTACTTCAAGAAGGCTGTCAATACACTCAAGAGGGTCCAAAGGAGGGCCACTTGTATGGCTAGGGGCTTACAGGACAAGCCCTATGAGGAAAGAGAGGGGGACGTGGACCTCTACCGCTTCCACAAGAGAAGGCCAAGAGGTGATCTTGTGGCTGCCTACAAATTCATTAGGGGGAATACAGCAAGGGATCGGAGATGCTCTGTTCACCAGGGCGCCTCTTGAGGTAACAAGAAACAATGGTCACAAGCTGACAGAGAGCAGATTTAAGCTAGATATCAGGAAAAACTTCTTCATGGTAAAGGTGGCCAAATTTGGATTGGGCTTCCAAGGGAAGTGGTGCTGTCCCTTACCTTGGGGGTCTTTAAGAGAAGGCTGGATAGGCATCTGCCTGGGGTCATCCAACCCCAGCACTCTTTCCTGCCTGGGTAGGAGGTTGGAATTGATGATCTGTTGAGGTCCCTTCCAACCCTAGCATCTATGAATCTATCAGTCTCTAAGGTGGGCTGATATCAATGTCACAACCAGGAAATCCTTAAGAGAGCGAGTGCCTTGTCAATTTACAGGAAGTAAGTTAAGAAAACCATACTCTTGGTTATTGGCTTCCTATGTTGACAATATGAACACTGATTTATATTGTTTTCTATCAGAATAAAGAAACATAAAAAGAAGAACAAGATAATTGAGGTGGATTAAAAGAAGGAAGACAGGAGAGAGAAAAGTAAAAGGTAGCTCTTCCAGAAAGCTTCTGTCAGGCTGCAGCCTCCAATGTGGGATCTCAGCCTGCCCAAATCAGCTGCTTTTCTTGGTCTGTCACTTCTCCAGCTGACAATTCAGGCTCAGCGCAGGTGGCCAGAAACCTCCATCTAGACCTAGCCATCCACCCATTCCCTGCCAGAGTGGCCAGCCATAGTCAGCTGACACCTCCCTCCCATATAAAACCCTGACCCACAGCAGGAAGCATCAGACTGTAAGGATCAACCTCCACCCAGACTGCCTCATTATTACTTGAGGCTTATGCCTCTGCCTATTCTCTTTTGGCTTCTTAGACTGGCTTGTTCCTTGACTTCATGCTCTGCCTGATCCTTCAGTTTCCTGACTTGGCTTATCCCTCCTAGACCATGTTCTTGGCTGACTTTCCTGACTCAGCTCACCTCTGACTCTGTGCTCTGCCTTCAGTTCCAGGCTCAGTTCAGCCTCAGTCCTAGCCTGCAGACTGACCTCCTGACTTCTGGCTCCAGTCCATTTCTGAAGTCTGTTCGCTCTACCTGATCCTGGTTGGTATCTCAAACCCCAAGCAAAACTGGACGTGGCCACCCACCATCCTCCATGGCAGCTTCTCACAGAATCTCCAGTCTATAGTGTTCTCAAGGAGATACAGTTGCTGTCTCCACAATTACATCTTAATGCAGATGGTAATGCCTATGTTAACACATTTTTTTTTAAATTCTATGGCCAAAAATGCTCAAGCCCTTAACTGTCAACCATCTATAATGTAAAGGCCTAAATTTAGCTCCTAAAAACAGTCCAGAGCAAAAGGCAGTGGTTCTGCTCAAGTTCCAGGTATATGGCAAAGGTTGCACCTGCATGTCACAATATAAACTAAAAGGGACCTTTACATTAATACCAGATGAAGTTAGAAATAAGGTTCAAGTCTACCCATATCAGACACCAAGTGGTTGACAACTGAAAATTATTTAATCCAGTTGATAATGGGTTCATTTGCCACTAGAGGAGGAACTAACAGAAAAGATCATATGGAACAGAACTATCCAGTGAACACAAACTTACTCAAACTCTCTAACAGTGATTCTCAACCAAGGTGCCTTTCAAGGGTAAAGGGTGCTATGTACAATATTAACACTGGTCAGATGTGCACACACCTATCCAAGACTGACAAGATAAATGTAGAGATTTCAATTAAAATGGAATCCATAACTTCAAAAACTTTCTGAACTGCCACAGTCTTTCCAAGTTCTTTGCAACGGAGGAATTTCTCTATTATTTTTTCATCTTCAAAAATAAGTGAAAACTAAGAGCTAGCATTTTTGAAGGGGGTTTCTTTGTAAGTTTAGCCCAGAAGCATAAGATTCTATTATTTCTTTTTTATCTACAATAGTACAACATGTTTTTTAAATCAAAACCCTCACTTGGAAAAAAAAAATTATCTTCTGTAGGGAACTAGTCTGTAGCTAGAATTCCACAATCTAACTCTGGGTGAAGCAGAATTCACCTTAATTGTTCTACACTTATCTGCTGTTATTATCACCAAGCTTCTTGTCATATTGTGAACAGGAATAAAAGAAGGGTTTATAGAACATGGAATAAGCCAGAAAAGTATGCCCATAGAAATGTAATTATTCCACCTGTCTCCTAGATTCCTTTTACTTCTGCTTTTGCTGGGGGAGAGGGGGGAGGACAACATTAAAGCTTACTAATTTGAATTTTAAAAGAATACAAAAAAGCAGAATTGCCAATAGCAATATTAATCTGCTTCAGTGAACATTGTATGTGGTGCTTTTGTTCACTAGTTAGGACATATTTTAAAGGCATTAATATATATTAGGTAATGCAGCTAAGGATAATTTAACTTTGGCTTTTTGCAACTTTTCCTATTTACCTCAAAGTTCTATTAATGCTGCTTTTACATTTAATGCACTTGAAATTGTTTTCAATAATACCATATTGCACTTATGCCAAAATGACTCAAGGTGCCTTACAAAGCTCTGTAATTAATAAAGTAATATGGTCTATGGTGCCAGGCTGCTGACAGCAAAGGAGAAGCTGATAAAGTCTTCAACTTTGATTTAGAGAGTGAAACCGTGTCATCACTCTGACCTCTCTGGACACCAAACAAACAGAGTGAAGGAAAAAAAAACAAACTACCCTTCGCATCACTCTTAGGTATTGCTTAGAAAAACAGAAAAGCTGACATCCACCAGGGCTTGATGCACAAAGATTCATCATATGCAAGAAAAAGTTAAGTGAGAACTGGGAATGTTTACATGTATGAAGAGCATCTTAGACAAGCCTTAAAACTTATGAAACCAAACCAAAATAACTATGTAAATCAACCCATTTCAGAATATCCAGCAGCACTGTCCTTTTTACACATACAACAACGCTACAATGATTTTGGGATAATTTTTTTTAAAAGAGTCTTTCTATATAAAAAGTACCAATAGATGCAGTCTATAAACACACTGAAGGTGGAAGGGATATATTTTGCAGAGCAAAGCTATGATTTTTTTTTTTTTTTTTAAATAAGACATCAAGCCAGCAAGCAGGAATGAAATAAAATCCTAGATCTTCTCAAGTCAATGACAAAAGATCCTGGGGATGTTAACGATGCCAAAAAGTCATCCAAAATACATGCATCTATATCCTATAACCAACAGCTTTTGCTCAGGCTGCATGGCACATGCAGAAGATACGTAAAGTCTCAAGCCTTTACAATCAAAAAGGCAAGCAGCTTCTACAAAAATAGCACAAGCCCTGTTCAGGGTTAAATTTTTAAATAAATTTGCATGCACCAGCACCGGAATGAAATGTAAGTTTATGGATGAAAGACCGGTACAATTAAAAGACATGAATAGCTAACACCACGGAATCATGAAGAACTGTAATGAGAAAGCGTCTCCTGGTTTTGTAGCAAAGATGCACTCTATTAACCCTGGGGTTTGGTTTATTTTTTGGGTTTTTTTGGTCCCAATAAAATTCCTGTACTATTCCACCAGCATATATTAGCAGAGATTTATTATGTACAATACCTTGGCAATAACCAGAAGATGAAGAACACTCATCACAGTAGTATAATGAATACCTCTAAAGCAGAGCTTTCTGCAAATGTAATTTTTTGTGCCAACATTAGCATTTAGCAGTGAGTTCCAATAAGGCCATATAAACTCTGTACAATTCATACATGTTCTGTTTGTTGAATGGCTGCTTATAGATAATAATTACAAAAAAAGTATCCATGTTTTATAAAATCATCCAGAACTGAAACTTGAAAGGCTGATCTATTGGACAGTGTTAATAGATACTAATGAGAACAAGCTAAGCAAGAAGGTGAGCCATAACAATATACCACTTTAGTCTATCAGTTATAAAGGGAGAAGTGGAAAACTGGCTGTCTAGAATACTATGAAAACATTGGATATCTTGCAGAAGAACAATGCATCAAAATTGGAGCAAAATCAAACGTCTATAAAAAGATGTTACATCTATAAAATGATCTACATTATAGATGTATAAAGTATAAGTATGACTACAAGTAGTACATCTACTACAAGTAGATATCATAAAGTAGATACAATTAAAAGTCAAGTAGTATCTTGTATAAAGTGTCTACATCTATAAAAGCGGTTGTGTATTTACCAAGAGCCAAATCCTCTCTTTTCCAATGCAATGTGTAAAAGAGCAAAAATCTCTGCTTTCTCATTTCTGCCTGGATACCCATTAGAAGCTCTTCCTTCCTCTTTATGGCTTTCAGGACTAATATTCCCCTGTTCAACCCCCCACTTCCCACACCACCACTTAAACTCAAACCTAAATGCCTGGTCAGTTGACCTGGCAAATCTGACACTGCCAGATATGCACGCTGGCTACTGTGTTTCCTTAGGTTAGCTATGAAATATGGAGTGTCATAACCAAATAGGCCTCAGGCTCAGTTGAACCACAAGAAATTGTTAGAAACATCTCATTCTGACCCACGCATCAGACATAACCAAGACTCCAAAACTGGGCTTCCAGGCAGATGCAGGAATGGAGGAGCCTCTCTAAGGGGCTAATTGGGCACTTCAATTAATTTTCCCCTCAAGTAATATTCAATGGAAGGATCCTTTTGATTTCTCCAACAACGCAACAGCATGCCTGCTTTGGCTTCATTCTTAAAACACATTCCCTTATTTTATTCCTCTAGACAAACTTCAGAGATAAGTGGTAATTAAACTCCAATAAAACTCAACAGTTATTATAAAGTTCATTTCATTTAATGTCTCTTATTTTTCTAGAGCATTTTATTTCAAAGACGTGTAAACTCTCCCACCCCTACAGTAAAGTGCAAATTACATTTAAGCTGATGATTTGTAGCTTTGTCTATATTATAAATTTTCAAGTGACCAAATTTTAAACTGATAAAACCCCTAACAAGATAACACTACATTATATGCAAAATATTAATAGTAATAGTAACAGCAATGAAATATTCCATGAAACAATAATTCAGTTTGAGTTGATTAAGTTCAGAATCATTGGTCTAGTAGTTTATTAGCAAGAGACCTGCATTATTGCTGAGAAAGCACACTTATGTACTGCTAGCATGCTGTAAATTTAAAAATCCCTTCCCCTTGCAGTTGGAATGCTTTATTTATTTAGACTAAAGTATGTAACAGTAGGGAGAACAAACACCTTGTATGAGGCATAAAGTAAACTGTTACACAGCAGTAATTTACCGTACAAAAAATAAAAGGGAAACAGAACGCTGACAATCATAGAAAGTCAAAATATAAAAACATGTCAGGTAAGCCTCTCAATGGGTGCGTCTACATATTCATTAATGTGCTGCTATTACAGTGCATTAAGTTTAGTACCTGTAATTACTAACTTAGAGTTAACATATGTTTTTTTGTGATGCTAATGTGCAGCAGACTAATTCTACCACCCATCAGCATGGGTTTTGCCTGCCATGCTAATGCACAATAGAATTAGTCTACTGCGCTTAAAGTTTCTCATCCAATGGCTATTACTTTTTTGCAGAAGGGTCATCTTTAATAGCTCAAACTGACCATCTTTCTTAGCTGATGAAAACTCAAGTCACCTGGTCTAAAATCATTTGAGCAAGAGGTAATTTTTAACTCTTATTCTCTCATGGGTCCAGAAGCAGTAGCCCCCTCACTGCTCCAAATCATATCCTACTTGCCCTCAATACGCAAAGGAAAGAGCAACCTCCTTGGAATTCTGTATCTATTGCCTATTCCTAAAACAAGAGATAGTAATGTGTGTATGCTGGAAATGGTGGGAGGAGGAGGTAAAAGGAAGGGGACAGTAAGAGAGAGATGATCAAAGACCAACTGCTAAACTCATGGGGCAAATTCCAGTGGTTCTTACTCTGAAAGTCTTCTTTAAAAGATAAAAAAAAGGAAGAGGAAGACAGGGATTTTCCCAAACACAATATGAACAGAAACACTGCAGCCTTGTAATCAGGTTCATGACCACTGAGAGTCCCACTGTGTATGTTAAAAGAATTGGAATATAATCTCACCACTATAAAGAGTTTGCTTAAATTTAGATTTTAAGATATTAAAATACGACTTTGCTCTTGATTGGCTCCTTACCTTCCAAGTAATATACAAACAGATCTGAAATATTACTTGTATAAATTAGCTCAGAAAAAATAATTTAAGGTAGATGTTATTTTATTAATTGCATTGAGTTAGATTAATTTCAGAGATGTGTATTTTTAAAATATTTAAAAAATGGCAAGCTGACAGTAAAATATATCTTAAATAACCAAAAACTTGAAGTAGCGAAGCATGACAGTCTTGATTTCTTATTACTTTGAGAGAAATGCATCTATTTTGAACTTTGCCTTTGAAAGGTAATAAATGTTACGTAACCCTACTATATTGTGTAGGACTCTTTCCCAAATTTTTCCTTTCCATTTTCAAATTACGACAGTAATTTTACAAAATGTATGTACAAACAAGTATGTTAGTGTTTATGCCATATCAAATAGCATAGTACCTGAAGTAAAAAATATGAACTGGAGAAAAAAATAGTTTTGTTCTTGGTATCTATTTATGAGCTTAAATATGGAAGATACATAAAAATTAGGCATTGGGAAAAAAGTGTCCCAACTTACCTTTTATTTTTTACCCTTTGATAAAAATCAAACTATTTCATAAAAATCAGAGTTCTCAATTACACCAAAAACTGAATAGGAATCAATTAAGTAAAAATGTTTCTGTCCTTATGTTTTCCATATTTTGGAGCATCTAAGCTTCCTGAAAAATAGTGGCCTTTCTATATTCTGAAGAAAGTTCCTTATTATTAATCTTATTGTGACTGTAAAGATGCTGGTTAGTTTGTAAAGGATGCATATAAATCATCCCGTATAAATGTATACATTCACGGGTCATATAACCCTTTATGGCTAAGCAAATGAAAACATTCTTTTAATTATACATTAGAAAATAAACTCACAGGTAACCATACAGATTTATACTGTCCATAAGAGTCACATACCAGAGCAGTATTAGCTATATCTTGGTCTTTGGAGCTCCACTTTTATTATGGTCTCTGATGCAAAAAGGGTTTTATAAACTATCTTTTAAATATAAGAACTGCATATATGGTTATGCATTATAGTCTTGTGTAGTTCTAGTTCTGTTAATTGAGGCAAAGTAGACTAGTATTATGAGACCAGGTCTAAAATTTTCTTCAACTGTCTTTGCAAATTTAGTCTGTGCCTGTAGATTATTTCACCATTATTTCTGATTTGAACAAAGGCTTCTTTTACTCATTACAACTTGTACTTGGAGTCAAATGTATAAAAATAATTCCTGATAGTTGCATCTGGAAGCTGGGAAGGTAGAAACAATTTTCTTTGCAGTAATCTAACCATGAGACTTTTGGTCAAAGTGAGCTTTTGAACTTCTACAAAAAAGACTCTAGGATGTTTAGATAGTAATAGCAATATATCCAATACTATGGCTGAACCTGAGAAGTGTGCGTCTTTCTTGGCAGATAGCCAATTGGAACTTTTCTGTATATTTTGATACAGTACTATTTCAGATTAATTAAACAGAAATATATTTTCCCTTTGTAGATGTTGGTAGTCATTGATTATGCAAGAAAAATTAGACCATTATCTTGTACAACTTTAACTCTTCATTTTTATTTTACCTTTTGTTACACTTATGGGCTTTAGTGGTAGGAATGAATTCAATTCAGAGTAGAAGAGTTACAGTCAACACAACACACTTCAGTATTTTTTTCAAGGACTCATTTTGTACTTTACTGTTAGTATAAAGGACGTTTTCAAACTTTCTTACTGGATTCAAGCATCTTTCAGTTGCTTTTGAACAGCATGAACTCAAATTTATCTTTGCCATGCTTTAAATGCTTAAGACAAACAGAACAGCTGGTTCTGAAGTGATGTCTTAAGCTAAAGAGTTTCTGGCAAATAAGAAATGGGGACTTAATTTATCATCACTGGCTGTGTCTACATATACTCCTATGGCACCACTGTGCCGTCATTTAGTATGTCATTGAGTACTTTCTTTTTCCAAGTACTAAATAAAAGCACAGTAATAATCCCTCACTGCGCCAATCACATGGTGCATGATTATTTTTAGACACTAGGTCACTGTAGCACTGCGTTATGAGGCAGTGCATTGCCACAGTGATGTAACTGTGGCATCATGGTTTCTGCCCAGTGATGCCATAGCCATTTGCTACAGTGATATAGCAACATAGCTTCACATGTAGATGTGCCCATAAGGGACTTACCCCAAAGCAAGAAAAAGCAATTACCACTGCTTGGTCATGACCCCAAAAGCCAATTTCATAGTCATTTTGTGGCAGCCCCACTCCTCAGCATGGATTGGCAGAGAGGCCTCGTCCCTGAGCGCTGACTTGGTGCATGGGGAGGACCGCATGGGGAGGAAGGACAAAAGGGGCAATCATCATATTGTCTAATGGCTGCCCTTCATGCCATCTGGCCAGCTGGTGCCTACCCTCATGGGCGGTTTGTGAAGTTGGGCCGCAGGTAGCAGCAAGGACCCCTGGCTCACACTGGGGAGCCAGCATTGTCTTTTTATTAAGGTTTTATTGGTTGATTTCTTGAGAAAAATCACAGCCAATGCCATTTTTTGTGGTGATCACAAGATGGTTTCTGCAAATATCAAAAAACCCACAATTTAAGTACGTCTCCTAATAATCACAACTGTATTATAATGGTAATAACTGCATCTAAAGGTAGTTGGATTCACATTGAAACATGTGCTTCTACTACAAAAGTGTTACGTGACAGCAAATTTGATCCTGAAAAACCTAAAGAAATATTTTTCTCAACTTTTGAGATTAACAAAAATTCCCTTTTTACTAAGTTAGGAAATTTTAAGGGGAAAAATATACAGAGTATGAATTAAGCAAAGCAATAAAAACAGTCTTTTTTTTTACCACATCTTTTAATTTAAGGCTACTTGAATCCAATATAGTCATACAATCATGCTTATTTATAAAGCATCTACATATCTATAGAACTTATCAACAACAAAGGTTGCTTTTATTTTCTCTCAAACAAGACATTAAACAACTCTCATTACTCTTCACCTCTCATTTCTCATTATCTCCCACCTACATGAGCACACCTGAACTAATGCTCCTATTAATTCTTCATCTTTAGGGTTTTTAAGCAGACCAATAGCAGAAATAAATATGAGTGGCGAGGGCAACTGGGGCAGAAGCTATGGTGGGGAGCAGGAAGCAAAAATAGCCACAGCTAAGGCTGACTACACCACTGCAAATCAGCATAGTGGCATTCTGCACCACTCCATGTACTATGGCTGCCCCAGTTATGGAACTGCCCTGCTATGTTTCTGAAGCAGAGTTCTCCTTCACTCTAGGTAGCCTTAAAATTCAACTCCCCCTCATACTGTTACTGTCATTTTGTTAATTCAACCTTCCCAGGCACCATGGTAATGATGAAATGCAAGAAATTAAATAGGTTGAGAGTTCTGCCTTTGGCTTCTTTGCCATGGGAAACAACCGTAAAAAAAAAAAAAAAAAAAAAAAAAAATCACATCAATTCTTAATCTTCCTGCTTGCTCACTCAGATTCTACACCTCTGCACTGCTTTCCTTGTAATTCTCCTACTTTGATTCATTTCTTCTTCACTGACTTTTCAGTGGGACTACTCTTCTTCTTTCTTCTTACTCAATTTGTATTCTTTGGGACTCTATAGAGCAGTGTTTCTCAACCCAGAGGTTGCAAGAATATATGAAAGGGTCATGAATAATCACAAAAAAACATGGAAAAGCATGATTGTCACTTGGGAGTAAAGTAGGGCCAGATACTGATATTGCTGTTAATGCTTTCCTGTTTATATTGATCTCTGTCTTCAAAATTACAACTGTTGATCTGCTTTAACTTGTATCATATAATAAGTATTTTGAGGAAAAAATAGTTTATGAAGCTAATACACAAGAATTTGCTGGGTCGGGACTGGCCAACATTTACAAATGAGTCCTGGTACAAAAAAAGTTGAGAATCACTGCTATATAGTCTACCTCCCAACCCCATGCACAATCCTCTATCAGACATATTTCAAATATTTGCATCCATCTTCAAGCATATTTTCGAAGTCTGAATATATTTGTTCAGCTCCTTCCCCCACCCCCTTTAAACAATCTTCATTTATTTTCAGAACTGGCAGGCCTACTTTTTTCTCCTGTCCTGGAAGGTGCCATACAGAAGTACCATCTCTGATTTCCATCTAGCCGATACTCCCTACTATCAGACTTAGACGCTTATTTTCTGCCCAGATAGTAAGTGTACAAGATGGGATAATGGTAAAGCAGGCCAGTTTAATTTTCAATGTATCAACAGTGTAGTATCTAAGACTTTCACATCTCTGCCACCATCCCTATTGCCCCGATCCCCAATTTTTAGCCCTTTCTTATTTTCATCCCATTAATCCTAGTTTTCTATGGTGCCATGTTAAATGCAGCTATATCCAACTTGGTGTTTGTACTCTTGAAAAAGCTCTCCATTTATTCTACCCCTATATAACTATCTTTTATAAAAATCCAATTTAGATCTTCTGGACTTCTCTCATGAAAGTTAATTCTTCCAGCCTTGTTACGGTCTTTGGTTTTCTGGGATCTTTTAACAGTGCTCTGACAAAGTGGATTCCAAAAATGAACAGAGCATCTCAGGTACAAAAGAAAATGAAGCACACAGAAAAAAAACTACTATTTTTCTATCTCTCTTTACTTCCTATCATTTTTTTCTTTTGTTATTCATTCTTTCCTAGTTACTCCCACTATAAAAAGCAAGCAAGCAAGCAAAATTTCATATATTTTTTGCTCAACTATTGCTAAAAGTAATCAACATTCCTCCTCTCTTGGCTCCCTGCTCTTTACCTTTGACCTGCCACTGTAGTTTATTATTTTCCACAGTAGCTTTCTCCTATTCCTTGAATTTATATTTATGATTTCCTTTTTCTCTTGCCCTGCCATGTTACGGCCCCTCACCATTAAGGCCCTCACCATTAATGGGTAAAACCCATTTCTCCTTACCGTTTTATGCTCATCTACCTTCCTTTTTGTTGTAGAGTCCCTTAACTTTCTGCTCATCAGTGGAAATACTTTTGTTTAGTGCACAAGATGTCTAACCATCTTCTCCTGTTCCATTCAGGCCACCATGGAGAAACATTAAAACAAAGGCTGTTAAGAGTAACATCACTTTTTGGCAACTTTTCTTCTTCATTTCTCTTTCTAATTTGTATTCTTCAGGAATCTGTCCTCTACAGAAATACAAAGCTAAGTTATATTCTCCCTAGAGAATGTCAATGTCATTCATTCTTGCAGCTTCAGTTTCCAGCTCCATAGCAAAGACATACATGTCTTAACCCCAAGCCCTATTCAACATACATACATCACTGGATCTAGAATACAGCAAGTAATTTCTGCTCTTAAAAAAAAAATGTGTGATCAATAAGGGCAATAAATCAACATGAAAAGTAACATCATTAAAAACAAAAGATGATAAAAACTCGGAACTGTAAAGGAGAGAATTCATTAAATTTATCACAGTCCCAACATTAATCTACAGACAGAGTATTTTTTCCAAACACACATGTATTTTCCCAAATCTTAATCACCGAGGAATATCCCAATCACATTCCAATGCCAGCTAGAACAGTCTAGAACCATTTGTGGAAATTATAAAAAAAAGGACAGGCAGACAAATATCAAAAACGACTTCTATAGACAGGGTTGCATGTTCCTGTGACAGTAACTTTGTGTCTTTAACTACCATGGAATCTTGGACCCTCTTCAAGAATCTTGCTCACTTGCTTAAAAGTGAGATGAACAAGTGTCTTCCAGATCCTCCTCTTACTATGCAGGAAAAAGAAGGGGTTATCAACACCACAATCACTACACACACACAGATTTAAGCCATCTTGCAGGACCAGAAGATAAAATTCTATTTAAGTGTGAATGATTTTGAAATAGAAATAGGAATTTCTGTATGTTACAGGCTGAATAAGTTGAATCTGTATGTTCTATTTTTCACTTTTGCTCCAGTGAGGAAGTTTAAGAAATTCACACTACACACACAGTCTAAGAAATTGATGGTTTCATACTAGCAGTATATCACTGCCAGAAGCTCCAGCTAAACCAATCACTTTTTAACTAGAAACAGGCTTGAGACATGTAGCTCTGATCTCAATCTGAACTTCACAAAGTTCATGGTGGTTATGTTAGGTTTTGGCATTTTGGCTCAAGCTCTTCTCCACTTTTAAACAACAAGGAAAAATCTGTTAAAGTGCCAGTGGACTTTTCACCATCAAGTTTAATAGAAAACAATAAATCAGCTTGATCTGATCTCATTTCAACATTGTAAGAAGTCTAAATAGATGTCTTTTAGCACTGTAGTTATAATAAACCCCTGTAAGTCACTCTGGGAGTACTTTTAGTATGGATGTGAATTCCAATATGGCCAGAATATGAAACATCCCTCAGCATATTTGCTTGGTAATTACTGAGTAGAATATAGTTTCTTTGAAAAGAGAAAGATTTCTAGAACACTAGAGCACTCTACTGGTTTCAAAGATGTATTTATTTTTTTCTTCAATTAAAAGGTTACAACAAAAGTAATGAAGAATTCTTTGTTTCTAAACTTGAAAATAAAATAATGGAGCAATTATCTATAGAGAAAGATGTATAAATAAAAACAAAAGTAATAAGTGTTAAAAGGGTACAAACATTCTTTTTGATTTCCAAATATCCAAAAAAAAAATTAAAAGAGGCAGTCTTTGAAGGTAACTAACAAAAGACTTTCCTTACATGAAATTCTAACTAAAATCATTAAGCAGACCATGTACCCAAACTGTTTTGTACTGAAAATTCATATATTTGCATGAACAAGGTTCATATTAATACTTGTGTGCTGTGCCTGAACTGTGTCCACATGAAACTGTGGGCCCCTATTTTGTTCACGGCTACACTCTATATTGCTTTATGCTTTAATGCAGTGTCCTCTGCAGAGCACAGCATCCATTTTGTAGCAAAAACTTGACACCTGTCTGAAAAGCTAGACAGAGGTATCAAGGGCCATAAATATTTAACTCTTATCTATTGAAAGAATGAAGTTTTGACCTACAGGGTCATTGACTTTGAAGGAGCCTGTATAAGAAAAACTGGCTTCAGAAAGGGACAATACCTATAACACATAACTGAACCATACAGGGTAAAACAAGGACAAAATGACAGTTTTGAAAAGAGAGTAGCTTTCCTAAGAAAGATACCATTTCACCAGCACATGTAAGGAAGAGGAAAGCAGGAAGTATTTTTTTGCTTTCCTTTCTTTTTTTTTAAATATATAAAGGCAGGTGGGACACTGATTATTAAACTTGGGACTTTGGAGGGATGAGGTCAGAAAAAGGAAAACAGCATTCAAGAATGTCAGTTTTCAAAATTCTACAACTCTCCAGTGTTCTTTAAAAAGCCTATGGTGAAGCAATTCCTGGACCACTTATTTGGTTGCTACATCATACCAGGATCAAGTAATTCAGAGCAAGGTAGATTACTGAGCGAACATGGGAACAAAGGAGCCACGTGGTACTGATTTCAGAGTTTACATTATCAGGATGCAGGGACCCAATAGCCAAGAAGGACATCAGATGGGGTTCTGCACCTAGGAGGGTGCCCAAGAACCCTAGAGCTAAGAATGGAGACCACGAAACAACACTACTTTGCGTGTTGAAAACTTACAGGGTCCAGCAGCTGAGTTCCCTTACAATAGGATATCCTCCTACAGGAGAACTGTCAGCTCATCTCCATAAAGAAACAGATAGGATTTCTAAATGAGGGTAGGCAAGTCCTAATCTTGCCATTTAATACTTTTCACTCACACAAGCAGTTTTTTTCCTTTCATCACAGATTTTCCCCTCTCTTTATTCCCTAAAACAATCCTCACCTCCCCAAGTTACCAAGGAAGGAAATGCCTTTGCATATAATAGAAATACTGCACAAAAGTTTGTTCTTCAAACACTCAAATTATTTATGGCTGGTGGAGGAAAAAAAAGGTACAAATTTGAGAATTAAATAAAATGCAGATAAAGTGTAAAAGAAAATGGGAAGCATCAGAACGAGAGAGAAATAGATGAAAGGAAAAAAGAAACATATTATTAGAAAAAAGCAGACAAAATAAAATGATACAATCAAAGAAATGGCATAAAATTCTTGGAAGATGAGGTGATTTAAAGGAAGTCTAAAAAAGCATTGCAGGCACATAAACTGAAAAACAAAAGAAGAGAAAGATGGAATATGAATAAAACATAACAGTGACTAGAAAAATGGTTTTCAGAAAACTCGTTCTTTATATTCCGAATAAAAACAAACATAAGGCTTTGGGCTTTATACAGTCTCCTACCTTTAATAAAAGAGCACACTACAGAAGAACAAATCATAGAAAGGGAAATCAAACCAAAACTCTAGTGCTGCCATATAATCAGTTGCAAATGCAAAGGAGGGTAAAATATCTAGGGTCAAATATTTAAGAAAGCTCAGGACTTTAAGCACTCTCACAGTCAGCTACAACAACGTGAACAAATTAAAAAAATCTCTTATATCAACTGGCACAGGCAGGGAACCCAGACACTTGAATGTGTGGCCTCTAAATTCTGCAGTTGTGTCCAAGGCTTTGTACTTTAAGCAGCCAAACAGTTTAAAAACTAGGCTAAAAATACGCAGCAAAGCTAGTCACTCAAGTACTCCGAGAACTGCTTAACTCTCCATATTTTTCTTCGGAGTAGCCTTTTCCAAAAATTTAAGTAATATCAGTTCTAAACGTCTACCTATTGTTATGATTTCTTTATCCAGTATTTCACAAAATTAATAAATGAAAATTGCTAAGAGAGGGAAGAATACTGTAATATTACATACAGCAGGGGTGTAATATATTGAGATAAATTCCCAGTCCTTGTCCACATATTGCCAGTTAAAGTCCATTGACCATTTTTTACATTTAAAAATGACTAGTCCTAGTCTTTATTGATATAAAAGTAAGTTATATTACAGAGAACACACTTATTACACTGTTCAAGATTCAGTCATATGGAAGACCCTAAAGGCCACATATCCTATACTCAACTAAGTTTCCTTTTTATGGTACACTTTAAGTAAAACCTCTCATCTAGGACCTACCCAAATAATAATAAAGTACCACTTCCTAGGTAAGAACTTAAGATAAGTTGTATCCATCAGGTAATGCACAAGATACGTTATATGCGTAGCCTTTTCTAACAACATTTTTGTACAAAAAAGCAGAGCATTATGAACATGTCGTTCATATTGCCAATAAACAATGGCCAGCAAGCATTAGAATTTGTGAAAGTCAAAATCTATGCATTGCCAACACCTATTCTGCTAGGAAAAATCACAAGGAAGACATCATAGAAACGTTCAAAATCAGGGCATAGACACCAATTAGATCTGGTACTGACCAGACATAACCACCCAGGAGAAATCCTGCCAACAAGATCTTATCACAGTGCTGACCATGACACTGACCACGCAAAGTCAGAATCAACATAAAAAAGATCCATCAGAGCAAAACTGCCGGTCACCCTTTGATAGACGTCAGCCAAACTAAAGACATAGAAAAAAGCAGACTATTCAATGAACAAGTTATGAAAGCAAATTTACCTAACAATACAGCCACAGAAGCCTGGCAAAGCTTAAAAACTAACATGTACAATGATGCTGCAAATGTTTGGCAAAAAATGCAAGAAAAACGCAGACTGGTTTGAAAAGCACTCTGAAACCCTTCTACCACTGGTTGAGAACAACATGAAAGTGCTAAACAACTATAAGAAACCTCCCAAACACCATAACTCTGAAAAATCTGAGAGAGGCTCAATGAGAAATGCAAAAGGAAGCTAAGAGGTACACCCAAGATTGTCAACTGAAACTCTGTGTTAATGATATTCAGAAAACAGCTCATGCACGTGATAGCCATGGAATGTAAGAGGGCATCAAACAAGCAATTGGTCCAGTCAATAAAAAAAACAGTTCTGCTGAAAGAGTTAAACAGAAATTTCATTACTGATAAATAAAAACAACACGATCATTGGATTGAGCTATAGAAGGTTATACTTCAGAGAGACTGGAATCAAATGCAAAGAGCTCAAAGGACCACTGCAGTTAGAAGTTATGATGGATCTGGACAATCATTAGAAGATTTGTAGGAAGCCATTAAATCTATCCCTGGGAACAAGGCATCCAGCAACAACTGCTTGCCTGCTGAAATCTACAATTTTGCCTATGACAAAATACTCTGAAAGGTCCATGAAGTTACAGTGGTCTGTTGGAAAAAGGAAGCACTGTCACAAGATTTCAACAATGCTTGGTTTGTACAATTAGACAAAAAGAACAGAAATGACTGTGATACTATTAGAGGTATCACCCCTAATGAACATCATCAGAAAAATTGTTACTTGCATCATGCTCCCTAGGTTAAATATCTAGGTGAAAGAATCTATGCCAAAAGTCAATGCGGTTTTCACTCAGAATGATCCACCATTGATATGATATTTTCAGGCAAGCAACTGCAAGAAAAAAGTGCAGAATATAAATTTAGCACAGAAAATGCGGAAAGGAAAATTTCTTCTCGATTCAAACAGACCAAACATATCCTGGGCAAAAAAAGGACGATGAAGTCCTAGAAATGAGACAGACTTGACATCCATCTAAGTACCATATTTACTCAAATCCAAGATGAGGTCCACCCTCTTTCAACACAGAGCAGAGGGAGTAGGGGAAAGGGACCCCTCATGTTGGACTTGAGATCAGTTTGGGGGCAGGCAGTTGCTTCAGATTCAGACCCGTCCCCAAATCTGGAGACATCACCTGCCCCAAGCTGGGGCCAGAGTAATTCAGGTAGCAAGGAGAATCATAAGAGAGACCAAAAAGGGCCTCAAATCCAGCTAAGTATACACTCCTTCACACAAAGGTACATGAAACTGCATGGGCATGTAGGTATCTTGGTTACAGTGAAATTGAGAAAAAAAAGAGAGAAAAATGCACCTGGCTGTTTTTACCCCTTTGAATCTTTTTGCCAGTTCCAGCTAGCAAGAACTCCTTGGGAAGTGCATCCTTTTTTACTTTACTAATATTATGGAGCCAATAAAATACATTTTAGAAAAAGAAATACATTCCATATATAAGTAAGTTGGATTTTATAAGATGGATTGAGGTAACTAACTACTTAGTATCTTCTATAAGATATTTCCGCTTAAAAATTTGTAACACACGCTTGAATGAAGAAATGGTGAAAGTCAAAAGCCTCTTTAAATCATACAGTAAGTTTTGGAAAAAACTTAGTATTTAAATGGTATTATCTCAGCTAGTATACATTTCATTACTGTATACCATCCTGTAACACAGTGATTGTGAATCCTCTGCACAAAATGCACCCCCCCAGTCCTATTAGCAAAGTACGTAAAACAGATGCATAGGAAAAGGGTGCATTAGTCCCAACCCTTCCACTCACCTCAATCTTGTAACACCAGCGTACAGAAGAAATAATGATAATTACTCTTGTTTTGGGATTTTTTTTGGAGAAATTCACAAAAAGTTACAGGAGATATGCATTTTTCTTAAAATGTGTCTGTTCATTAGAAGCATCGAGTTCTAACCTGTTTAATCATTTTTATAAGCATCCATCCACATACAAGTATAAAACCTTTACCTGTTCATTTTTACAGATCCAGACATTGTTACCCTGAAGAAGAGTGAAGATTTTTGCTTTATACCCCTTTAGTTCAAGGTATCCACTTCTCTCAGGAGCAACAGTTGGTCGAGCTTGAGAGATATCAGTATGTGATTTCAAGGCACTGAGTATTGTATTAATCCAGTCATTCCTTTCATCTAATAAAAAAAAGAATTAGACAATGAGTTACATCAAGGTTCTGGAATTTTGCCACTTCCTTGGCTCCCCTCACATCCATTTCCATAACATATCAGACCCGCAGTCCACCAAACCCATTCTGGTTTTCACAGTGATCATATGGATTGGTTCTATTTTGGACAATACAAGGAAAACCTGGTCTAGGTCTTATTTTTCCTATTCCTTCACTTATCTCATCAAATAGTGTCTTGCCTATTCCCTGAAGTTTAACATTTTATATCTTTGACCCCCCCAACCCTGCTTCTTGTTTAACTGTGGATGTCTCCATAAGGCAAAGGAATAAAGCACAAACAGGCATCAGGTAAGATTGTAAAACAAAATCTACGTCCCAGCAAGTAGTACTCTAGAAATAAGATCTGTGGAAGAGGTATCAAGCTAGGCACTTAACAAAATCAGCATCTACTGACACTGACATCAAAAGTAATCTGTACCCAGTTACTATTTTTCATGTATTACTAAAAAATATTTTCCATCCATTTCATTGGGTGTAGTTGGTTAACTTCTGTAATATTACAGAGAATTGCAGTCATCAAGGAACTACATATTAACAATCCTTTTCAGGCTTAATTAAATGTAGCTTCTTACCAATGCAATCAATCATTCACTCCACTAGGGTGCACCAGATATTGTACTGAACCCAGATCAGTATGTTAACACTGAATATTATGGATCTAGCTATCAGACTTGCCCCACGTAACAGGAATACTATGAAAGCTCCAGTTGAATCAGTTTCAAAGAATTGTATTCAGGTACTGGACAGAAAAAAACAATGTATCCAACTAAAAGGAGTGCAGATTTGTCATGTGCCAGTTTCTCCACAGTAACTGCTTCACATGGCCTGCTCCCATCCAGTAGTAAATGGAAGCCAGTTAGGCAGTTTACATCTGTTTCATTCAGAAGCAAGCCATTCCATCTGAGTTTCTGTTACCTCAGGATAGAAGTAGATGCATCAAAAAAGTAACAAAAAACCACTAAGTGCCCCCACAAAGCTAAAGCTTCACTTGATAAAAGCTGTCCATATGACCACAGTTGGAAAAAAGTGACTTTTTGTAAACAAGTCTCAACAATTTTTCATTTAAAAAAAAATTAAGCAATATTTTAGCAACTAAAATGCTATTGTGTATCCATTGTAGAGACACCTAGATGTGACCTGAGGTTGAAGGAATGGAAGATGGATCAAAATAGTAAATGGGCAAGGACGGGCTAATAGCAATAAAACAAATGTAATTATACTGCAAAAAGGCACACACACAACCAGATGAAGAAAATTTCTCCTCAGTTCAGTTCCTGCAACTATTTTGGTAGAACTGGGTGTCAGAGAAGGAAGGTTGAAAGAAAAGGCTAATTGCCTGAAAGACTAGCTAGGACATTCCAAGCAAAGGACATGAATGACAAAACTCCAAGCAAAATTCCTATGAATAGTACTACCCTTTTGTGATATAATGCCAAAGGTCAATAGACTTCAACATATCATTGATAGCAATTAATTAGTATAAAACAGTTTAAAGAAAAACCAACACCACAGTGTTGAATTCTGATCAAGATAAATCTGACCTAGTTCAAGTAGAAAGGGGTACTATTATGCACTAGTCCTCCAAGCAAGAAGCCTGGCCCTGGTACAAAAGTCTAACCACTCTCTTTATCATAAGTCTTGTACGTACTCTTCATATGCAAAGAAAAAGAAAAAAATTGAAGGAAGAAACACTAAGCTAATAACATTTCTTCCATGTTCTGCTTCTTGACTCCTCTCCTTTTTATGATAGGATCCTACCTATGTAGCTAGAATATAATTCTTTTGTGGAAAATCAGAAAGAAAAAAAATTCTAAAGTCCTCAATGACCTATGACTTATCTCCCTGAATAGTTTCCCCTCAAATGCATCTAATCTCTTCAAGACCTCATGTATAGTTAACATGATATCAATGCAAAGTATACACTAACAAGTGATGAGGGTATTGGAACAATAAAACAAAGTGAATCTGAATAGTAGTGTTACTATTCACAATGAGTGAACAAAACAATATCATATGACTTAGATAAGCACATACTGTAATAGTTGTAGGATTTGTATTTCGGTGGGAGGGGGTTGGGGAAGAAGAACAGTGTTCACAAACATACCACATTCAATCATACTTGAAAATCTGCCTGACTGCCTTGCACAAAGGCACAAGTGACAATAAAACCCCTTTGAAAATATGTCCTGAAAACTTTTCAAATACAAACTTCTTAATCAAAAGGATCAGTTCAGGAACAGTGAAGATCACCTTCCAGGATGTACAAGTTATACTGGTTGAATATTTCATTTATTGTTATTGGTATAGTCCATTTTATTTGTCCAAAGTCTACTTAGAAAGCTAAAAAATCAATAGCAAAATAGGGTAAAACAATATATTTAAAGAATTGCCTCTTCTGTATGCATCA
Organism: Caiman crocodilus; assembly: GCA_030014935.1. NCBI lineage: Eukaryota > Metazoa > Chordata > Crocodylia > Alligatoridae > Caiman > Caiman crocodilus. The sequence goes on from JAGPOW010001338.1 coordinate 41,421,589, forward strand.
TGATAAACTTCATACAACTCTGGATTGGCTATTTTTTTTCCCAATTTTATTCATGGGTATTTGCCCATAAAGCAAATTACAAACCTACAAAAAGTGTTGTGCATTAAACTGAAAATACTTTTTAGTAACTAAAAGAAAAAATTGGTTAAAAATGTGAACCTATTATTTAAGTCAGCCAACAATGTAAAAATGCCTGAAATGATCTGAGCCAAACCCAATAAGAAGGATTTCTTCACATTCTGAAATGCTGCACTCCAGTTACAGCCTGAAGCAAATGTTTATAGCCAAGCTATAACCCCATAAAAATGGGAATTGATAATGGAAATGCTGACAGACCCTTAACTATAATGGGGCCGGTACACAGCTCTAAATATATACTATATATTCCATATTTTTCCCTGAAGTTAATATTTATATTTATGAAAAAACGAGTTGACAATACACATTACCATAATAGTCTTCATAAACTGATAACAAAAAACTTTACAAACTAGTTTGATTTTTTTTTAATTATACCTGTTATTCACTAACAAATACATTAAACACAACTGTAAATTTAAGCTGCCAAAAACTCACACCAGTTTTTCCTCATTTTCACATCCAATCCCTACATTTTATGGGGTTCTTTGTCAGTTTTATACTGAGTAGACTCAGATTATATGGCTAAATTTACAGGGATTATAAATGGTAAAAGTGTTAAGGAATGCCCAGGAAAAAACAAAATCTACTTTATGCTATCACATTAATAAAGAGCTAGAAAATACCCTTTGTGTTTTCCCTCCTAACAATGAAAAACTTCAGACTGAGATTGCTAAAAATGGCTTTAAACCCCTCAATAAACTGATTAAAGCAAAAGCCAATAAAAATAATGGTAGCATTCTGCATATCTGATTAAAGCATACATTTAAGAAAGTCAATAGAAACCACAGTATTTTATTTTTATATAACTTAAGAACAGACTTGGAGCTTTCTGTGCTTCCTCTTCCACACACTTTTTTTTTTTAACTGGTCACTATAAGGGAGTAAATGCACTGTGCCCAGCAAAACCTGGGGTGGATGGAGGAGGTGTTATAGCGCACCTCTGTAGATAGAGAAAATGGCAGACCTGCTGCAAAGGTGGTCTGAATTGAGAGTCCTTGAGCTGGGTTTCATTAGATAAAGATGCATTTAATGCATGTAGCATTTGGGCTTTGGAAAATGAAAATACTCCCCAGCCAAGAGTGCACCTCAGCTAGACTTAGGGCTAAAATGCCCAGGGGATTAAGGGGTATAGATTGTAGCCATGTGGGATGTAGGCAGACCAGGTTCTTTAGGTCAATCTGATATAAAAAATATCAGCCTCTGGCTTCTTCACTATTCATTCCATCCAGGAAGAGCAGAGACCAGCTGCAGATGCTTCCTCAGCCTGACAAAGGGTATTTGTACTTGAAAGCTTGCAAAGAAGAATTTTTCCAACTATTTGATTTGGTCTAATAATGTTCTTATTATATAAGTGACTTAGTCCATCTGTCTGTCTAACCATAAGGCTCTTGGAGCACTCTGATTAGTTAGTGAAACAACCAGAGTGCAGAGCGCCTCCACGATTGTATAGGCGGAGGGGACTGAGTGGGGGGGGGAGTGAGGCCAGTGGCAAAGCGCTGCTATGGCGACAGGGAATAGAGTTGGGGAGGGCAAGGCCAGTGGCACTAGAGGCAGCGGACAACGGCCTGGAATGCTGGTGAAAGGGGATGGAGGGAACAGCTGGGCAAGCTTTCCCATTCTGGTCCTGGGAAGCGGTGGTGGTGCGGGATGGTAGGTGGCAGCACTCTATCCCCACCCTCCCTCCAACCCCATCATTTTTGATGGGCAATTCGCTAGTATATCAGATTTACCTAAAGAAACTTGTCTGCCAGAGAGTTCAGAAACTTTGTTGCTAATTTACTTTGCAAATCACAAGATTCGACTCTCACCTTTCCTGTGGTAGGCAAAATAGCTCACATAGGATATATGGAATAAAGCTTTATTGTAACACTTGCATATATTTGCATCCCAATGATGAACTCAAGATGACTGGATCCCTTCATCTGTGACAAGTACTGATTAGGAAGTCATTTTACATATAGACACTGATATGATAATGTAACAATTGCCATTAATATCATGTGCTCCACTTACCTTCCTTTTCCACACGGAAAACAAATGTCCTATTAGCTGTGACAACTGCAAATTTATTTTCCCCTTGGACTCTGACTGAAGCTATAGCTGAAAGTAGGATTATCCCCTTCGAATACACATCCTGTATATAACCAACAGAAATAATTAATACCACCTTTAAGAACTTTAAATTATTCTAGCTAGAGATATTTGCCAGGATGTTTGTAAAGTTCACACTTATTCGTATTGTGCTATTACTCATTCAATATATTAAAGTTGCATCAAATACTTCTGGGCTATTAGAGTTTACCATAAAATATCAGTTGCAACCTTTTGTAGCTGCTCCTTTCTGAAACATATAAAAACCCAAGTGCTTTATCCATAAGTAAATCAATTCTCATTTTACAAAATACAGTTTTACAAAAACCTTGTCTTCCAAAATTCCATTGCATCCCTTGTATTCAGACCAAAAAGTATAGTTTACCCAAATGTTACCTTGACCTTGGATATCTTTTATGACTTTAGTAAATACAGTATACGGATAAATTATTTGTGTAGCCAAATTGGCTTTTTCACCCAGAGATCATAATATTAGATGGTATTTTACAGGTTGTCCGTTAGTAACAAGGCGGCAACAGAAGTGCACTGGATTTTACCTTTAGTTCTGAAAAGGAATGAGACTGAGGTAGAAGTGACAAGATTCCCTACAAGTTAACAAAAAATGGTAACAGAAGAAGCAGCCAGGCAAACTCAAGTAGGCCACAATGTACTTCTCCTCAATCTATTTAAATGAATCACTTTATTTTTTTTAAAGTAAAAATGGTTCAGGTCACCACCTTACTGTATTATCAAGGCAACTATTAATTATGGTTAGTCAAATTTTAGTGCTTTCCATGAGAAAAACCAGAAATTGGTAGAGTGTATAATAAGCATTTTTAAACACTCTTTGACTTCAGAGACAGAATTTTCTACCTTATTGTGCCTGGGTCAATTTATCTTCCGATTAAGAGATCTCAAATGCACATCTAGGATTTACTCTTCCCTGAAGGCCAGAGCAGCAACAAAAAAATCATCTGAACAGACCTCAAGTCTAAGTTTCTCATATAGATTTTCTAGTTACAATAATGAATGCTTTAAGTGGGAAAAAATATTTTTAAAACCTATCTACACAAGGACTTGATATATATTCAATAGCTGCTCAGTGGCTAACCATAAAATTGTATATTAAGTTCAATATATTTCTACTTACATATAAAACACGGTACTTTTCTGATGCTTTAGTTGAAGGTATATTTGTACTATGTGCACGAAAGCTGCTTAGCTTACACAATTTATCAAAAAATAGCGATATACTTCAAATTAATATACATATGAAAAGCTACTCTTTGTTTTGTTTTTAATCTTAGTACATTGGCACAGTGTAGTGAATGACATGTGAATAGTATATATTTTCACTAAACCTTCATGTTTGAAAAGAAATTAACTTAGTAATGTTTTGTTGCATTAAATTCTATATCTTTTCACTTGACAAAACAAATGTCTATTATTGCTGCCCCTTCTACAGACATTCACATATGATTATATTATGGTGTTTGCAGGCATCTACTGGATGCATCTGGTAGTGTAGCTCATTACTCAGATTTAATGTAAGTAGCAAATATTCCTTACATAAAAATTAAGATGTGCAGGGCTCCCCGTCCCCCATCTCTGCCCCTAATATAAATGCATTTTGGAGAGAGTCTCTGAATGGAATAAGTCACGATGGCAGTTTTTGTGCAAACACACACATACACTCTCTCCATTTACAGCAGAAACACTTGGTAAACTTCAACAAAGCAGGTTAAAGATTTGGAAAATTGGAAGTTAGTCAGACCAGGAACTCATCGTGGAAATTATTGCTGAATTGGTGCTTTACCTATAGGAGCTTTTCTGCTACTACTAATACCATTGATATATGGCTGACAGAAGAAAAAAAGACAACATGGATTAACACTGTGGTAGCAACAAAAGTTAAAAGGTGACATGGACTTTCATTTCAACCAAGTCCTGGTACTGAGTCCACCACAAGAAGCAAGTGCTAATGATGAAAAGTAGCTTACAAAAAAAACACAACAACAACAAAACGCTCCCAGTGAAATTGTTAAGACATCACATTAGCCGTTTGCCACAACCTCACAGTTAATACCATGCCTTCCCAATTAATTTAAAGACCAGCAAACAAATAGTGTTTCTTCCTTTACATTTAAATTGCATTTTCTGATAGACCTAGGTTCATGTTATGGAAAACTTACTACTTAGCAAAAAGCTGCCCTCCCACTCTGCCCTGCCCTTCCGCTAATGCCATCCTACTACAGCTGGAGTCCACAAAAGCTCTCAAATAGAGTTCCCTAAACTTAAAGTCTAAATCCAGACAATCAAAAAGCCTGAGGCTGAATCAATTCAATCTTTGTGGGTTAACTTAAACTGCCTAGACTGGACCAAGGAGGAAGTGGACAAACATTAACTTTTGATTATAGAAATGCAGCCACACACCAGCAGTGGCTCAGGCCAAAAGCTCGGGGGGGGGGGTAGAGCACACCTTCCAGCTTTCCAGCCACTGCCAAAGGGAAGGAAAGGAGAGAAGCCGTCCAAGGCTTTTCCCTGCTTCTTGCATGAGCTGAGGAGTGGGCATGGCCAGGTCCCAGCCAGCCTGCTGAGTATGTGACCGGGGCGGGGTTAAACTCCCCCTGGCCTGTACTGACAACAGCCAGGGTGTGCCTGGGGCAGGGGGAGGAGAGGGAAAATCAGCACCTGCCAGGCTTTTGCCCTGCTCCCTGCTCAACCAGGGGGTGGGGGCGAGAGGGAGCTGAGGGGCATGGCCGACAGTATAGGGGTTTAAATCCCCACCCCCACCAACTCAGAACCCACTGGGGTCTGCCTGGCAGGCACGGAGAAAAGTCTGGCAGGGGCTGCTCCACCCCCACCAAGCAGACCCCAGCTGGGGTCCCATGCAGGCAGGGGAGGGGGGTTAAACCCTCCCTCCCCCCACTCAGCATGCCAGCCTGACTCAGCATCTGGCCATGACCCTGCTGTCCACTTGAGTTGGGGGCAGGGGAAAAGCCTGGCAGGGGTGACCTTAGCACCCCTGCCAGGCAGACCTTAGCTGAGGTTCAGTGTGGGAGGGAAAATAGGTTTATCAGCATGGCAGCCTGGGTGGGCGTCTGGCCACACTATCCTGCTGCTTTGTCCCAACTGGACAGGCCTCAACTGGAGCCAAGTTTTCCCCTCACCCTATTTTCAGTCAGCCAGAGCAGTGATAGTGTTCTGGTTCAGGAGCAGGAGGGCAGGGCCAACCCTGCTCTGCTGGAGCAGACAGCATATCCCAGAGCTACAAAGCATCCTGGGATGCTGGGGGACTGAGTTAAGTTGAACTGGGAAGGGGTCTGACACAGAAGTTCCATAAACTGGTTTTAACTAAATCAGTTCAGTCTGATACTACATCCAAACAGGTTTATCTTAAGCCAGTTTCAGCCATTTTGAAAGGGTTTAAGCATACTGAACTTCTGGGGTTACAGATTTGAACCTCATTTCCGATCACTTAAACCAGCTTGTGTGCAACTTCTGTCTTTAGCCAAAGAGGGAAAAACAAGATGGTTGAATGTTCTCCCTCAACTCTGAAACACACTTCTGTTTACATAGGTATGTCTTTGGTGCTACAAATATAAGCACTAGAAAAACAGTGTAGCATGTCCCTATATAGTTACCCGGATATTTAGAGAGAAGGGTACATGATCAGACTGATTTGGAACACTGAGTGTTTTGCAAATTTAGTTCTGTTGGGTCTGGTTCTATGGGAAGTTTGGTTTTGTGTTTTATGCCAAACTCAAGGGGGAAATTTAGCCTGGAGATTAACAGGAATTTTGTTTATAAGCGTGGTCAGGCACTGGGACAGTCTACTTAGAGAAGTTTTGGAAACTCCATCCTTGGAAACTTTCAAAAGCAGGTTAGATGGAACTTGGCTAGAATGATGTAGTTAGGGATGGTCCTTGAGCAGGGCTTTGAACTAAATGGCCTTAAGAGGTCCCTTCCAACCCTTATTTCCTATGGTCCTCTTCTATGTAAAACTGACATGAGCACATGCTTAAAATATGGGTCTTTGGGCCAGACAAAAATAATTCTTGTAGGCACTCTTACTTAGGTGCCCAAACAACTAGAACTTAGATGGAGCCCTTATCAAGATCTCCAAGGAATAATCAACTAGAATCCCTGTAAAATAGGTTTAGAAAGTTAGCTGATTCTAAAGAGCGCTCCACAATACAGAGGTACTTGGAGCTGGATAATAAAAAATATTAGGCTGTATCTGAATAATATCCCTGTCCCCTTTGAAACAGATACCCAGCTCTAGGCTGCATGTTGGGTTTCTTGTTATCCCAGGATTTCAGAGCCCCACAGAGGGAAAACGTCTAACTCTCACCCTTGACATCATTCTGTTTAGCATAGCAAACACACTGATTACTGTTTTTCTATCTTGAATACGAGGGGTGGTGTTGAGTAAGGTGGTGATTTCTACGGGGTTGTATTTTCAAGAAACCATACATACAACAAAAATAGGGGGAAATATCAATCTGTAGCCACTCAGATGTTGGGCACATAAAATAAATGTCTAATACTGAAAAAAAAGCTCAAAACCTCTCCCCTATACCCTGAAAGCTTTCTAAATTAGCAATTAGATGGTTAAAGACAAAATCACCCATCTTCCCTTTTCCCCAGAGCTTCCTACATTAAGAAGGTCACTCAAATTCTGAAGGAACAATATTCTGTCAAATATTAAAAATATTTAAAGATTAAATCAAACAGTTTTGAGGAGATGGTTAAGATTTCAATGAAGCTCTGATACAGCCCTACTTGCTAGGAAGGTTTCAAAAGTGGTTTGCAAAACAGCTTCTATCAGAATTATACCTAGCTTCCTGCCATGCCACGCAGCCATTCAGCTAAGAGCCTCAGCCAACTGTTTGCTAGGCCCATGTGGAGCTGACACCCTGGATAAAAGAGGTTTTGCAGTCTATTTATAATAGAGTCATTTGAGCTAGGCAGAGAAATGATTGTTTAAAAAAAAAAAAAAAAAAGTCTTGTTATATAATACAGGTGCAATTGCAGAGAGAATTATAATTCTGTTTTTAAATAACTTGGATTTTAGGGTCAGAGATAAAAAAAGCTGTTCCAAATAGGCTTGAAAGCCAGATTTCAAATATCTGAAATTCTCAATGTACCAGACACCACACAGTTCTAATCTATTCTAGCTTCTCACGCTTTTAACATATGAACTTTATAAAAAGGCAAAAATTTATTTTTTGGCAATGGAGTGCTTTTGACAAGACAGACAACACATTGAGGCAAAAACCATGAACATTTGGTAACTGAAAAGCATCCTCAGACTGCAGTTATTTTTTTTCTTTTAACCCTCATGAACTGCTTAACCATACTCAGTTAAAGATGTAACCACACAGGATGTTGCTGACCTGCTTGTTTAAGGCTATGTACATATAAGAAATGTGCAGCATCAGTGATTTACTGAAGCTTAGAGGAAATTGGCCATTTTTATTTATATAGTCAAGAATGAGAGAAAGAAAAAGCCCGTATTAATTAAAAAACGGAATGAAAAAAAGACAATTCTATGAGAATATGGTAGAGAAAGAGAGAAAAACAGAAGAGAGATTCAGAAAACTCACTAAAACTCCATTGTTTAGATGGATAAAGATGGTAAGTACCTTGCCTACATGCAAAGTACTTGCTGTTCACACACACTTTTTCTCTCACACCTCTAGGCTGCATAAGTTCTGACAGGTAAGGCTATTTAACATATGTTACATTCCAAGGTAAAAATAAGTATGTTATTAAATTTATCACAATCTATATAGGATTAGATCACTTTGTAATACACTAATTATTATTATTTACAGAAGCTAATCAGAATTACTATAGGCATCTCTGTTCATTGCAGTGTTAGTTTAAAGCAAACTTGTGTTGTTCCTAGCCCTGTTCCAAAATATTACAGCTTTAGGTAGATAGAGCTTTAGGCAGATAGAGCTTTAGGCTCAAGCCCTCTGGACCATCAAGGACATGAGGTAAAAGCTGCTAGAAAAAAGTGATGAGATGGAGGTACTATAAACACACTATGCAACTTTAGTAGCATTCTGCAGCATTACCAAAGCAATTAGTCTAAAAAGATTGAAAAGAATACCTGGAATACCTTCCAGAACACATGCTTCACTTATGTTAAGTGTAGCAAAATGGTAAGATCTATCAACTGCTAATAGTGAGAACATAAGGAGATAGGAAACCGGGGTCAATGAGAGGCTCTTGTTCCCTTCCCAGTATCATAACACAAACTAGCCTAATACACTGTTAGCTGGACAGAGGACAGTTCCAATAAATACTATACTTGTGCAACAATTTTTTTTTTAATTCTATCATGTTCAGCTCCACATGCAATGTCTGAACAGAATTCAAAGGCACCCATTAAAAAGTACTGTAATGGGGTTCACAGGATTCTACTCTATCTTGTCTAATTTCTGCAGTTTCTCCTTGAGTGGTGGGGGGTGGGCAGAAGAACCAATGGATCATTAAAAAAAAACAACAATAAAACAACAGCAAAAATGGAATTGTAGATCTATGATGACATGCTGAGGATTGGTAGTTAGACCTAAACAATGTCATGTCCTAATCATTAGAAATGAAAATACCATTTAATGAACAAACACCAAAAAAGTCACTGTAAGTACCAGTCCTTTCCAAATTCATTATGGTACAATAAGTGTAGCACAACTTGCACCTTACTTCTAAGCTTAATCTGGATGAGATCAAAATCATGTTCAAAAAAAAAATTAATGAGGCACTTACCTTTTCATTAGTGTAATAAGAAATAGTGTCTCCATCAAACTTAATCCAGCGCTTCTGAAACATACGTTTTCTGTGAATTAAAAAAAAGTACACATTTTGCGTTATACAAAACAAGTGACTACACAGTATTACTGGGAGCTGTTCAAGTTAGAATTACAGAAAAAGAAGAAGCATGCCCAAGAGTCTCTTTCGGGGACAAATAAAATACGAAGAAAGCTCCGTTATAATTACATTTTTAAAAAGATATTTGATTTCGCATATAAGGAAAAGAAGATTGAACAACTAGAACTGTAGATGCAATGTTAGTGGATTTCTTTTATGAACTGGTTTATTTTGTATTTTCCCCACCCAAGCTATTTTCATTTCTGTCTCTTAAGTTATACACCTAACAGTAATAAAAGAACTTCCAGTATTTTAAATTTTACAGCTTACTATACTAAACAATGGATTATTGTAATAAGACCATGTCCCCCCTGTCTTCCTCTCCTCCTCAGCAGGCCTGGCTAGGGGTCTGGTGCCAGGCCAAGCGGATCTTCCCTCCCCCTCCCCCAGCTGGTCCAGGCAGGTGTCAGCCAGGAACCAAGTACCATGGCCCTGGCTCACTCCCAGATCACTCTCGGCCTGCAAGGAGGGGTATGAGAAGCCTACGCAGGCTTCCCCCACCCCACACCAGGCAGACCTCAGTTGAAGTCCAGTGCTGGCCCAGGGGGGTTTCCCCACCCCCTCCCACTCCCCAGGTGGCCTAGGCATGTCCCTGACTGCCAGCTGGGACTGTTGTGAGGGAGCCTTTGACAGCTTCCCTCACTGTGCCCCCACAACCAGGCGGACCCTTGCTGGGGGTCCAGTGCTGGGTCAGTGGGGTGGGTTCTCTTACAACCTTTCTCAGCTGGCCCAGAAACTGAGGAGGGATGTGGCTAAGGGAATCCTTCCCAGCTCCAGGCAGGAACAGGGAATAGAGCCCCTAATTTAGGCTTTCCCCCTCCTCCCTTCTACATGTGGGGCAGCACCCAGCTGGGGGTCCAGTGCAGTGGGGTGCATTTTCTCCCCCCTGATCCTAAAGTCTAATACTAAGTCTGGTAACAAAGCAGGAAGGAACCCTTTTCTGCACCGGGGCAGGGCAAATGTTGGGCTGCCAATTAGCCAATTATGGCCTATACTATTTAACATCTTCATCAATGATGTTGACATTGCTGTCAGAAGCCGACTGGCCAAGTTCACTGATGACACCAAACTCTGGGGTAAAGCATCGACACCTGAAGACAGGAGGGTGATCCAGGCAGATCTCGACAGGCCTATGAAATGGGTGGACAAGAATCTGATGGTATTCAACACTGAAAAATGCAAAGTTCTCCACCACGGGAGGAAAAACGCACAACATACTTATAGGCTCAGCAGTGCTACGCTGGTTAGCACTACAGATGAAAGGGACTTGGGGGTCATGGTTGACCACAAGATGAACATGAGCCTTCAGTGTGATGCTGCGGCTAGTCAAGTGACCAAAACACTGGCTTGCATCCATGGATGCTTCTCAAGCAAATCCCGGGATTTTATTCTCCCATTGCACTCAACCTTGGTGAGGCCACAGCTGGAGTACTGCATCCAATTTTGGGCTCCACAATTCAAAAAGTATGTGGAGAAGCTTGAGAGGGTGCAGAGGAGAGCCACACACATGATCGGAGGTCAGGAAAACAGACCTTATGAAGAGAGGCTGAGAGCTATGGGGCTCTTCAGCCTGGAAAAGTGGAGACTCAGGGATGATCTGGTGGCCACCTATAAGTTTACTGGGGTGCATATCAGGATCTGGGGGAATGTCTGTTCATCACAGTGCCCCAAGGCATGACAAGACTGTATGGTCACAAACACCGCTGCGACTGATTCAGGGTGGACATAAAAAAGAATTTCTTCACTGTCTGAGCCCCCAAGTTTGGAATAGACTGCTGCCAGAGGTGGTTCAAGCACCCACTTTGAACACCTTCAGTGCTCATCTTGCTGGGATCCTATGATCCCTGCTGACTTCTTGCCCCTGGGATAGGAGTCTGGACTCAATGATCCTCCAGGGTCCCTTGCAGCCCAAATGTCTATGAAAGTCTATGAATTTGTCAGCACATCAAACAAAACAACAGCCTCTCTCATTAGTTTAAGCTCTTCTTAAACAACTTTTTCCAAGAAATGAATGGAGGAACATTACCAGATACTTGTTGATTAGTTCCAAAGAGCCCTAAGCCAACACTGTCCTATCTCCCACAGCACAGCCCACAGCTAGCATGTGGTATGCTAATGAATGCTGAGAGGTGTCTGTGTAAGGCAGAGGGGAGGGGGAAATCCTAGGTTGAGTAGGAAGTGGATGGGGGAAGCAGAAGGAAGCCAGGCAGATGCTGCTATACCTGCAGTCTCTGCCAGAGCTGAAGCCAGGGAGCAGAAGGAAGGGGCCAGCCCTGCTAGGCTGAAGCAGAGAGCCCCACCCAGAGTTGCAAAGCATCTAGGATGCTGGAGGACTGATTTAACTTAAACCAGGAAGGGGTCTATGACAGACATTGCATATACCAATTTAACCCAAATCAGTTAAATCTGATACAACATTCAACCAGGTTTACCTCAAACCAGTTTCAGCTACTTCCAGTCTGGTTTATGTGCTCTGAACAGCTGTATTGTTACAGGTTTAAACCAGTTTATGATCACTTAAAACGATTTATGTGTAATGTCTGCCCCTAGCCCTAGAGAAGCAATGGATGAGAACTTTTCAAAAGGTTCCTAAATCAGGATAGCCTTAGATATTAGATGATCCCAAATATTAAATCAGAGCCATGAAAATTATTTGCACATTTTTCTCCTCTGTCTCTCCAGCTGCTTTATGCAGAAACCTGCCTTCATGGAAGTGAGAATATTCCTCAAGCTGCTGTAAATCCCAAATTAATCAGATGCTTTGCCCCTTTCTATGTACCCATGAGGTATAAGGAAAATAATCTAGGAATCAGCAAATACAAAAGTCTGACCAAAGACTGGTCCTTGTGAAGAAGAGCTAAGGTTAAGAACAGACCATGTTCTTCATGCTTGGGGAACCTGGCAACACAAACATCAAAAGATTTAGAAATCTATAAAACTAGACATTAGGGTACTAGAACCCATTTCCTGCAAGATTAATTTATGCACTCTCATTTTCTTGTTTTTAAAATGAACTTTATAAAACTGGAAAAGTTAATATAGTTTATTTGATTATCTCAGTTTGTTTTTAAATTCATCTGTGTCAAGGCCTCCTTAAAAGATGACTTTACATGAACCTGAAAAAGTCCATTGTGTTCATTAAAAATGTTGACAGGCCATTAGTTATCAGCTGCATATGAGTTTCAATTCTAAAATCCATTAAACAGTTAATTAAGCAAGAACAAGACCCCTCTCTAACATCTCTTTTTCCTTCCGTTAATTCCCTTCCTGTTAAATGAGTGTTCTGCTTTAAGATTAGTAGACTGTGATAGTTTATCAAAACTTTAATTAAATAATAGCAGTTCTGGTTTAATTAACTCATATTATATGACAACAATAAATCATAATTGTTCCCAACCTGAAAAGGCCAATGTAAAACTAGTTTCCATTAAGATGACAATAAATCCTACAAGCGCTGTTTCAAAATACTAGAAAGAGAAAAAAAGTGAACTTGGTTTCATATTCCATGTCAACTGATGTTATATTTTATAGTAAATTAAATGGAACAAGAACCCACACTCTCTTTTAAATACGTGATTTACAACCATCTAAAATAACATTTCCTTAGCACCAGTATCCTGTAATATGGTGGTCTGAAAGGATGGCACGTGCATCTCTAAGGAAATGCATAAGACTATCAAGCCACAGGATCCCAGAAGATGGAAATCTTACAATTGCATGGCTTTACACCACATGCACCATGGCAAAGAAACACATATTCACCTGCAGTGAGGAAGACTCAGTTTTCATAAGTCTGAGAAATTTCTAATTGTAAGAAAAATTTTCATTAATTGACAAAACAACTAAGGGTTTTGTTTGGACTTTAAGTAAAGAATACAAGAAGGTTCATTGCTACATGAATTTCAATGAAACTATTTTATGAGACTCTGCTAAATATAAATGTTATGGCTCATTGCAACTCCTACACAATACTGCAAACCTTTGAAAAGTATTGTCCTCACCCCTCATATATATTTTTTAGCCAGCCAGTTTGTGGAAGCTAAGACTGGGACATTCTGCAGTTAACCAAAAGTTGTACTTGAACCACAGTGAAATTATTGTATAAGGAGACTAAGACACAAGAGAGAATGCAGAGATATGGCTACAAACTGAAGCATTTGATCTGGCTTCAGAGACAACAGTTGCGTTTCAAAATTTTTCTAAAGTCTGTCCGTAGTCAAACCTTGCAGCAAACAAATACCAATAAGGCTGGAAAGTCAAAGGCAGCCAGACATAAAATTCACCACTTCTTAATGTGCCATTAGCTATAGAAGCTGGCATGCTTAAAACCAAGCTAATTCAACGGAGTCATTCAAGCAAATCATAACTTATTTTTGATAGAGAGGAATACACATCGAAACTGATCAAAAGTTATGGAAAGGCTCAGGCGGGATGCAATCAGTATAGAATCAGATGATAAGAGTAACAATTGGCATTAATTATGAAAATTCGGGTCAACTCATAAAACTGATGCCATTTACTGGGAAATTTAGAAACCTGATTGCCATGAAGGATTAAGTTTAAATATATTATTCCAATATCGTTTTGTTGTTCTATTTTTAAAAGAACAACATTATCATAAAAAATAGTAGTCTATGTTTAAGTGAATTAGAAATAGTTTAACAGATAGATCTAAAAAAATAACTGTATATGGGGAACTGTATACATGTCACCTAAAGGAGGACATTTTTAATGGAGTCCCAAGTGAATCAGTTACTGGCACATTCATTTGATATTTATATAATTTCTACAATGCCAATAAAAAAAACAGCTTTCCAGGAAAATATGTAGATAACTATGATAATAAAGATGTTAATTAAGATGCAGATGGCCTACATTAATCATTTAATCAGATTACTTGGTAATGTGAGCTAATCTTAATACATTTTGTTATGGCAGATTTAAGTTCAAAATTCTATGGACAAAGAATACCAAACATGCTTATAAAACTGTACTGGAAGGACTTGGGAATACACTGTATAACCAATGTAACCTGAGCTCCCAGTGCCACGTTATAGCTAAGGGAAAAAAAAGAAAACAATTTTCACAAGAGAACAGGGAAACATACTATTAATGCTGGGCATAATGCCACCTACCAGTGCATACTTGATATCCCCCCACAGCCTTAACAGAATACTGGGAAGCTATCATATTTACTTGCATACCACATGCACCTCCCCTAAAGAATCAGCACTATTTAACTCAGGTACATATATTAAGCAGAAAAGCTGATTTTTTAAGCCAGTACTAAAGCATGCAATGGCTTTCCAAGGAGTTGTAATGTTTACTGGAAAGGCAGGTGCAGAGTACAAACTTTAAATCTTTCCACAGCCAAAATTGTTGTCAATTCAACAGAAGCTAGGAGAAAATTAAAACTATAGCTTTTGCCTGAGCAGTGCTAGTCAAGATTTAGCCATTCATTATCCAACCATGTAACCAGAATTCTGCCATGATTTTAGAACAATCTTTTTCTCTTCATTCTGCTTTCCCAATACGAGGTCCATGTCTTATTTGAAGTGGAGGAGGGCAGGTAGTATGCAAGGATATACAGTATGCGTCGTTCTGGTGTCTGTTTTACAAAAAGATGTGAAAACCAGAAAAACGTCAGGAAAGGAGACAAGAATGGTTGAAGAGCTGGAAAATGTGTCTTAGAGTGACAAACTAAAAGCTCAAGCTATTTTGTTAAGAAGAAGTTTAAAAGCAATCATGGTATAGAAGTCTCTACATGAGAAAGAGCCAATGTAAAATGGTGTTTAACAAAGGCAGGCTTGAAAGCCAGTGACTAAATCCAAAACGTAATCCACGTCTGACAATAAAAAAACCAAACACAGATTTAAGAAGTGAAGATAATTAACTATCTAAATAATTTACTTAGGTATGTATTAATATCTCCATCACTTGCCATTTTTAAATCAAAACTTTTTTGCTTGCCTTAAAGGATATGTTGCAGCTCAAAGATAATACAGGGTCAAAAGACTTTGACCTTAATTTTCCAGTTCTTTCTACCCAACATCTATTAACTGGATCATTTTAGCTGTATAGTTACACAGCCTAGTAGAATTTCCCCTACGGAAGTCATACAATCATAGAAAATTAGGGTTGGAAGGGACCTCAAGAGGTCAACTAGTCCAACCCTCTGCTCAAAGCAGGACCAGTCCCAACTAGATCAACCCAGCCAAGGTTTGTATGGCAGGTCTTAAAACCCTCCAAGGATGGAGATTCCACAACCTCTCTCAGTAACCTCAGTACTTTACTACCCTCTTCCTGAAAATTTTTTTCCTAATATCTAACTTAAACTACACTTGCTGCAACTTGAGACTATGGGTCCTTGTTCTGTCATCTATTACCACTAAGATCAGTCTAGCTCCATCCTCTTTGGAATCATCCTTCAGGTAGTTGAAAGCTGCTATCAAATCCCTACTCACTCTTCTCTTCTGCAGACTAAATAATTCCAGTTCCCTCACCCACTCCTCAGAAATCATGGGCCCCAACCCCCTGACTATTTCCATTGTCCTATGCTGGACTTTCCAATTTGTCTACATCCTTTCTGTAAGGTGGCTGGGGCAGGGGGGCAAAAGTGGACACAGTTCTTCAGACTGGCCTCAACAGTGCCAAGTAGAGGGAAATAAATCACTTCCATCAATCTGCTGGCAACACGCCTACTGGTAATTTTTATATGGATCTACATCCAGCATGGCAAAAGGAATTTTTAAGGTCATGATATTCCTGCTCGTCAACCCAAAGACATTCAAGCCATAACAGAATAAAACAAAATATAAACTTGGAATAGCATCCACAACCTAAAATGTATTAAATGCTCTAAAAAGACATAAGTACACCTCTTGAATAGTCTTTTAAATAGGTAATATAATCCATAAAACAGTACTGAAAAACTTATTTAAAACCTATGCTGCTTTTATTACTGTTGTTCCCATCCATTTCCCTATACTTTTCCTCATAAGACAACTGTGATTCACTACCCTGTTAGACTTAACGTTTCTTTTTTTTTTTTAAATCATGAAAACTTATGACACACAAATACAATTCTTAAGATATTTAAATCATAATAAAATATAACATACCCCTGAGGAGACAGTTTATCCAACCACCCTGCTTTTATCTTCTTCACAGATGGTCCATAAAAACAAGCATAGGGTGTTATTGGTTCATGTGAAGCAAAAAGTTGGTCATCGTTAAATGGCTGAAAATAAGTTTGTTCTTTCACAGACTGAGTTTGATTTCCACTTTGTTTTTTGGCTTTACAATTGTTTTTTCTTAAATAGTGGGAACATTCATCCACAGTTGAATATTCAGGTTCTCTGACAAGCTCTCCTGATTCAACACATTTGTTTTCTTGAGATTTTAATTCAGTTTTCACATGGTCCTCAAACACCTTCCCCATTGGATTACTAAAAACATTAGAAGAAACGAAAGCATTTGTTCTTGGTTTACTAGATACAAAAACAATGACGAATTATGAATTACATTCATGTTTCATCTTTGCTGTGATGCAAGTACCCACAAACTGAATCTAATTCAAATTTATTTTACTTATGACAGAGTAAATCCTACCATGTTAAATCACTGGAGTTTGGCAATGAAGCCCACTTCATAATTGCTGCCCACTTTGGAAGTCTGAATTTGCTGATTTTAAAGCAAAATTTGTCATAAATGATCAACTAAATCCATATTCTTTACAAATACTTAGGGGTTTGCTTCCCTTTCAAAGGTAGGCAAAATTCTCAGGGCTATCAGGTAGAAGCTCCTACATTTGAAGACCGGGGCTGCCTCTCTAGATATGAGATATAATTACCTCAGAATTAAAATTTTAAAAAAAGATTTTGTTAGGGTGCATAAATCAGGTAGCAGAGCAGGAAAAGAATAAGCAGAAAATGGAAACCTGGAAGATATCCAAAATAAACATGTCAATTTCCCTGCCCTTCATGTTAGTAGGTACCTAAACAGCTCTACAAACATCATCAGCACAAATCAGTGACAGGGGAAAGATGTACCCAGAGAGCTCAATTTCAATTTGATTTTGGAGTGGAATCTGGGCTTTGGGAATCCTAGTCATGACAAGGAAACAATTACTTCAAGGAAGAATTTGATGAGTGGTATAAGCAACATACTATCCTCTTAAATTTAAACTCATATATAATAAATACCATGAATTATAACAAGAAGAATATTCTTCATTCATTTTTTCTTCTTTCTTTTTTCCTTCCACAGCCCAGAGTTCATCACCACAGATTTCCTAAGAGAAAAGAAAAATACTATGAAAATTGAACATCTTCTCTGGAATTTTAGATGACAAAGTTATTAGACACATCAAATTAGGAATTAGGCTCCAAACTAAAATTCTTCTTTATTGCATTTACTAATTTGATTTAATCTCTCAAATGCTTCTAAAGGCAGATAATTATTTTTAAGTATATGTAAAAAGTTCTCTATGATTAATGCCCACAATTCAAATGTATATGCATTATACATTAGATACATGTATGATATAGCATCTTCCTGACACAAATTGTTTTCTAAATAAGTGAATTAATATTCTGCCATAGTTGCACAGTAAAGAAAAAAAATTGGAAAGATTTCTGCAGTTATACTAATATTCAATGTTACATGTACCTAGTACTTTCCTTCCAAGTTTCCCTCATTACCATATTTACTCCAATAGCCAAGATTTCCTCCCCTTAATCAGCATGGGGAAAAGCCCCTCATCTTATACTGGCATATGAAGTGGAGGCAGAAGCCGGAAGCTGCTGCGGTTTTGACCCTGGCCCTGAGCACAGGTCAGAACCAGAGTGAGACCCACGCAGCCTCCAACCTCCACCCCTCTTTCCCTCTGCAGCTTGTGCCCCCCAATCCACTCCTTCCCCCCCACTTACTGTCAGGCACAGCTTGGCTCAGGCTCAGGCTGGGTTCTCTCCCAGGCACAGAACAAGGAGCTCCTGCCTCTTCCCAGCCAATCAGGGATTAGAGGGATCAACAGGTGTTTCCACCACCACTGCTCTCTACATAACCTATAGCCCATGCCTCCGTTTCTCTGTATGACCTATGCCTGTACTTGCCTGCACACTACTACATTATGTGGCAGTACCCAGCCAGGGGTGACCAGGTATGTGTGTGGGGCCCTGCTTCTTCATTCTGAGGGCTGACTGCCAGTAGCATATCAAGCTGTCACCATTACGGAGAGTGGAGACAGTGGGGAGGAGTTCAGAAAGCCACAGGATCTGAGAACAGGGATGGAATGCAACACTCTTACCTACCCATGCCAGGAACTCCACTGAGCTGCTGCCCTGGCTGTTGTGCTTAAAAGTTAAGTACACACAGTCAAAAAGCCTGAGGCTTAATTGATTCAATTTTTGCAGGGTTTTTTGTTGTTGCTGTTGTTTTTTAACTGCACAGATTGAACCAATAAGCAAGTGAACTAACATTCACTTTTCAAACAGGAAAGGCTTAGGAGTGAGGGGCAAAGGCAGGTCATGGGCATATCACTGCTTCTCCCCCCAAAGTCATCATATACCCCATTCCCCTCTCCCCCTTCTAGCCCCAACAGGTGTCTGGGCAGACTCTGCAGAGGTGGGGACTGATTCCTACAGCCCTCCCAATTTGGTGCCTAAAGAGCGTGTCCCTTACTTTACTGACAGTTGTTTTTAGACTTCCCACAGTCTTCTACCCATACTGGAGCTTTGAAAGGACTTTCTAGAAAGTCTAGAAACTCTAGACTCTAGAAAGCCAATCAAGTACCTTACATTGTCACCAATTGCATAGAGGTGAGTGTGCAGGGTGGAATCAGCAGGGCAAGGTTGGCTGCAAGTGCAGCACAGACAGAGGACCAATTAACAGTTAATGGTTTAATACATTCACATTGAGCATGGAAGTGACAATCATTTTGTTCCATTAAGTGCCAATTGTGCAACAGCGTTATTTTCCATCCATCAGTTGATAGGCATTTACTGTTACACACACACAACCAACCACGCACCACAAGCAAAGGGCTACAAAGCCTACCCCCTTCAATGCCCCCAAACCAGGTTACCCCCCCCATACCAAATAAACCTTGGACTAGGAAATCAAACTGACATGGAGGCTTTCTGTTTCCCCACCCTATTGTCTAATTTGTAGACAACAGATTATTGAGCAGTAGTCCTGGTTGCACCTCATGGGCCTGCAGCTTGAGATGTCTAGACCAGACACTAGATACAGCATGCTCTGCACCTGCATATAATATTGAACCATTTCAAGGACGACCAGCTCAAAACAGGACTTGAAGCATGTGTTCTTCATTCCACAAAGTTTAAACTGTCCCGAATGTCTACACTTGTGGGGTTTAAAGGGTATTTAGAATGCTATAAACATTAAGTCATTCCACATCCATAGTGCTTGTTCCAAAATACTTTCCTACTCCCCTTTCTCAAACCTTACAAGATGGCAGTTAAAAATTATCTAGGAACACTAACATTTGCATTTCCTGATGTTATCTGGGAACATTATTGTATTAACATAGATTTTGCATTTAATGACTGGTTTGGTTTCCCTTTAGAAAGAGAAAACAATCAACTTTAATTTTATTATTGAAATGTCTAAATTAACCAAGTTATTTTTAACTGTACATCATATCTAACTAAGACCCCTGACAGATAGTACACTTAGGATATGATGAACTGGTTAATCATGTGTCAAGTAGGTGCCTGGCCATACATTCAATCAGTTAATAGTGTGATAAAACAAAGAATAAGCCACAAAGTTATTATACAAAATATGCACACTAATTTTGTTGCTGGTTCCTATAAGGCATTCACTTGAGTGTGTGGACAGTACTCAACCTCAGGAGCAGCCTTTCAAGACTCCTGTGTGCTCCGGAGGCTAGAAGCACCCCTCAGCTGATCAGAGCTCTGAGCTGAGGAGCACAACCTGTGAACTGATCAAAACTCCCAGCATGCGGTGCACTCCCCCAACTGGGTGCTCTAATCAGCTCACCAAGGCTCCCAGATAGGGGAGCAAAGAGAACCAAAATTTGGGATCCCACAATCAAGTTTCCAGAAATGCATACATCTGTCAGGGGCCTAAATTTTAGTAAAAAGGACAAGTTCCCACCACTGCTCATTTCTGATAAGCTGTATATCAACTCACACTCAATAGCTGTGTCTTGGCAACATTAGAAAGGAGGTGGGGGACAAGCTTAAGAAAGGGCCAAGACAAAAGCTGAACATGTGAAGAATGTTACAAAAACTGTGGCATATCAGCAGCCTGCAAGTAATAGGTCATCCTGCCCAGTTTCAGTAAACATCAATGTGCTGCAGCATGAAAGATTTAAGAGTATTTACAGTGAATAAAATGCACACTCAAATGTGGTACTTTTGCTTGTAGAAATATTTGCAAAATAAAATATTATGCAAGAAATGATGTACCCATTTCACTAATTAATAATACTAACCATTTACCTGATATGTTATACTTCAGGTAAACTAGTTAATGTTTTGACAGTTTTCTAAAAGACATTCCTTTGATTTAAAAAAATCGTCATCATCATATAACAATGGCTCAACGTGAAAAAAAGTGATGTAATTAGATGTTATCCTTTCAGCCATCAATATCCATTTGTCCCTGAAAAAATAAAAATCTGTCTTTATACTTAAAAATAGTTGAGAATCATTTTAAAAATTATTTAAATATATTGGCTCATACTGCATGACAAGTCATATTATTTAAAAAGAAACATAGCATCCAATCCTGGATGCAAACTTTCCTACAGGAATTTCAGGATACATCATTTCATTTCTGAATGTTGTAACATTGAGTCCAAAGCACAATCTGGTTTCTTTACCATCTTTAGTTCAAGGGACAGTTCAACCCATCCTAACTGTCCTACCAGCAAGCTATGAGTTAAGGGTAGGGAGCAGCACTCTTCATCCTGTTGAAACTATGTTGTTATTCTGTAAGGCTCCTGGGATCAAGAAGCCAAGCAAGAAAGAACAAGCATGACTGTAGCCTGCAGATGAGGAAACTCCCTTAGGAGGGATGAGAGATTCTGAGTTCTGTTTTTCCTCTGAGGACTGCTGATCTATTTTACAGTACACAGTCATTAGACAAGATCATGATAGCAAGTCATTGCCTTAACTCTAAGGCAAGAATGTCTTCTCTTCCAGGTTTGCTGATCTCATATGGAACGATTTAAACTAGCTTTGCCAGGAGATGGGGCCACAGGGCCACAAGGGGATGGGGTTACAAGGACAGTTCCCAGCCAAGACAGGTGACGAGCACAAGAAGTACCCAGGTAAGTGACAGGGGTCAGAATAGTCCTGGGATCAGAGGAGAGGTGCATGCACCCATAAGAAGCCTTAAATATCTCTACACCAATACTCGTAGTATGGGGAACAAGCATGAGGAATTTGCCCTCCTGCTAGCCAATGCACACCTGGACATACTGGGGGTCACTGAAACCTGGTGGGATTCCACCCATGATTGGGCAGGAAACATCAAGGGCTGTAGGCTGTACAGGCAGGATAGAATGAGGCGGAAAGGTTGAGGTCTTGTGCTCTACATCAAAGAGCAATACACATCCTCAACAAACAGCATGGGGGTCAGAGAAGGGGCAGACTGAAGTGCTCTGGGTTAGAATACAAGGGGGTCAGGGGAAAGGGACTGAATGGCGGGCGTCTACTATCGACCACCCAACAAAGGTGCGACTTAAGAGGCTGCGACTTGGATAACTACACAGTCCGGTGGATGGCGAATTGGCTAGAGGGTCACACCCAGAAAGTCATTGTGGATGGGTCGGTATCAGCCTGGAAGGGTGTGGGCAGTGGAGTCCTGCAGGACTTGGTCCTAGGCCCAATACTCTTCAATGTCTTCATCAGCGACTTGGACGAGGGAGTGAAGTGTACTCTGTCCAAGTTTGCGGATGACACAAAAATGTGGGAAGAAGTAGACACGCCGGAGGAAAGCTACAAGCAGACCTGGACAGGTTGGACAAATGGGCAGAAAACAACAGAATACAATTCAACAAGGAGAAATGCAAAGTGGTGCACCTAGGGAGGAAAAATGTCCAGCATACCTAGTGCCTAGGAAATGACCTGCTTGGAGCCACAGAAGCAGAAAGGGATCTTGGAGTCCTAGTGTACTCCAAGATGAACATGAGTCAGCAGTGTGACGAAACCATCAGAAAAGCTAATGGCATTTTATCGTGCATCAGTAGATGCATGATGAACAGATCTAAGGAGGTGATATTTCCCCTCTATCGGGCACTGGTCAGACCACAGTTGGAATACTGCGTGCAATTCTGGGCACCACACTTCAAGAGATATGTGGATAACCTGGAGCGGGTCCAGAGAAGGGCCACTTGTATGGTTAAGGGCTTGCAGGCCAAAGCCTACAAGGAAAGACTAGACAACCTGGACCTTTTCAGTCTGCAAGAGAAGGTTGAGAGACCACCTTGTGGCTGCCTGTAAGTTCATCACAGGGGCACAGAAGGGAATTGGTGAGGTTTTATTCACCAAGGCGCCCCCGGGGACTACAAGAAATAATGGTCACAAGCTAGCAGAGAGCAGATTTAGACTAGTCATTAGGAAGAACTTCTTCACGGTGAACTTCTTCTTCTTGGTTAGAGTGGCCAAGGTCTGGAATGGGCTCCCAAGGGAGGTGGTGCTCTCTCCTACTCTGGGGGTCTGCAAGAGGAGGTTAGATAGGCATCTAGCTGGGGTCATCTAGACCCAGCACTCTTTCCTGTCTATGCAGGGGGTCGGACTCAATGATCTATTGAGGTCCCTTCCAACCCTAGAATCTGTGAATCTAGGGGGAAGAGCTGGACTGGCAATTCTCAAGTCTGCTTGCAGAGGCAGTTAAGTCAAGGGACATGGTCATCATGGGTGACCTAAGCTACCCAGACATCTGCTGGGAGGAGCAGTCATAGAATCATAGAAGTAGAGTCGGAAGGGACTTTGCAGATCTTCAAGTCTGACTCCCTGCCAGTCAGCCAGGTCTGACCGCTCACATAGGTTCAAGCCAAGATACAGGACCTCCACCTAACCCAGGGGGTGTCCCACCAGGAGAAATGCCTTGCTGGACCTGGTCCTGGCCACAGGCAATGACCTGGTGAGGGGACAGTGGGTACTCAACCACCTGGGTGATAGCAAGCATTGCCTATTGGAATTCACCATGCAGCACAAGGTGTCAAAGGCCTGCAGCAAGGCAGCAGCCCTTGACTTCAGGAGGATCAATTTCAATGAGTTAAGGAGATTAGGTGGGGAGGCATTGAGGTCCCACACGGTAGGTCTCTATGGCGGGCCAGCAGGGGGCACTCCTGTGTTGAGCCACCCACCTCACTGCACCCGACCACCTTCCAGGCTCCAAGCGCCTCCCTGGTGGCGCCTCACATTTGGCCGACCCCCTTCCTGAAGCACACCCACTAGCCTGGGGGTTCCACTGCCACCACCCAGGGCTGGGCTTGGTTCTGGCTCTGTGCACCCTAGGAAACACAGGCCTAGTAGCCCTCGAGGGTATTTGATTCACTTCAAGAACTTAGGATGCTTCCCTTAATCAGAAGCACAAGTAGTGGTCTCTCTTAGTCAGCTGAACCAAGGGGACTCCAAGGCATAATCTAGACCCACTCCCAATAAGTCTCCCACACTAGGTACAAAGGCGAACTTTATTGGTTACGAGGGGTAGGGTTGGAATAGGGTACAGAGTAGATCAATAACAGAGAAATCCCATAGAGCAAACTCCCATGGCTGGGTAGCCTTTGATCACGCATCTGAGTTACTGCAACTTATATATCTAGTTAGCTCTCAGGTAGCTTACTCATAAGTATCATCCAGAGGCAGGTGGGGATTCCCTCTGGAGGCAAGCAGTTCTTTGATGAGTTTTGAGAAAGAGAGCAAGTTTCAGATGGTTCCTCTCTTCTCTTGCTCTGAGCTCTCCTCATGGCTGCTGCCCCCTCCTCCTGGGCAATCCTTAATTTACGTAGCCCTTGTGACCTCATTTATCTGGTCCAATGGAGCCCAGAACCTGTTGGCTGTTAGCCATTCAATTTGAAATGCATCAGTAGTTGCTGGGCAGACTGGCAGTTCCTAGCTCCCCAGGGAGCAAGTCCCTCACCCAGGTATGTGATACCAGTCACACAGGCAGAGGAAGCAGGTTTCCCCCCTCCCTCAGGAATGTATCCAGCTTAGGTTACCTAAAGAGATAGGATAAGGTGTGTATCCTCTGCTGGGCCCATCCTAAACAAACTGTCACAGAGCAGAGTTTATGGGGAGAAACAGAGGTGGCCTTCTGCTACAGGGGAGCTGGAAGTCCAAGATGAGTGGTTGTTCCTTAAGGGGATTATCTTCAGAGCCTCAGAGGGTGACAGTCCCAATGCAAGTCAAAAGGGGCAAGAGTGCTCAAAAGCCCCCATGGCTCACCAAAGGCATCTACAAATGCCTCAAAGCCAAAAAGGAGGTATACACCTGATGGAAGGGAGGGGCCAACACCAAGGAGGATTATACTTCCATTGTTCGAGACTGTTAGGGAAGGCTAAGGCGGAGACAGAACTAAGACTAGTGACCAGGATCAAAGTTAACAAGAAGCCCTTTTTTAAATACATAGGGAGTAAAAAGCAGCACCGTGTAACATGGGGCCCCTGAAGGACACTCTTAGAAATCTGGTGGTTGAACCAGACCACAAAGCTGACTTCTTTAACAAATTATTTTCCTCCATTTTTCTGAGCAGGAACCAGGACATCTCCCCCACTGGGATTACGGACAGACTCAGGAGAGGCACCACCAGGCTTAGGGTCAGAGAGGACCTAGTTAGGGAACTTCTGGTGGGGCTGGACATGTTCAAATCAGCAGGTCCTGATGATCTCCACCCCAAGGTGTAGAGAGAATTAGCAGAGGTCATTGTGGGACCCCTGGCATGACTTTATGAGCACTCATGGTGCTCTGGCCAGGTGGTGTCAGAGGACTGGAAAAAGGCCAATGTGATCCCCATTTTCAAAAAGGGAAGGAAAGAAAACCTGGGAAACTATAGGCCCATTAGCCTTACGTTGGTCCTGGGGAAGCTCTTTGAGAAAATTTTCCAGGAGCACATCTGTGAGGGGCAAGCAGAGGAGTGTATGCTTAAGGGCAACCAACATGGGTTCATTAGGGGCAGGTCCTATCAGACCAACCTGGTTGCCTTCTACAACCAGGTCACAAAATCCTTAGACACTGGTGTCATGGTGGATGTAGTCTTTCTGGACTTTAGGAAGGGCTTTGACACCGTCCCTCACCCCACTGTCATTAAAAAATTAGGTGACTGTGGAGTCGATGCCTACACAATCATATGGGTTGCAAATTGGCTAGAGAACTGCACCCAGAGAGTGGTGGTGGACAGGTCATTTTTAACCTGGAGGGATGTGGGCAGTGGGGTTGCCCAGGGCTCAGTGCTCAGGCCCACACCCTTTAATATCTTCATCAGTGACTTGGACTGAAAACCTTGTTCAAATTCACGGATGATACTAAGATGTGGGGAGAGGTAGGCACACTAAAAGGGAGGGACAGGCTACAACTAGATCTGAACAAATTACAAGGGTAGGCGGATGAAAACAGTATGGGATTCAATACTGACCAGTGCAAGATACTGCACCTAGGGAGAAAAAACCAGTAGCATACCTAAAGGCTGGGGAACTCTCTTCTCGTCAGCACAGAGGCAGAAAAGGATCTTGGAGTCATTATCGATTCCAAGATGAACATGGGCTGCCAGTGCGAGGGCATATCATCATGAACAGGCCCAAAGAGATGATCCTCCCCTTATGTGTGACATTGGTCAGGTCACAATTGGAACTGCATTCAGTTCTGGGCACCGCACTTCAGGAGGGATGTGGACAGCACTGAGAGGGTCTAAAGGAGGGCCATTCACATGGTCAGGGGGCAGCAGGGCAGGCCCTATGAAGAGAGGCCATGGGACCTGAACCTGTTCAGCCTCCACAAGAGGCTAGGGGCGGGATGTGGTGGCCATCTATAAACTTACCAGGGGGACCAGTGGGGAACGGGATAGTCCCTGTTCCCCCAAGCACTACCAGGAGCAAGTAGGAATAACAGCCACAAGTTGACTAAGAGTAGGTTCAGGCTAGACATCAGGAAGCACTACTTCACAGTCAGCTAGGATCAAGAACCAACTTCCAGGGGAAGTAGTGCTCACTTCTACCCTGGGGGTCTTCAAAAGGAGGCCAGATAATCACCTGCCCGTGACCGGAGAAGCGGACTTGATGATCTGCTCAGATCCCTTCTGACCCTATCAGCTATGAAGTCAGGTCCCCCTTTCTTGCTCTCATCCTGACCCTGTGAATCTTACTCAGAGTGAAACCTTCATTTTTAAGATAGTCTTCATGCACAACAAATTGTGTGTTCCACTTCAGTCAACATGCCCTGCTATTCATCAGGATTAATTAGCATGGCTCTCTCAGTCAGTTCTGCTGTTGATATCCAAGATAGTTGGATTTAGAGCTGGCTTGTGTATCCCTTTTACAGCACTGCACTGTGATGTACAACCTTGGGAGTTTCAGAATTTCTTTACATGAAAGTAAACTTGATACACATCATTGATTCCTCAACTGGACGTCAACACAGTGACAGTTGCTGAAGTGTTAAAATATTGTTTGACTTGTACTACTGTTTAATCAATACATAAAACAATTTCTTCCTCATTGAGCTCTTCAGAGGCTAGCTCATAGCTTCTCCTTCCCTTCTTTACAAGTATTGTATTCCACAACTCAGAAACAAGTACTTTTAATAACCCTCGTGTGATAAGTAAGTGGTGATAAAGAGTGACCAAACACCAGCAAACCGTGCTCGCTGCAAGGGGAAACGGGGTGCAGCCAATTAGCCGCACAAAGCATGCATGCAGCAAAATCCCCGGCTCATGCAGCTTGAAAAGCGCTCAACCGTAAGACCTGAGCCGATTGGCCGTTGGGGTAGTATGAAAGCAGAGCCCGGGAAAAGGTAAAGCAGGACCGCACATAGCATCGGGAGGCCTGATCACCCTCACCAAGGTCCTGCGTCCACAGCTTCC
>JAGPOW010001338.1:41454479-41473003 GCA_030014935.1 Caiman crocodilus
CATCAGTTTGCCGATGTACTGTTTCTGGCGACGCAACGCGCCGTGGCTGTCCAGGCGTTTCGCCAGCAACACCGCATCGTGCAGCTTTTCCGGTAAATCCAGTTGATCCAGTTGTTCCGGGCGCAGCGTGATCAGGCGCTCGCCTAACACTTGGGCAGCGGCGGCTTCGCGCTTGTCCTGGCTTTTGCTGATGAAAACGTCTGTGTCCAACTCATCCTGACTCATGCTTTGCTCCTTGGCAAACCGTCTGCCAGCGTGGGGTATTGCAAGGTCACTCCCAGTTCCTGCACCAGTTTGGTGTTCTGGATGCGCCGTGATTCCTGCAAATAAGCAACCATCCCCTCACCCAGGGTGGCTTGAGCCTCAGCCAGACTGATCTGCGGCGGGCGCGGCAACCCGGCATAATCCGCCACGTGGTTGAAATAATCCGTCATGGTGGAAGGGTTGCCATCAGTAGCGTTGAAAATGGCACCGGCAGGAGCAGCCTCCATAGCACGCTTGCACACCCGTGCCAGGTCATCGGCATGGATGCGGTTGGTCCACGGTGCTTCTGCTGCATTGACCACCGGCTCACCGCGCTGCAAGCGTGCCAGCGGCAGACGGTCAGGTGCATAAATACCGGGAACGCGCAGGATGACAGTGTCACCGCCGAAACGTGCTGCCCATTCCTGCACAGCCGCTTCGGCATCGGCACGGCGTTGGGCGCGTGCTGCCACGGGCTTGAGCGCTTCGCTTTCGTCAATCCAGCGCCCCTGGCAATCGCCATACACACCCGTGGTGCTGATCAACACCACCTTATGCGGCCCGGCATCTGCCGCCTTGAGGAAACGGCGCAGGCGCACATCCTGTTTCCCGCTGGGGCCCTGTAACCCCACCCACCTGGTTAGGGCTGTGCAAAGCTTTCTTTGCAGCCCGTCCAAAACAGATTCAGAAGAGATTCGGCCAAAACGAAACAGGTCAGTGATACAAAACGCTGAAATGAATCACTGTCCTCTGAAACAACTGAATACAAAACTGAATCAAAACACATCCATATTGCACAGCCCTAATAAAAATGTTACCAACTTGAAGCTATGCAACAGTTTCTGCAGAACCCAAGCAGAAACACCCCCATTCAGAATAATTTTCCAATTTTGAAAAATCAATTTTTGAGGGGATTGATAAATACAATGGAGATATAATATAAGGGGGAAAGTATTACAAAGATGGTACTGTATTTGCCCAAATACTACTTCAAATGTATGAGAACCTCAACAAATAATTTGATTCCAGACATGGGCAATGAATTATTTACTTTAATTTTCCATGACTAAAATATAGTTAATGGACAGTCATCCGCTGCTCCTGCTCCTTCCCAGTGCTCCCCTCTGATCCACTCCCCTTGCTGTGCATCCCTTGATCTGTGCTACCCCTACTCCACATGTCCCTTACTCCATGCCCCTATTTCTTTCTGTAGTCAAAAGAAGTGAAAATTAAGAGATGGTCTTTTCTGGGGGATGCCCATCAGAAACAAATAATTAAACAAAACTGATCATTGATCAATTCTTGTATGGTTCCTCTTTATCATACTGAAATGGTCTACTACTACTGAAACAAAGAGTATGGTTCAGTCTCCACAATATCAAAATCATTAGACCTTCAAATTCTGAATGGAAAGATCAAGAAGTTGAAAGTAATATATACTAGGATAGAATTCATGACCCCCCCCCCCCCAAAAAAAAAGAAACAAGAACACTGGACTTCAAAGAAGGAGTTCTGAAACAACTAGGAAAAAGAGTAGGTAAGGTGCCTTAGAAGACAAAATAAAGGATAAAGGTGTCTAGGAAAGCTGACAGTTCCTGAAGGACATAGCATTAGAGCCTCAAAACAGTAAAAAGATAAGAGTTAATGCAGGAGTCAGATACAACTACATAAGAACCATAAGGAACTTCTTAGCTAATCAAGAGGGAAAAAACAGTGAATGAAAGAAAAGGAAAGCAACTAAGGAAGTAAAATCAAGGAACAGGGAGAACTTGCAGAAACAAAAATATAGAAAAGTGAAGGAAGAGAGAGAGAGAGAGAGAGAGAGAGAGAGAGAGAGAGAGACTGTGCTATACGACAAGCAAGGAATGTTAGATACCACAAAGCAGTTCTACAAATATGTTTTATGGTAAACAGAACCTGGGAAATTGTGGGTCCCATGCTGAATGGTAAATGATAAGGGTAAGCTATTCATGGAAAATGAAAAGACAAAGCAGTTCAAGTACTATGTTCCTTCAGCTTTTGCTAAAAAAAAAAAAAAAAAAAAAAAAATTTCAATCAGACAACTGATAAAACTACTATAAACAAAAGAAAGGACACCTATCAATCAAACTGCCATCATAAAGTGAGAATTAAATAAAAACCCAGGGCCAGCCTGCCTAACACCTGGGAAGTTATTAATAAAAATTTTCAAAACAACCAGCTTGTAAACATCAGAGAAGGAAAAAGGGTGACCACTAACAGCTACAAATTTGCTAAGAATAAGGCATAATATACCAATCTGGATTTCCCTTTTTGATAGAAAGTTCAGCGCATGAGAGGAATGCCATGGACATAATATAAGTGCACTTCAGTTTGGTATGTGACGCTTTCAAACCTCTCTCATAAATAAACTGCTGAAATATCAGCTTGATATTATGTTAGGTGACTATTCAACTGGTTGAAAGTAAAGGGTACTTATATAACAGAAAAATCACATTGGCAGGAAGTTTCAAGTTCAGTGGCATAGGGATGTTTTGGGTCTGGTAATACTTAATATTTTAAAACTTTTTAAACTTAGAAGTCTGCAAAAGACAAAACTGAGAAAAGTTGCAAACTCTGAGGATAGAACTAGAACTCAACGGAATCTTGATAGAACTGGGCTATTTAGACAATACAATGACATTCAAAGACAACTCTAACCCTGAGAAGAAAAATAAAGTGCACAAATACAGAATGGGGGACAACCACTGCAAAAGAATAAAAACAAAATTTTGAATCACATTAAAAAAAATTATTTTATGAAAGGGATAAGGGGTGATGGTACCAATCTTTATGATTGTCATTAAGCTGCAAGTGGAGTACTATGTACAATTTTGGACACTGTATTTTAGGAACATATAGAATCCAGGGAGGATCCAGGGGTGCGCGCCACGTATGCCAGAAGGGCTGGAATGCAAGCCTTATGAGGTAAAGTTGAGAAAAACAGATATGTCTGTAGAACTCTTTCATGATAGCACTCTTTATGTCAGTCTTTCAAGTATGGGAAGAAGTAAAGCAACTGTTCTCACTTGTCACAGAAGGCAGACCCTGAGGCAATAGGCAACCACAGGAAGAATATTTATATTAAAACTCAGAAACAACCTTACTTTCAATACAAGACAACAGTGAAACAAGCTACCTAGAGAAGCTGGGAAATGTCTTCACTGGAGGCTTTCAAGAAGAGTATGGATAGGTTTGTGTCTGGAATGGGTTACAAACAGCATATCCTACATGTGTGCAGGGGTTTGGATCAGATGAGATCCCTTACAACCATATTCTTATTCTATTAAATAATCAGAATGCAAACAGTTTTTAAATTGTGAGCAGGGAGAAATAGTACAGTATTTCTTATCGTAAACTGCTGCTATATTAATTTACATCCAGAGCTTTCAAAACTTACATTGGAATCTTCAAGGCTACTGAAAAAAAAAGTTTCCCCATATGGAGAGATGACCGAGGGCTTCTCTTCACTGGCAACTTCTTTAAAGAAAAAAAGTGGTCACATGAATAAAAGGACAGAGTACTGTAATCTAAAATGCATACAGGATATTTCTTCAATATGCATTATATTTACACTGTTAAATAAAATTCTGTTTCTACCTAAAGTGGAACATATAGTTGGCCTACACCAGTGATTCTCAACCAAGGGGAGGCAGCACCCTGGGGTACTGCTAGATTCTCTGAAGGGTGCCACAAGGTATGAGGAGATACGCCAATATGTGTAGGCTCAAGCTTTTCTCTGCCTCGACAATCCTCTACTCCCACTATAAGGAAGTAAGCAGTGTAATATATAAATTAGTTGTTGCATTGGGTGTCACTAAATCCACAAAAGTTATGGAGGAGTGTCTCAAACCCAATAAGGAGTGCCTCAAGTCCAAAAAGGTTGAAAATCACTGGCCTACACACAGAGTTGGACTGCTTAGTTTTCTAAACCCATACAGCTATTTCAGTGGGAGTCTGTTTGCTTTCAGGGACTAGTCTCATTCTCAGCTGCATTTATTTTTCAGACACATCTGAATAACATTTAGGTTTCATTTCAATGCAACAGATTTGCTTAAAATGAATACATCCAAGCTTTTACAAGAACTTTTTAGTGAGCAAAAGAACTTTTTGTTTATAGTCAACTGAGCAACATTGCTAACCTCTTCCTGTGCAAACGTACATATACCACCTTAATTCTTCGCATTTCTTATTTTCTCAAGATCTGAGATAGCACTTATGACTAATTAATGACATTCTGTGAATTGGGTCAGACATGGGCATTGTTCACCCATAATATGAAATATTTTCACAACATTTTTGCTTCTGAATATCCATATCAGGTTCTATTGTTTCAATTAACTGTATACCAAAAAGACTTATAAAAAAGATCCGCTTACTGATTTTAATTTCTTTGAAACCCCAGATTAGCTCTAAACAGATACAAAAAAATCACCTCAGATGAAGAAACAGAAGCAATTACTTGGCATATTTATCTTTTTCATCTTCTTCCTCATAATTTATGGTAATAAACAGTTTAGTTTCAACTTTGAACATTTGTGTCTCCTGCTCCCTCAACTTAAGATACAGGTATAATAAAGCATGACTCACTTGTTTGTGAAGCCTGATCCCCAGTACAAGAAACATTTAAAATATCCACACTTCTTCTTTTCTTAAGGGAACTTGAAATAGACAAAAAAATTAGTAAGTGATATTTGCCGGAGTGTACATAGATAGCTTAGGTATCAACATGGGATGCAAGTTAAAAAAAAAAAAAAAATCACTTTCAGAAAATGTTGATTATTTGCATGTCTACACACAATTCAAAGCCTTAGAAGTCAGCTTATTCCATTAGTTATTATTTGATATGACTGACAGGAACATTTTAATTTGACCATATTAAATCCTTTTTTGTCCTAATTGAAGACTCCACCCCTATACCATTAAAGTCCATGGGAACTTTGCCATGGGCTTCACTCCACACAGGCTAATGATAAAAAGAAAGTAACATCTTCCTCCAGACATTTCTTAGAGAAATATTTGAGTAACTTAATAGTACATGATATAAATTAATACATAATTTTCATTTTAATAAATAACAAACATATCAAGGAAGCATCGATTAAAAATAAAGGAAGTAGGATGCTATGTTCCAAGCCCCCGAAAATGATTTGTTGAGTTTATTCAGATATAGATCTCTTTTCCAGAGATCTATATCTGAATATAATTGAAACTGCTTGACAACCTAGCAATAGAAACAGCAATCACTATTACAGCCACTGTAACATTATGCCTGTAACTGCTGGTTTATATTTCCAGGAAAACAAGACTGTGATAGCATGATAGCAAATATATGAAATTTTGTAAATACTTGAAAGGAGAGTTTTAGATGAACAGCCAACATGTCATCCAAATCCTCTTCAGACAATTAAAGTCAAATATTAATTTTTCAAAATTAACAGAATTAAACATGAATTAGGATCTGAAAAAGACTGGGATGTGGTTTGCTTAGGATAACATTACTAGGACACACACACACACACACTTATATTTGTTTTCCCCATTCCAAACAGTAGCTCTGCACTTCACATATCGTTCAACAACCACCATTTTGCAGGCTCCTAAACTAGGTTTTATTTTTTTTTTTATTTTTTTTTTTATGATTAACTCCACAGTTAACAGTCATTTCAGGCCAGGTTGCCACTACAACTGATCGGAAACCAGTCTATACTCAGAACAGAACAGAACTTCAGCGCACAGACTGGTTTAAAAATGACAGAACCCAGCCTAAGATTTGCCCATTCCACTGTTCTTGTCCCCCCACTCCCAAGGGTGGATGTGTGTTCTGTTCACTACCAGTCTAAATTAGTCCACTTGCAGAAAACTGTGTAGCTTGGATTTAATCTGCCACAGGCTTTTTGAATGTCTGTACCTAGCCTTAGCCTGTGCCTTAATATTCTACAGATGCAAATCCTTCATTGTTCACTCACCATGTCTTTTTGCTAAGCTAAAAAAAAAAAAAAAAAAAAATGAATTTCTTCTTTCCTAAACAAAAGCAAAAATATTTCAAAACCTAGATCTTCTTTGCTAACAAATTACTTCTTCCAACATAGATATAATATCATATGCTGAGTAACAAACACAACATTTAATGGCTTGCGTACTGGTATTGAAAAAAATGGAAATTTTCTTCAATGTCTCTGTCAAAACTCAAAGATAAAAAATGTAAAAATTCAGCCCTGCAACATAAAATTAATTTTAAGTTTTTAATCAAGATGCATGAGTTAGAAGACCTGCCATCTATAATTTTTTTCCTGAAAATGTGTTTCTCCATTACCTAAAATAACAAGTCAATGGTTTAACTTGAAAGAGGAAGAGAAAATATAAAAAGTGAGCAATAAAATACTCAGAAAGGAAAATGAGCTAGTGTTTCTACCTACTTTAATATTCATGTGTTACCCTCCAATATAATATATTTGCCCCTCAGGTTACTACATAGATTTGTTCTGGAAATAACTAAAAAGAAGAGTTCTATTAAATGCAATCACTTTTTTGATTGATCAATTGATAGATTGATTGACCGATTGATTGTTAGACTGACTGACACCTACAATAAGCCCCTAGCAAGACTTTTAACACTCAGAGATAATGCTCAGTAATAGACTGAAAATAAACACAGTTGTTCTAGTACTAGTCAGTTTCTTGAACTTATGGTTTACTTGAATGGGGGGATATTTTAATACCTTTAACAAGAGAACATGAAAATACAGTAGGATGTGATATGGCATATAGAATTACACAATAGCATTTTAGGGTTGAGGAGGAAAGGCTGAGAAAGAGAAGTGGGGGATCTTATTTTGGGCTAAATCAGACTGAGATGAATTGGTTTAGGCAACTTCATAACCTGTTTCTATTTATTTAGAGGTGATACCATATTTACTCAACTATAAATTGAGGATTTTTTTCCCCCCAATCAGCATGCAGGAAAAAAACCATGGTCTTATTTTCATGGCTGCATAGTCAGGAAGGGCTGACCTTGCAAGTGCTGTGCTCCAGGACAGAGCTGTCCAAGTAGCATCTGACAGCAAATGAGGGGTAGAGAAAGAGGCAGGACAGGGGAGTTTGGGGGCAGGGGGGA
The DNA here is from genome assembly GCA_030014935.1 of Caiman crocodilus. Classification (NCBI taxonomy): domain Eukaryota; kingdom Metazoa; phylum Chordata; order Crocodylia; family Alligatoridae; genus Caiman; species Caiman crocodilus. The sequence continues at coordinate 41,461,858 of JAGPOW010001338.1, forward strand.
GATAGAGGCAGAGTGGGGGACAGGGTGAGGGGGTGCAGGTTATAGGGAGCAGGAAGGCTGCCAGGAAAAGAAATGGGAAGGACAGAAGGAAAGGCGGCCACCTGACACTCCCCCACCCCCCAGCCAATGCTTTTCCTGCTATAACACTGGGGGGGGGCGGGGAGTGGAATTCAAGGCAACCCTCCAATATTTAGAGTTTATACCTCAAGAATTATAACAAACTTCTAAGTTTTCCATATATAGAACCTAATTATTGGGGGGTCATCTTAAATTTGAGTACATATGGCACTAAACCACACAAAAAACAAATAGTTTTCCTTCTGCCTGGCAGAGGCCTCAGTTGCCTTAATTCCACTGATTTCAGTTATAGATAGACTGGCAAATTACTGCAGCCAAACAAACTCAATAATTTTTAGAAGGTAACAGATACAATAGATGCATCAAGCTGCCTGTTTTTCCCCCAGTTCTCTTCCCCTGCAAATGGGGTGACAGCATGTAATGAGATGTACCTGGGTTATTTAGATATGCTCCTGCTCAGTGGAGGCTGAGCTGAGAAAGGAGCAGAGGGCTATTTTGGCTATCTTCCTGCAATAATACTCAAACAGCCCTAAAAGAACAAAATCTTATCTAGGCCTATTTAAGTTAAAACGCCTTATTTTAAAAAAGCACTGCACTTATAACAAACCATTGCCTTTCGTTTTCTGTCAAGTTCAGCCAGAATTACTCCAGCCCAGGGGTTGGCAACCTATTTCCAGCTGAGAAAACAGACCAATTGAGTTTGGGCTACAGACAGGCCAGTGCATGAGGAGTGGGTGCTAGGATCCACCCACTATATCACAGCTTCTCAACAGCAGCACAAGGAAAGTACCTGCTGCCACTGCTTCTTCCCCCAGCAGCACAGGGAGAGTGTCTGTGGCTAGCATTTTTCACACAGCAATAGGAAGCTTTGACAACAGTTGCTTTCTTCTGCTACTAAGGATGCTCTCCTATGTGGCACCACAGTGAAAAGCAGAAGCAGGAGCAGCTGAGTCCTAGCATCTTCATGGATGCCCTTCTCTGAAGGGAAGGGGCAGCCGCACGGATACAGCAGGCCCCGGCCCTAATCCTAGGCCCAGGTCTGCTTCACTCCATCCCAAATCCTGCCCAGCCCCAGCCCTCCTCCCCACGGTCCTTTCCCCTCCCCTCCTACTGACTTTCCTACCTGGGGGGGCATGCTCATGCTCAGCCCCCAACAAATTTTTTTTTCTTCCTCCATCTATGTCCACAACCCAGGTTGCTGACCCCTACCCTAGTCCACTTCTCTCAAGCAGAGGTAGCACCTTTAGGCTACTAACAGAAGTTACACAAAAACAAGTGTAAGTGATCAGAAACCTGTTCAAATCTGTAATACAACAGAAGTTCAGTGCACACAAACTGCTTTCAAAATCATCAAACAAGTTTAAGATAAATGTGGATGGATGTAGCATCATACTTAACTGATTTAGGTCATCAGTTTATTCAACTTCTGTCCCTGTTCCCCTCCAGATTCAAGTTAACTCACAGTCCCCCAGCATCCCAAGATACTTGGCACTCCGCAAAACCCCCTAGGGTAAGCTAGCCTTGGCCCAAGCTGTCTGCTCCAATGGAACGGGCAGGCATTTTCTAGCACTTCAGGCTGAATTGATTCAGCCTCAGGCTTTCTGATTGTCTATACTTAGCCTTATAGACTAAATCAGAGATATATAGCAGATCTCTGTAGAGACACACACACACACACACGTTGTATCTCCCTAATTTGGTCTGTAAAGGTAAACATCTACCCCACCTTCTGCCTGAGTTCAGGCTAAATAGCTCCCATTTCTCTCAAGCCATAGCTGTTCAAGTATGTTATGTTACAACTTTGGGTTGAAGTATTGAGGATAAATTGATCTCATTGTCTTGCAAATACCACTTTTATTCCAAAAACTTTATAAATACCTTTATTCCAAAATGCACTTGCTGGAAATTGGATTGTGCACTATAACAAGGAAATGTTAGCTGCAGTTTCTGCCCTGCAAGTGAAACACAGTCACAGAGAACAGAACAATGAGCAGGCTTAGCTCCCTAGCTGTTGTTACTCACTTTACTTACTCTAAGGAAAGATCTACTTTTCTTCATTCTGGTTTTCAAAAACAAGATTTCTAATTCCAGAATACATTGCATGCAAGACTATACAATACTTGCATGTATATAGGATCAGTTTGTCTCCCCCCAACTTACAATTTATCCTGCACTGTACTGTAGTTTGGAAAGAGATTCATGAGCAGGGATAACCCGCAGCTCTCCTTTGACCAGTTCTATGGAGTAAGGTTGAGGGGGTGAACAAAGGTTAGTGAAAGCTACCATTCCCACCACTTGAAAGCCTGGAAAACATCACCAAATAGCTAGACCATCTACCAGTCAAGAGTGTATATCATGGACAAGCCCTTTCCATATTTTTATAGAGCACTTTCTTAATAGAGAAGTGGCCATATACACATATATTTCATTTTTTAAAATATGCCAGCATCTTGGTACACAGCAAATGACTACTTGTATGTCTATTTATACACAGTAGTAATAACTGAAGAGATCTTGCTACTGCCAATTGAAGTATTTTGCAAATTTGAGACATAAAAAGGCAATGCATTTGCCTCCCCATCAGTTGCTACCATACTGCTGATCCATTCTGGCAGCTCTGTTAAATTCTCTTTAAGACACTCATCTCCACCAAGTTATAAAACTGTTTAATTTCCGTCTTCAAAGGAAGTGTTTCTCTCCACACTAGTTGTTTTAATACTTTCACCTCAGGGTTGACTGTCAGATGATATACTATAAAAAGGCATCCATGGCCTTTGAAAACATCTCTGTCAACCACTTGTTCTTGTGCTTAAAGCTTATATGTGGACTGATCCTAATGTACTACAATCATCTGCCACTTGCAAATGCCCTCATTTTCATTCATTTCCATTTACTTTCTAAGCAACCTTCAAATGGCTTCTTTAATCAGCACCAGAACATCCTCAAAAAATGTAAGTGAATAGTTAAAGTATTCATTAAGATGTACAATACAGAAGATCGCAGCACTTCATTACAGATTATTTTTGGCTATAGCAGCAGTGCCACAGAACAGCACTTTCTCTAATACGTTCTTTCCTTATTCTATCTCTAAACTAAAAGACCTAATTTATTTTACAAAGGGTCATTTTTGAACCAATAAACAGCTAAGGGGTAAAACAAATCAATCAATAATGAAGATATTCAAAATACCTCCAGAAGAGGTATCAGATCATTGCAGTATATGATTTACCAAATATTTACTAGGAAGATAACTTTTACTGGCTTAAAATACCTTTATGACTGACTCACTGCTTCATTCCTTATCAGACATGTGATCATTCATAAAAACACCTTATGAAATCCTTTGTACTATCACAATAAAACATGTATTCATGGTCACATATTTTAATAGGACTCTCTGTATTTCAGGAACTCTTACTATTAGTTTTACCATGCATATATTTCTGAGAGAAAGAAAAACTACAGTGTTTAAAATCTAAAAATGTTATGTTGTAATATATGCCAACATCATGTTTTGTTTCAAGCAAGAGCCTAAAACACTAAACCACAAGGAACAGAAATGGAGGCAAGTCTTTTAAGAGTAACAACAAGCAGGCAAAGTCACTACTACTGGGTTACTGGGTGTGACAAGACCCTCAGTATTAAATTTCTTTGCTGAAGACACTTGAAATTATCTGCGCGGGGGGTGGAGATTTACTGTATATAATTTCATGACTAGCATCTACCCATGACTAAAAATAAGTGCTGCATTTCCCAAGGGAAAACTGTTTCTACTCAACTAATAGAATATTTCCCCACTGAAACCAATAGTAAAATAGCTTCACAGGGTCAGAATATCATTAAATAAATGTTATATGGGTAGTGACAGACTTATAGTATATTTATTCATTTCTCTGTAAGTGTCTGGGTTTGAGAGAAATGTGACCAATAAATACCACTATGATAGTCAACAATCTTAAAATAAAAAAAATAAAAAAATCTTGTTTTTTGTGGTATTTACAACCTCTTCTACATTTTATATTACTGAACCAGATTCAAGAGTTTGCAACCACTATTATAACAGTTACAAACCCATACACGTAAACGGATGCTATAGATACATCTAAGCATTTAATACTTTTCAACAGTCATGTCAATTCTTTAACCTAGAGTTGATCTTTTTTAAAGAGAGCATGTTCTTAAAGATTTAACATGGCAAATTTAACCTGACTGGATGACCACCAGATTTACGCTGAATTACAGACCAACTCAACAACATCCTGTACAAAAGAAATTTATGAAAACAAAAGAAAAATTTACAAGTAGTCACTGAAACCATTATCGATTTTTTAGTTATCCTATCAGTTTCACCATGCCTGTAATAATTTTTTATTAAAAGAAAAAAAAATTACCTGACTGAAGCTGTACCTTTAGGAGAACCTGGGATTTTTGGTACAGGCCGGTGTCGGAGCACAAAAGACCTTGTCATTCTTGGAACTGTTTTGGTACAGCTGTCTGTGCATATACCATACAAGTCATTGTCTATCATTTCACCTTTAAACTCAAAGAATGGTGAATCTGGTAGTTGTTTTGATATTTTTTTCATTTCTGTAAATGTCAAAGTATCATTCTCACTGGATTTGGTTTCACAGAAAGCAAATGAAGGCTGAGAAGATGAACCTTCAGCACCTGCAGAACAGCTGTCTAAACCTGGCAGCACGTCTGCCATTTCCTGTGACACAACCCATTTTGCACTCTTTTCAATACTGATAGCTTCTCCTGAGCAATCTGAATTATGACATGATGAACTAGAAAATTCCAAATCTGAAAAACTATCATGTTTTGCTTCCAGTGATTCCTGTTCAAGCATTTCACTCTTTAGTTTGCCAACATAGTTTTCACTAGAAAAAATTACTGGCAATGACAGCGATGTTGGACTAGCTCTTGCAACCCCATCTGAATTTGACTTGAATATTTTGGAATCTTGCTCAGAGTGCAGTGAATGGCTTTGCTCTAATTCCTCCAAGGCTTTGCATGTCAGATGTTCTAAAAAAGTAGCCTGCTCTTGCATTTTTGAAAATAAGGTCTCTATCTGCTTAAGAATTCTTCTGCGGTGTCCAGTAGGCAATATTCCAATTTCCTGAAGCACATTATTATTTATTCCTACACAAGCTGGTACAGTATTATATCCATGGTCTTTAAAATTAGGGATATATTGCCCCAAATTGATGTCTTCCAAGAATTCTTCGATACCAAGATTACTGTCCACGAATGACATGACAGCACCTTCATCCCTCACAAAAGGTATCACAAGTGTTCAGAATATTGTCAGGATACAGACACATACACAAGTTCTCCAATAAATTCTTCTCAAGTCACTCCAGGAAGTTCTGAAATTTCTTCTGAAAGTTCAGGTTTTACACAGGCAAAGTATGAAAACCTGCAAACTCAAGGGGGAAAAAAAAAGTGTTAAAAGCCATTTTCCTCTAATTTCTGTCCTTGTTTTCACATCACTATTATGAAACGTTAAATCCTTTTAAGCAGTTTTGCCACCTGTTTCAATTTGCTTAACACAAAAAATAAGCAAATATATAAAGTTAAATCTCTATCCCTAAATTATGGGGTAAATCTACACTGCAGTAAAAATCCCCAAGCTGGCACCAAATTAATTAGATCAAATACCAAAATCTAGCTGTTTACCTAAGGTAAAATGGATCTGCTCTGCAGACAGAACTGGCTTGTGCTACTGTCTCTGCAGTACTTCTGATACAAAAGCTGGCTCATTTGAAACTAGTCCACGCATTTCTTCCAGTTTAAAATTAAAGATACTTAAAATTAAAATTAAGTAAAGACACTGCCAAGTTACTTACAATTAATCATGAGATTAGCATTTTACAAATTCAGAACACTAACAGAATTTTGTTCTTTTAAGAATACAGGTTAAGTTGTTTCTTTTATAGCTGAATGCTTTTGCTCCACTGAAGATTTAAATGGGATTCTTTTGACTACAATGATCCTGCATGTTGTTGCTTACAGAGCAACTAGGCACACTAGGGCCTTAAAGCTTCTTAACTATTATGCTGAGGAGTATTCCATGGACAACAGAGCATCTGCAGGGGTACTATTAGCATGCACTAAACAGCCTATATTTTACCTTCTTAGGAAATGGGGCCCGAAAGGTAAGGGGAGAAAAACTCTACCTGGACACGAATACTAATGAATAAGCACGCAGCTACTTAAAATGCTGTATTTACTCAAATAAAGATTACCCTGATATAATATAACCCCCCAGTAATTAGATTCTATATATGGACAACTTATGAATTTGTTATAATTTTCCAGGCACAGAATCTAATTATTGGAGGTCTGCCTTGAATTAATCTCTTTCCAACTGCTACAGCCCCCTTGCCATCTGCCCCCACAATTTCTTCCCCCTGCAGTTCCTCAGGCCCCTGCTTATTGTCAGACCCTGCTCTTCCTAAGCACATGGAAGTGAGAAGCAAGTTTAAGAATGATGACTTTGAAATAAACATGCCTACAGTAATTTGTATCTGGAAATTACTATGAGTAACAGTAACCTCCATAGTCTTAATTCATCCATAATTGAGACATTTTACAATTTCTTAAACTGCTACAAGTTTCAGCAGAGGCTGAACCATAAATATACTTTTAAAAAGCACTTTTATACCTACTTTATATATAGTACAACTATGCATGATATTAGTCCACAGCCAAAAGATTAGTAATTTACCATATCGTTCACTGGGCGGGGCCCCAGCAGAGTTAACAGCATGTCAAGCCAAGGGGGCCCCACAGATCAGCACTGCTCAGTACATCTACTCCAGATACCCCCCCCCACAAAGGAGCCATGTACTAATTAGCCCCCACTTGGGAATGGAACCGGGTGTTTGTGTCATGAGTCCTGGGATCATCCAAAATTTATACATAGCTAAGGTGCAGGGCAACTTGATCTGGCTCCACTTCATGGAGGGCAAAGCCGCACAAATTATGAGCTCCAGGCTGAAAGAGGGGGTGACAGAGGGATATCAGGTAAACTGTTTGGGGCCATGTTTGGTGATTTGCCAGAAATTAAGGCTAGTGAAAAAACAAAAATAATTTAAAATGGATAAGAAAGGCACAGCTCAGCTCAGCTGTGACAGTGAAAAGGAAACCAAAATCTATTTGATGTAGTGGTTCACCATGCCTTTAAAAAAGTCAGCACCGAGGGGGACTGAGTGCAATGGACACTACTACCGTGGGTTTTATTCAGATGGGCTGCACTAACCTATCTTTCTGGAAGGTTCCCATAAATCACAGGGGTGAAAATCTCTACCAGAGAAGAAATTAAGTGCATGCTATATATAGATAACATCGCACATTAAGAAAAGAAAAACTGTCAATTGACATAGTATTGAAACATGTGATGGACTATGAGGAATAGGGAACTGGAGAAGCCTAGAAGACTACAGCTTGCAGCTACAAACAGAAGAAATGAAGAACCCGAGCATACAGATGGACATGAAAAAGAGAGGTGACATGGCCTGGGAAAAAATAATCACCAAGATATGGCAGATAACAGGCCTCTAGAGTACGAGGAAGCTGTTGAAACAAGGAAAAGCGGAACTGGTAAAGGCAGTATTACTACTAGTGATCCTCTATGTAGGAATTGTTTTCCTCCAATGTAGCGACAAGTATGAAGGATACAGGGGGATTTGTATACCTTTTCTGAGGGCAGCAAAAGAAAGTGGGTGCCAAAGGTGACAAATATACGAAGGAAAACAAATGGGAGGATGGGGAATACCTGACACCGAGGTGTTTATTTACAAAAATTATCAGCAGAATGTGAATGATGGGAGTAAGAAGGGAAGGGAAAACAGCAAAGTTTTGCCAGTACTTAGCCAGAAAGGTCTTAAAGGACATGGGAAGGAGAGATAAAAAAAAATGTGTTGGGACTGTACCCCCGCAGCCCGCTATGCAACAGCTGAGGTGTTAATGATACAATATATACTGTTAGAAGGGAACCCAAAGAAATGGGAAAATAGCAAAAGCCTTGAAAGGAATATAAAGGGACAGGGACAGTATAACAAAACTGGGGAATCTGATTAAGAGTCTGTCAGCCCAAGTGTGGAAAAAAGATGTAGGAAGCACAGGCAAAGAGGGAACATGTAGAAATCATGTGGATGGCAGTGCAAAATGTATTCCTGGTAAAAGAAAGGTTACGCAAATGGGAATTATACATATTGGATATACATACTGGAAAAGTGTCCAAAGGAAAACTGTGAGAACAGATAGTCAATTTATCATATGTTCTGGGAGTAGGAATAAGCAAAGAAAGTATGGAAGAGGGTGGGGAGGTTTGCAAAAAAAAAATCCAATGGTGTAATGTGTTGATATATGAGATAGTGATATACAGACTGAACCAAAGAGGACAAACGAGCTAAGAACGGAGACTTCTGATAATTCTGTGAAACTGGCCATCTGGAAGACATAGAACCTACTTGAGTGCAAGGGACTATTCTTTGCACCATGAGAACGCGTGAACTGCAAACGTATATTGCAAGGGATGAAGAGAAGCTGAGAACATTGAGCATGATGAACAAATGGAGATATAAACACGGGGGATCATTGTTCTGGGAAAATTCTAAGTGGGGAGAGGAGGAGCAGGGGGAAATAGCAATTTAAAAATGGGATTGAGGAAACTGATGAAAGTATGACAGGTAAATGTCATTTGTGAAGAAAGAGAGATGTTAAAGGATATAAATAAGATTTGATGTTAGTTTAGAGAGAAGTGTTATGTAAGGTGATGTAAGCTGTTTTCTTTCTAATGTGGCAGAGGGGGATTTTGATTTTAATAAAAAAAAAGTAAGTTGCCATCAATGTTTTCCTAATATGGCCCATGCTTTTATTGTCATGCTCAGTGTTGGCTGCATTTAATCAACTTCATAGTTGGTTTCCCTACTAAGCACATGCTTCTTTTGGCAGCAGTTTAATGATAGAAAATGTATTTAATGAGGTTTACTTGCATGCAAATGTAAGATAAAGAGCTTTTTTCTTCCCATGCTGATTGGGAATAAAACCTTATCTTATATTCAAGTAAATATAGCAGTTCTTTTCTTCCCTGCATCCTCTAATCAGAAAAATAGAATCTGACCTTCTAAACATCCAGAAATTGCTTCATTCATTTCACAGCAAATGGCTACATCACAAGTGAAGGATATAGCAGGGAAATATAGATAAGCAAAATAGATACCCAAACAAAAATTCAGCCAAAACAAAACAAGACATTTCCTGCCAGAACTGAGAGGGGTCTTTACCAACTAAAGCTTAGACAACCAATATGCTATACATCTAAAAAGGAAAAGCAAAAAAAGTCTGCTGATACATGAAGTCCACTGAAAATAATGAAAAGGGTAATACACTGATACTAGGGGTGCTCAAACAAATAAATGTCATTGTAGGGACTTGGGTGATCTCAGGAAGGGCACAGGCTGAAAAAGCAACCCTCCCCTCAAATACACTTCAAGTAGAGAAACTGGGGACAGCACCTTTGCTAGCGATTCATAGATGGTAGAGTAGGAAGGGACCACAGTGGATATTCATGTCCAGCCCCCTAAGAAATTCTCCCTGTTACTTCACTTACACTAAATCACCCCAGCTAGGACTTGAACTCAGAATTCCCACACAGCCACCAGCACTAAAACACATAAAACACACCACAGCACCAGACCACAAGAGCAAACCCAATCCTACATAATCAAGTAGTGATCTTACATCATCAAGTAGCACTGACAGCAGCTTTAATGCAGATCACTTATGATGCCCCCTCAGAGAGGGTGATAATGGGTTCCCACCACTTAGGCCACATAAATTTCTCCACCATTGATGCCTAAATACACAATTACCTTCAAGCTTGCTGTCAAAACATGGAGTTTCATGGATAAAATATTTATGTTCAGACAAGGATTTATTTCAACAACCAAAGAACAGAAAGGAACAGATCTAACAAAATTGAAAAAGGCAAAGTTAAAATAAAGAGAAAGAGAGAGGAGAGTATGTATATGCACACCTTACAGAGAGAATTTGTTGTTCAATCCTATCCCCTCCTACCACTGAATCCCAATCTGAACAGCATATACAAATTCAATAGGGTATATCATATGCTTAAAAATTTCAGTCTCTTGTTAGCAAGAGGATTACTCTTCCTATAGTTTCTCTGATTTTACTGTGGAGAGATTTGTAGCCTTAGATTTCCAGCTCCTCAGATTTCAAATAATGTTTTTTGGCCAGGGACAGACATACTTTTTTTTTTATTATTATAAATGATTGGAAACTGATCTATATCCATAACAGAATAGAAATTCAGAGCGCACAAACTGGTTTATAAAGCGTGGAACCTGATCTAAGATATTCACTTTTGATTCTGGAAACGCAGCCACATGCCTGCAGCAGCCCAGACCAGAAGCTATGGGACACAGAAGCCCACCCCTGCTCAGCTGAAACAGAGAGCTTGGGCCAAGGCTAGCCCACCACCGGCAAGGTGGGAGGAAGGAAGAGGATTGCAGGGAGATGCAAAGTATCCTAGGATACTGGAGGGTGCAAGTTAACTTGACTCTGGAGGGGATATAAGACAGAAGTTTAATAAACCAATGTAAAGTAAACCGGTTAAGCCCGATACTAAATCCATCAAGGTTTATCTTAAACCAGTTTTGACCATTTTGAAACACTTTTATGTGCACTGAACTTATGTTGTGTTATAGATCTGAACTAGTTTCTAATCACTTAACAGGTTTTATGTAGTTTCTATCCCTAGGACAAAAGGAAGCCTCTGAAGTTATGCTGACAGAGTGGCCCAATACAGCTTGATGCAAGCTCTTTACTGAAGCTTAGATATGCAGAGAAATTATTTCTCTCCCCTCTCTTCTACTGTAATAAGCATTTGGCTGTGGAGAAGCCTTCTGACATTTTTCTACTAAGTAGCAGCTGCCCTAGCATGCAGGTACTAGCCTGAAGCAGTCCATGGAAGTGAAAAGAATAGCAGAGGTAGAACACCAAAGGACTTTCCTGGCAGTTTGACAAAAAAAAAAAAAAA
>JAGPOW010001338.1:41473103-41522505 GCA_030014935.1 Caiman crocodilus
AAAAAAAAAAAAAAAGAGTCATATCCTCCCCTCCCAAAAAAGCCCTGGCAGTAACTAAAACCATCCCTACATACAGTGCAAAGTTAGTCAGCCATTTTAGAGTCCTCCAGATACAAGGACAAAAAGAACACTGTAGTGTTCAAACAAGTGGCTAGAAGTAAATCTTTGTCCCCTATGAAAAAAATAGAAGCCAGACACACACATCCTATTGAAAGGAACAAGGCTGTTAGCAGTTCCTGAGCTTTACTGCGATTAATCTGGTATTTCAATCACCACAAGCCTTTTCTTTAAGAGTCTCATACTAATCCTTATTCCCCACTCGCCTTCAAAAACTAAACCTGCTAACAGTCATCATCATACAGAAAGATGATTCTGTAGAAGAAAGAGCTGAACGTGAGAGGAAGTGGTGAAGATCACTATAGCAAATGTGCTATAAACTTTCCACTTTAAATATTGTTTTCAGGTGCATATTAGTTTCTGAAACTTCCTGGGGACAAATTTTTCCATTCTTAGTCTCTGTCAAGAAAAAATAATGTATTTAGGTCTCAAATGAAGTGGTTTAGAGGTATGAATACAAATAATAGAAATACCATCAAAGCTTTTTTTAAAAAAAAAAAAAAAAAAAAGCTCTCTACAGACCAAACAGATGCAAGTTAAAAACTGGCAATAAAACAACCCTCAACAAGAGGTGTTTTAGTGCAAATTGGTTTGAGTTAGCTGAGCCAGAAGTCCATCCCTTGTACAGTCTTAACTTTGTCATTCCCCAAGATGAGAGCTTAGCCGTGTAACTTTAATCTTTTAATCATTTTCTACAGAAAGCATTCATGCAAGGAGAGAAAAAACTTCAAGAATTAGAATACCAGCTATTCTTAATGCTTCAGAACTAGAGACGAACTTAGTCTCACCCCAACAGGTAAACAAGGAAAGCACTAAAAACAGAACAACTGTGGGAGGTGAAGGACAAAGAGGGAATCCAGCAATACAATTAACAATACTATTATCTTTTTCACAGTTCAACATTTAAAGTATGATGAACCCCCCAACCCCATATGTTTTCCCAAAGCTTATTTTGTAACATGTTGGGTCTGGTTACTCAAACAATAACCAGGTATTGGTGTTCTAGTCCACCATCCTGCAGATATGAGCACAGCAACAAAACATTACTGAGCCAAGAACTTTCTCAGTTTCCAGGCTTGATGACTTAAAGCTTTATCATTACTTTTTTATAACATGTTTTATGAGAAAATAAACAACAGATTCCCATAAAATAGTGGTTTTGATCTCATTATACTGACAGTACTAGCAGCCACAATCTCTTGCAAAACACATTTTCTGCATTCAGTAATCATCTGCAGTACATGTTGTATCTCTACATCAAAATAAGCCTCCTAAAGAAGTGGTTAGGGCTTCTCTGCAGAGAATGTAGGGTTTGCAATCACGCATGTATTAGTGCAATTACATGGACACAATTGTATGTAAACAAGATACATTAACAGCATTATTATAATAGTTAAATTAAATTAAAATAAAATAGATATCCAAACAAGCTCATCCATGCCAGGTTTAATAAAAAAAAAGGTTCTATTTTATAAATAGTTTGAAAGACAGTTTATCATAGGAAAGGGATCACACCATTTTTACTGTCATGCATTTGTGAATGTTTATGCTATTCCAGTGCCAGGAAGAAACTAGAGAAAAACATACAAGGGTGTTCAGTCTAGAAAGAAATAAATGTCCTTGTGTTTGACTGACATCTAACCAGCCTCTTGTGATAATATGCAGTATTACAGAGTTGGACTGCACAGCAGTCATACACCTGAAGAAGGAAAGGCCAATCAAAAGCAGCCATCATGGATTTATTAAAAACAGATCATGTCAAACGAATCTGAGCTCCTTCCTTGACAAAGTAACTACTTGGCTGGTTTGAAGAGATTGGGTTGGATCTAGGCTTCAGCAAAGCTTTTGACAAGGTCCCACACCTTCTTATAAAGACATTGGAGAAGTGTGAGCTGGACAAAACTACTACGAGGTGCAAAGACAACTGGATCAATAGCCACCAGCACTGGTAATTGTAGATGGATCCACATCAGAATGCCATTAACTTGTGAGTGGATTCCTGTAAGGGTATGTCCTGGGCCCAGGGATGTTCATTTGTATTTATGAGTGATTTGGATGCAGGTAGAGAGGCGTCTCAAGAAAGTCTGCAGATTACATGAACCTGGGAAGGATTGTAAGCACACAGAATGACAGGAATGCAATTCAGAAGAATCTCAAAAGACTGGCAAACATGGATGACAGAATGTAGTTCAATGCTGACAAATACAAGGTGTTGTACCTCAGGAAAAATAATTTAAAAAACCCCAAAATAAAAATTGTTTGACACTTGGCTGGACAGCATCACTATGGAGAAGGACCTGGGAGTCTTGGTGGATCAAACTTAATGGCTAAGTACAGACATTACACATAAACCAGTTTAAGTGCTCAGAAACTGGTTTAAACCTGTAACAGACCAGAAGTTCAGTGCACATAAACCCATTTCAAAAAAATCGATGAAACTGGGTTAGGATAAACCTAGTTGAATATAAACATAACTGATTTAGGTCAAACTGGTCTATGGAAGCTGTCCCAGACCCCTTCCTGGTTCAAATTAAATCAGAGTCCCCCAGCATCTCAGCATGCTTTCCAGCCCTGCACTGGGCTATGCTGACTGCTCTAGCAGAGCAGGGCTGGCCTTGCCCCTCTGCTCTCTAGCCAGAGCAGTGAGGGCTGGCTGATAGGGGGTGGAGGTGGGAAACTCGGCTAGGAAAGCAGCCTGATCTGCCTGGTGGGGGTGGAGCAGCTCCTGCCAGACTTTTCCCTCGCTGGAGTGGAGGGGGTAGGGGTATGCACCAGCAGGCTCAGGCAGAGGGGAGAGAGGGGGGCTTAAACCCCCTTCATAGCCCATGGGACCCCAGCCCAGGTCTGCAGTAGGAGGCTGCCAGGCTTCTGCCCCCCTCCACCCCACTCCCCACTTGAGCAGGGGAAAGGGCAGTCCCTGCCAGATAGCATGGGGCATGGCCATGCCCCAGCCAGGGTCAGCAAAATAAGGTCGGGAAAGGGGGGTTAATCAGACTTTCCCCACTGCTTGCTGCTCAAGTGGCGGGGGCATGGCCAGACACTGGCCCCAGGCCGGCTACCTGAGGGGAAGACATTCGAAGGGGGCGCTGTGGCTGCATTTCCAGTTAAACCACTCTCCCTTCCCTGTCCCACCAGCACAGGAACTCAACCAGGGTATGCCTGGCAGGGGCACAGCAGCCCCTCCCAAGCCCAACTCAAGCGGCAGGGTGCACGGCCAGATGGTGGTCATGGGCCCCAGCTGGGGTCCCGTGCTAGTGGGAGAAGGGAGAGAGGGGGGAAATTAAACTCCCCTCCCTCCATCCCCCCCTTCATCTCAGTCAGCCGGCCCAGGGCTGGCACTATCCACACCCCCTACCACTCGAGTAGCTGGGGGAGGGAGAAACGGTGACAGGGAGTCCCATGCTGGTGGGAGAGCTAAAGGGGATGAACCCACCTCCCTTTGTCTCAGAAAGCCAGCCTAAGGCCAAATTTACCCACACCCCTATCTGCTGAGTGGCAAGGGGGGCAGGATCCTGAGAAGGGTTGCTGTGCCCCTGCCAGGCAGACCCCTGCTGGGGTTCCATGCTGGTAGGAAAGGGGAAATTAAGCCAGAGGGATCTGGCTACACCCCCCTTCACTCAAGCAAGGGGAAAACTCTGGCAAAAGCTGTTTCCCACTTCCTCTGCCAGGCTTGAGACTGTGCAGGGGAGGGTGTGGGTTTAACCCCACCCTGCTGGGGCCTGGCCACGCTCTCCTGCCTCAGCTCAGCTTCTTTCCAGTCTCTTGTCCATTGCCAAAGGGAACGGAGGGCTTGCTCTGGCACCCCACCCCCCCCAGCTCCTAGCCTCAGCCACTGCAAGGATGTGGCTGCATTTCTGGAATCAGAAGTGAATGTCTATTCACTTGCTTCTTGGTTCAATCTATGCAGGTTACACTAACCTACAAAGACTAAATAAATTCAGGCTCTGGCTTTTTGAATGTCTGGACTTAGCCCAGGATAGAAGTAGCAGAGATCACCTGTTCTTTTCCTCATAATAGGCCAGAAGACAAGTTTTTCCCCTTCATACTCCTCCGTTGGTAAGAGCCGATGAGGGACAGAAGACAGAAAAAGCTGCAATTCCCCATCATCTGTTGTAAATGCTTTTAATGCGCAGAAAATTCTCCTACAGAGAAGGGTCCAGATCTAATTTTCTCATACTCTTTCACCCATCCAAGCATTGGATTCAAGTGCTGGGTTTGAGGAAGTGGGATTTGTGGCACACAGAAGTAGTCCTCCATTCTCCACATCACAAATGAGGCTTTTTCTTCCAAAAGAAGTGCAACTAGCTCTCTGTATTGAAAAGGTACAATGAATGTTTCAGTTTTGTCTCTAGACATGGGCTGTTATCTGCAATAAGAAGCTACCTGAGCTGACAAAGCAATGCTAACCATGGAATTACTCCTGTGTGGATCATTTTAAGAATTATACAAAGGAGAGACAGGGCTAGCTTGTATTTTTTTACCAGTTTACTCAAAATTTAAATATAAACAACCACTCTATACAAAGACTTGTGCGATGGAACAGGAATCCCATCTACTCCAAGGAAGATCAGATTCTGTTTTTTCTTTTTAACAGTAGTGACATTTTGTAAATCATCTCTACAGTTTCAGTAGGATGCTGCTGTAATCACAATTGATTTTACCATATTTCCTTGCATATAATGTGCCTCCCCCACCCCAAAGCACCTTGCTTTTGGAAAACAGAATGAAGAAGAAAGAAAAACATCTTTCCTTAAAAATACTGCTAAGTACTTTTTCAGGAAAACAGCAGGGGAACCAATTTATGGCTGTTCTGTTAAACACTAAATTGCAGGATGCTGCAGATACTGCTGGCTGAGTCAAACTGACCAGCTCCTCTTAGGGTGAGCTGAGTGGGCAGCTGGCAGTGCATGCCAAGTAAGTTAAACATTTAATCCTAGCCAGCAACACCTGTGGAGTCAGCTGGGCCCATTCCACTGATTCAGGAGGAAGCCCTGTCCCTGCACCTGGGGCTCCTCTCTGCTTTTGAAAAAAAATGCTTCTGCAACAAAAACTTCTTCTGAGGGAGGAAAGAGAAAGTGCCATAGAATAGAAAAGTAAATAAGGAAGGGACCTTCACATGTCATAGAGTTCAACTCCACACCAGAGGCAGGATCATTCCTATGCAAGCCATCCTATATAAATCCATTTACTAACCTGTTAGCAAAACCACACAATCAACCCTGACACAACCACAAAGTACCCTAACTTGCCACAGGTAAAGCAGAAGAGTGGTGGCCAATGTCCTGCTGCTGCAAAAGTTGTTAAAATACACTTGAGGGATCCCCGGAAGAGGGCTGTGTCCCATTGCTACAGAGGAAGGCAAAAATGTCTCAGACCAGATCGGACTGTGGGATAAAATAAAATTCCCTCCTGACCCAAATATGGCAATCAGTCTGATCCTAAGCAGAGGAGCAAGGCCCTCTAGCCAGAAACCTCCAGGTTTAAGTTTTAGCAGGAACCTTGGCACACTCCAAGCAAAATCCCCACCCTTCATCGTACCCAGCACATAATCCTTATGATGAAGGTAGAGAAAACAAACCCCTGACATATACATCAACAAGAGGTTGCTTCATATGGCAACCAGCAAAGCCCAGAAGCACGGAAAATACTGACAGCAGAACACGGTCATAGATTATTCTGACTAATGCTTGTCCAACCTGTTCCTGAATACCTCTTCCAATAATGGAGATCCCTCAACTTCCCTAGGCAATCCACTCTTTCACTCTTCTAACAGTGAAGTTCTTATGTTCACTCTAAACCAACTTTGCTGCAACTTCCAGCCATTGGCCCATGTCCTGCTCTATGCAGGGAGAGAGAAAAAGTGTTTTCCCCCTTCTTTACAGCAGCCCTTTCAGATATTAAAAGCTGTTATCACATCTCCTCTTAAGCACCTTTCCCCCAAGCTGAATATGCCTATTTCCTGCAACAACATCTTGTATGGCTTGCCTTCTAAACTCCTCATCATTTTTGTTTCCTGCCTCTTTACTTTCTCTAACATCTCCATACCCGTTTTAAAATGTAGTGTCCAAAACTGCATGCACTGCTCTAGATGAGAGCTAACCAGTACTAAGAAGCACTGTCACAGTCTGTCTCCCATCTAATACTTCCACTAAAGCAGGCCAGAACTGCACGCACCTTTTGTGCTATTGCAGGGGTCGGTAAAGGCCCACCAGGCCATTTTATCTGGCCCATGGGGCCCCCCAAAATTTTAGAAAATTAATATTTATCTGCCCCTGGCTGCCTGTCATGCAGCTCTCGATGGCTTGCCAAAACTCAGGAAGCAGCACTCCGCCTAAAATAGTTGTCCGCCCCCGTGCTACTGCATCATACTACAGACTCATATAGAGACAGTTTTCATGCCTGTCCTTCCTCTGCTCCTGCTACGTCACCACAAATGAGGACTAAGAACAGCAATGCAGAGAGCTCTCTGCAAAGCATGGGAAGGCAGTGACAGCTTCCTCCCTTCCTCTCTCTTTCCTCATACCTAACGTAACAGCAACGGCAAGAAAGAACTGGAGAGAACTGAGGCAACAGTTCTCATGACCCTCTCTCATATGCTCAGTCCTTTCACATGCCACATCCAACCCTCACGCTTCATCCCACAATGTAAGGGCACTTCCAGGCAGAGAGAGATGCAGTTAAAGTTTAAAGCAAAAAGCAGAAGGAAAGACACAGCCTAAATCTCACAGAAAGCAAGCCAACCTCCAGTAATGGAGGGGGGATGGGGAATGCAAAATAAAGAGAGACTTGTAAGGGAATTAAAAAAAGAGTTTGGCTAACATCAGGGGTTTTTTTATAAAGTGCCTAGTATAAAATTAAAAGTTCTTGTAATCACATTTTAAGCCATTAACTCTACAAATACAGGCTCAGGCATGCTCCTGTCAGGACTTAAAACACACAGAATTCAGATTCAAGTACAAAACAACTAAGACAGGAGAAGCTGACTAGTAGATTTTACGTTTTGCAGTTTTTCCCCATTCTGTGATACCAACCAAACAAGATGACAACACTGAAAGCCCTAGAAACTGATCTAGAGAATTACGGTTCTTAAAAAGACAAAGCTATTCTCACCTCATTAAAATGCAAAAGTTATCTTTTTTAAAGTTTTAACTAGTTAACACTCAGGGAAAACTTGAAACAAGAAAGCAGACTAAACATAAAATTCTGTTTGAAATCATTTCTGCTCCAAAATTCAGGAGTTACAAATGAGCTGTAAAACAGACTTTAAGAATAATGAAACAAGCTTAAAAACATCCTCTTGTCAAATACTTCTAAATATTGCCATTTCAAAATTCTCACCTTTTCCAGTGAAAGGTGAGTTTTGTGGGTCATCTCTCTTCACAAAACAACTGCATGGTTCGGATAGACTCAGACAAACTTTTCAACGATCGTCCAGGAATTAAGGAAGAGGGAAGGATTTTTGTGAGCAATCTCTTACTTGACCCACTACGTGATTGGTTAGGATAGACTCAAACAAGCTTTTCAATGCCAAGGAATCTTCTTCAGCCTTAGCCTAGACCTGAAGAAGACTGCTTGCCATTGGAAAGCTTGTCCGAGTCTATCCCAACCAACCATGCAGTAGGTCCAGTAAGAGAGATCGCCCACAAAAATCCTTCCCTCTTCCTTAATTCTTGGACCATCCTGACTATACCATCACTGCAACTTCATCATTTACCGTACCATTTTGCCACTTTCATCCCACAACACTACTTAGCATAAGACTTCTTGATGCAGTTAATTACTCAGCATGAACAAGCAGAATTAAGTGGTTCCATATAATCAGTGTTGCCAGCTCATGATTTCTGGCATTGTTCTGAAAGTCTTACGCTTCAGGAATGTGAAAAACTTAGCTCTATCTTTTATGTATATTTATACAATATATAAAAGAAACATCGACATTGTTCACATTCCCGCAGCAAAGACTTTAAGAACAACACCAAGACTCATGAGAGTTGGCAATACGACACAATCCACATCAAGGAGAGCAGTACCCGAAGCGGGCTTGTACAGCTGCTGTGGCACCACTCGCACTCACTTTGCCTTTGGCTCAAGAAGGCGTAATCACAGGAGAGACAGCTTGTTTGGACTTCAAAACCACCTTTCAAATCACCTCTTGCTAAGGCGGCTGGGGACCGCGGGTTGTTTCCGTGAAGTCTGCTCAGACCTGCCCAAACAAGTACCAGCCTGACTCTGCTTCGCAAAGAAGTGCTGCGCAAACCACCAAGGCGGATGGGAACGGGGGCTTGTCAGGGACCTGCTAAAATGTAAGGAATACAGATGACAAACAGGGCTGCTAAAATGTAACCAGGTGCCAAAGCCAAGGAGCTCCTTTCCTCTCACCACCTCTCAGAAAACTCCCAAAGAAACCACCGGGAGAAGATTCACTCCTAGGACACTCCGAGCCAGGAGTGTGTCCGAAGGCACAGAAAAGAAAGCAGGGAGCAGTCGGGCTGCGAGGGACCTCGTCCAGGTTTCAGGCCGGCCCACGGTACTGCCCCAGCCCTTTACCTCTGACCCCGGGAGGGGAGCGCTGCAGCTTTCTCGGGGGCTCCCCGCGCCCGGCGGCTGCCTCCCCTTGCTCGGGGCAGCGCCTACCCGGGGGACGGAGCCCGGCCCGGCCACAGCCCCGCGCTCCGCCGCGGCACCACGACCTGAACTTCGGCCGAGGGCACAGGAAGGAGGAGAAGGGAGGCAGGGACAGCCCGGGGCCCGCCCCGCCCGGCCTGACTCACCTCTGCGTGGGGGGAGGAAGGAAGCGCCCGGCTCCCGCTCCTACTCCCGCTGTGCTCCTGCCAGTTTCTCTTTCTCTCCCTCCGGGCGGGCGCGGCCGCGGCACCTGGCACGCGGGCCGGGCTGCGTTGGCCGGTGCGGGGCAGGCCGTGGGCGGGGCTCGGGCACCTGGGCGCTCCTGCTCTGGGCTCTAGCCCAAGTGCCCGCGGGTGGCCACAGCCCGTCTCTTGTCAAGCGGGAAAACACTGATCCGGCACCACAGCCAGACCAGGCCGTGTTCACCTCCCCTGCCCTCAAAGCCCCCAGGTCCCGGAGCCTCCTGGTCAACCTCCTCCTGGCTCTTGCCACGCTCCCCATTTATCTGACCAGGGAGGCAGCTGTGGCCCCTGGGACGTCCCTCATCTGATCACGTCTCTGGGCAGTGTCCACTGGTTCCTTGGACTTGGGGAG
Source organism: Caiman crocodilus (assembly GCA_030014935.1). Lineage (NCBI taxonomy): Eukaryota > Metazoa > Chordata > Crocodylia > Alligatoridae > Caiman > Caiman crocodilus. Next base: position 41,482,440 of record JAGPOW010001338.1, read on the forward strand.
GATGGGCACTGATCTGTGCACAGGTGACAAGTGCCTCCTGAGTCTGAGGTCCCCCAGCGGCCCATCGCAGACAGCAGGAGTGTAGGGGGGGCCCAACAGCCAATCATGGACCATGATAGGGATCCCAGCGTCCCTCCCCACCTACACGTCACCTGTGGTCCAGTGTGCTGTGCTCATGTCCCACTTGGGTGCACTCGTTATAAACCTGTGACCCTGGCTCCCATCCCTGTTAGGGTTTTATTTGTCCCAAGGAATCAGCCATATGCCCTTGGTAGCCCCCATCACCAAGCAGGCCTTATAATTTTGTTCATTGGGTCTAGACCACGTTTCCCAAAGGCCTGTTCCCAAAGCCCAGAGCGCTGTGGTCTGCACAGGGCAGGGCAACCAGTTCATGCCAGCGCCGATTCTTGCACCATCACTTGCCAAACAGAAGCGCTGCAGGCTTCACCATCAGTCCACGCTTCTAGGAGCCAGGCAGGCTGGTAGAACCTGTGTGGCTACTGCCACCTAGACAGGACTAAACAGGAGCCCTGCTTAAATGTGTTGCCCCAACTTTTTAGATGCCCTCGCACATCAATTAGGATGTGCAACAAGGTGAAAGAGAACCTGGCTGACAGGGCCTCATCACACCTTACGCTGTGAGCCACAGCAATGTTGCTGGATGTTAGTGCCAGCTCCAGTTTGGAGCGGTCACACTGCAGGCCTGCAACAGCTTGGAGAACTGAGAGAGAGGAATCCCTGCCTCCCATGCCAGGCCTCCCCCTGCTTTCCGTGAGGCTCCCCTGGTACCCCGTGCCCCACCCCCTCCAGCTGATTTGTGGCTCCCATACGGTCTGTCACAGGGGAGCAGGCAGGGAAGGGTTAACCTGCCTGCATGCCTGCGCCCCCATGGCTGGTACTGCTCTTCTCCAGGCTGAGGCCACCCAGAAGGCAGCAGTGGCAACTGAGGCAGGTTAACCCTTCCCTACCTATTCCCCTGGGTTACAAGGTGCAAGCAGCCACAAGTAAGCAGGGGGGAGGGTCCAGTGAGCAGGGATCTCAGGTGTTGGGAAGGTTGGGGGGGTCAGTGCGCCTGATCCAGGCCAGCAACAAAGCGGGGTAGGTGAGGTGTTTACACTAAGGTGTAGCCTACAGTGGCTAAGCTGGGTAAGGGAGCTCAGAGATAATTCTGCCTTGGAGAGGCCTAACTTTGAGCCACTTAACAAGGACTTAAAACTAATTTCAGATGCTAATGTGCAGACATATACAGGTATTAAGAGCTTCCAAAGCTGCCCAAAATTCCCATGTAATAAGTCTCTGCATGCATATAAGGGCCTGCCAATATATGTCACTGGCATTTGCTCCCCTCTGAATTTACCTGAGTACCTATAACTAAGTTAAAGCATTCCCAGTTTAAAAGTAACAATTCAAAGTTTGGATTTTGTAAAGTAAGAGAGAGAATTTTACACTGACCCATTTTTTTCTAAGTCTCCCTTTCTAACGGGTTGCTTGTGTGTCTGGACTCTTACAAAAATAAAAAGGAGGACTTCTGTCAAAGCCAATTTAGAAAGCTTTTAAACAAGTACAAACTTTCTTTAGGAATTACAGCTTTAAAAGGTCAGATTTTCTTGCCATTTGTCGCTTAACAGAGATGACTTCGCACAATTAAATTAGCATTGTTTTTTCTTCATAAAGAATAGAGAACAGAAAGTGCCCCTTTTGCTTACCACACACTAATGAAGTGTCATGCTTTTTTTTTCTTTTTAGCAAAAGCCAAACTGGAAACAAAAGTGGAACTACTTTACAAGCTGCCTACCCCATGCATACTGTCTTTCCTTTTCCTGTTTCGATCTTATCAATACAGTTCTTCTTCTGCTGTTTCCTGTTTCCCCATCTCAGGAACATTAATTTCTAAACCCCATCCCATTGCTGTCCTGACCCATAGGCCTTTGTTTCCCTGGTGAATCTATTTCAGTTCCTCTGTATCATTAGCATCTTTACTGCCACAGCTGGAACTATATATAGTGGCATATGTCCTGCTGACATAGGTAATGTATCAGCAGTGAATGCCTCTAGTAGAAGCACTGTACTTGTCTGGGCACTTTCAGGATAAGGCAATGTGTAAACAGATGTTTCAGGTTCATAGTTTTGGATTTTGGCACATATATGTCAAATAATACCCATTGTAGATTTAAATTTGTATTAGATTTGTACAAATTTAGATTTGTATTAGGCACAGGAGCCTAGGAATTAAGATCTGCAATATTTACTGCAATATTGTTACTGAAGCAACAAGCACCTTTTATAATCCAGTTTTATGTGCCTAAATATTTTAGAAAATTCCACTAGAGGCTAGATCCCCAAAAAAGCACTTAGGTACAAGTTAGTCATTGCAGTCCTTAAATGTTAGGCACCTGGCCTGTAGAATAGGATTGAAAACCCAGATTCGAGCTCCTATTTTCCCTGTATAATGCCTAAGATAGTTACAGCAGCTGAGAATGATCATCTAAAAACCCCAACATACAGAATCAAGAGTAAGTTACTCAATAGGAAATGCTTAGCATGGTGTTGTGTCTATACACCCACTCTTTCTTTCTCTGGAGTATAGGTGCCTGAGACATAATCTACACTAAAAAGCTTGGCTGGCATAGTTATGTCAGCATTGAATGTCAAAAGAATCACATTATTCCAAAAGGGGTAGGTCAAAAAAAAATCCTTGGTGTGGACATCGCTATCCTAATAGAATAGTGTTTTTGTGGGTCTAGTTCTCTGAGTGCCTTGAGATCCATTCAAGGGTGCCATAGGGTACCATGCAATGTTAACACTATTAGATGTGCAAGTATGATTCACAACATAAACCCAGAGGATTTAAATATCAATCTATAGGGTCAAAACACATTGACCTATTGTGGTCTTTCTTAGTTATTCGCGAATGAAGAATTGGTCAATTATTTTTCCGTAGTCAAAAAATAAGTGAAAACAAAGAGCTGGCATTTTTCAGGGGCTGTCTTGAGTTTATCAAGGGTGCCTTGTCTAAAAAGATTGAAACACAGTAGCTTAGTCTGTCATTCAGCAAGGTGGTGCAGCTAGTTTGACAGAAAAATTTATTTCAGCATATGCTCCATTTTCAGTAGGAAGATTTGCATATGAAACTATGCTGGCATAGATATAGTGGCAGAGATATTGGAGTGTTGATAAGTCCTGAGTCATAGCTGTATTCACAGTGCTTCACACTATATCAGATTTGGAACCTAGAGCATACTCCTGAAGGTAAGTTTACAACTGTTCTTTGGAAAAACTGAGCAGGGTTCATTCTCTTTAAAATACTAATGGAGGAAAATAAGGCAGCGTGTTTCCAGTTGCCATATTATATAATGTCTCAGTGGTTAGAGCACTCATCTGGCTTCTGTACGAGTTAAGTGCATAGGTGTTCATATCAAGATGTTTATGGGTATTCCCAGAATACAAAGCTGGAGGTGACTAAAGAACCATCAGATCAACAAAGGAAATGTCTAGCAAGTTTAAGTGACCAGAGAGCAGGCAGTTTCTAGATCACAATTTTAGCCTCTGAAGTCCTATATTAAGCTTTTAGGTGTCTTTCTGGATCTAGCCTTAGGTTTCCCTGGAACTCTGTGGATGCCTTTAGAATATGTTTAAAAATCTGGCCAATGATAGACATCAACATTTAATTCTATCTCCTAAACTCCATTATGGAAGCAAGCTTGGTGCAAGTATATAGCAGTCAGACTTTAGCAGGGGTGTGCCATTTGATGTCTCTTTTATGATATATAAAGATGATCTTTTAAAATTATTTTCCTGTATCACATTTTTCATTATTATCCCTGTCCTATAAAGTACAGTTGCCAGTCAACTGCAATTGAACAAAATCAGTGGAATCCACGTGCTTCCAAACCAACTTGGTATCTAGATTGTCACCACTGTTTCTAGCTGTGAAGCTCTAAAGCACACTCCTGGACTCCCTTCTTGCCTGACGCTGTCTCTTGTGACAGGTGGCACAAGATGGTACATTATCAGAAGATACAATCTCATCTTTATATATCCAGCCACTCCAAAAACAATATCGGGAAGCTTCTGCATCCTCCTGTCATTTGCACATGCTTCCCTGGAGCTCTGCCAATGCCATGGACATTGAGCTTCTAGTGTAACTGCTTTGAGGAAAAAAGCACCAGGAATATTAGAAACACATGCAAAGGCATTTCTTAACCACTGTAACTTTATTCTAAAGTTATTTATTCTCAAAAGGTACAAATCTTGGAAAACCACTGAAGTCCTAAGAAGCATCCTTCCCTTATGTGAGCCAATCTCATTTTAGGGGTCTGGCATGTATTTCAAGCTGGACACAGTATCACTTTCCCTTTCTTTCAAGTTCTCTCTCCATGACAAGGATCAGCCCCTTCTACAGAACAGAACTTCATGCTTAAGCAGAGTCTCCTGTCTGTTCAGTACATGCTTTAGTGGGAGGACCCATATGAGAAAAGCTCTCCAAAAGGCCCCTATGAAATGAATCATCTGTTCCAAGGGGCTAAACCAACCAACTACTGAGAGAAAATTGAACATCCCAGATTGCAATCTTGATGGTTTCTCAATGATAGGTTTCGATCAAGTGTCCTGTACTTTTCTCAGGGAAGGCAGCTGTGCAAAAGGAGCCTCAGAAAGTTTAGGATTGTGTGGTCATATTGATAGTATCTTCAGTCATGGTGCAACGTATGTTTGATAGACATATTCCACTCTGAAACACTGCTTCAACCAATTCAAGTTATCATCCAGTTTTCTTTTCTTGACCACAAGATAAGATTATGAGATGTAAGAGAAGTCAATGTTAGTCAGAAACCAATTTTTTGGTAGAAACTCTGGCCTGTCCTCTTTAGTTGAATGTGGATGTGTCTATACAACATGCATTTGATGTGGACTCAGTTTACCCAGGTGGACTGCCACTGCCTCCATGCAGCTCCTGCTGGCAGGGATACTGATGAGTGGTTTCTGGATGCCACTGCCAGGGCAGCTCTCACCCTCATGGACCTCCAGCCTCACCACCTCTGGGCCCACCAGGCCAGCCAGGACTGGTGGTGGCAACCTGGGACAATGACCAGTGACTGGAGGCCTTCCGCATGGCCTGGGCCATGTTTCAGGACCTCATGGAGTGGCTCTGGCCACACCTAGAGTGGCAGGACACCGGCATCCAGCCTCTTCTCCCTGCAGACACCTGCCTGGCCCTCACCCTGTTCAAGCTGGCCACACTCACCACCCTGAAAGATGTCAGTCACCTGTTGGGCATGGGCAAAGCCATTGCTAGGGAGGCCATCTTGAAGGTATGTGGCACCCTCCAGAATGTGGTGGGAAACACAGTGCTTTGCATGCACAGCCCCTAGCTGGTGGTGCTGGGGTTCCATGCCCTAGAGTTCCCCAATGCATCAGGGCCACATCCCCATCACCTGCCCAACCCATGAAGACCACCCCAATTAAAGCTGGAGGGGCTTTCATTCCATGGTGTCCCAGGCCGTCATGGACTACTGAGGGGCATTCATGCACATGACTACTTGCTGGGCAGGCAGCACCCATGACACCAACGTGTTTTGGAACTCTGGCTAGCCAGGCGTGATGGAGACTGACTGCTTCATGCCAAGGGTGCCAGACCTGTAGCTGGCCATCCCACTCCTCTTCATTAAAGACTCTGCCTACTTGCTTCTGCCCTGGCTCATGCAGCCTTAAACCAACCACCTGGACCCCTGCCAGGCCCACTTTAACCACTGCCTGTGCCAGACTCATGCCCTGGTGTATATCTTCGGCAGTCTCAAGGGATGCTGGTGCTCCCTCACTGACCACCTCAAGCTCACTGAGAAGGACCTCCCCTGGGTCAACATCACAGCCTGCATGCTGCATAACATCTGTGAGACCCAGGGGGAGTTGTTCAGTGACACCTCAGCAGAGGAGTTGTGGTGGATGGAGGACGCCTGACAGCAGAAGTGCCACAACAACAGTGCTGTGCCCCCCCTTGCTGAAGTCTCGGGCGAGCTGTACACCTGCCAGCAGGGGCCAGGGCACTGAGTATGGAAGGCTGTAGCCAACCACCTCCTCCGGCATGCCCTGCTGTAGCCCACCTGCCCCATTGCCAATGGCCCCCCCTGCTGTGTCTACCCCCAGCACCACGCTTACTGCAAACACGTCAGAAGAACAAGTTTTTATTCCCCTTGCATCAAACAAATACCCCTCTCCACTCCCTCCCCAACAAACAGAGCCCCCCTCTCCCCAACAGAGGCCCTCTCTCCCTCTCAACAGTTAGAGCCCCTCCACCATCCAACCCACTCACCAACAATAAAAACTTTCTTCCCTGTGAAAACTATTTACAGTGTCCTTTGTGGGGTGTCCTGGGGTCTGGGGCCATGGGGGTGGGGTCAGTTAGGTGACAGAGCCCAGAGGTAGGCAGCCAGCACTCCAGCCTCTGGCTGTTCTCCTGCAGATGTGGATGCTGCAGTGAGTGCGACAGGTGGAGGATTCGCCCAGGGGCAACAGCAGCCCCTAGTCCCTTGGCACAGGTGGCTCCTCCTCTAGTGGCCAGGGCCAGCAGGGCCAGTATGGCACTCCTGGCCCCACTTGAGGCAGCTTCAGGTTCATGCATGCATGGCCCATGAGAGGGCCTCACTGGGGAGGCACTGGTGCTGCGCCCTGAGTGTGCCCCTGCTGCACATGTCACAAAGCTGCATGAACCGGGGGGTGCCCAATCCACTATACCTTGATGCTGCACCATGGCCATGGTGCCCTGGGTGCACCCAAATACCTGGTATTGGACCCTGAGCTACAATGGCACAGAAGGTGAACCTGCCTGCAACTTCCACTGCCACCTGGAGGGCTATCTGTGGCTGTTCTACATGTCCCTGGTTTTGGCACTGTGCCATCGCCTCTGACATTGTCACGTTTCTCAGCATGAGAGGCCTGTGCCCACCTAGCTGCAGGGGCATGAGCTGGTCAATAAAGTTATGTACTATATCCTACCTCTCTGTGTGCTGTGGGGCTGAGAATACAAGGCCAGGGGGTGTTAGGCAGGCTGGGTGAGGAGTGGGGGCAGGGGCTGGGGAAGGGAAAGGGGCAGGGAGGGCCTTGCCTCTAATGTTGGCCTTACCATGTGGTTAGAGCTGGCATGGCTGGTGGCTAGGGGTGCACTGATAGAGATTTTGGGGGCCAATACTGATAACTAATTTTTAAGGAGACATATCGGCTGATACCGATCCAATTTCCAATACAGCTGTGTACAACTGGTAAATCTATTGTGGTGAAAGGGGAAGGGGGATGGAAGGAGTGTGGCAGGGGAGATCAATGCCCCCTGTGGTGACAGAGGGAGGGGGCAGGGACAGGCACTGCCCAGCCGGGGTGGGGCAGGCGTGGGATGGAGCTGTGGCTCACAGTGGGGGTGGCTCCCACTGCTCCTTGCACCCTGGGAGGGTGGGGGGTGCATGTGCCCCCAGGATCTGCATGGGGCAGGGCGGGTGGGCTGCAGCTGCAGGCTGCAGCTGCCGGCTGTGCTGGGCTCTTCTTGATGGGGTCTGGGCTTGGGGTTGGTGCTGGTGGCACTGGTAAGGGGCTGCAGCCACCCCAAATTTTACCATGACCTCCTTGTAGCCCTGCTCCCAGCATTGCCGCTGCATGCCTGGCACAGCCCCAGCTTTTCCCGGTGCATTGCAGGGAGACAGGGATTGAACCAGGACTGTGCCAGGCACACGGGAATGCCACTGGGACTGGGGCTACAGGGGGCTAAGGCAAAATTTGGAGTGGCTGCAGCCCATCCCAGCTCCATCAGTGCCCACTTTGTGCCCAGCCCCCACTGAGAAGAGCCTGGCACAGCCCTGGCTCCAGCCCACCTCTGCAGACCACCTGCCCTGCCCTGTGCAGATCTGGAGGGCACATGCCCCACCATGTCCTCCTGGGATGCATGTAGCAGCAGAAACCTCCTCCCCCAATGAGCCGTGAATCCATCCCGTATCCACCCCACCCTGGCTGGGCAGTGCTTGCCCCTGCCCCCTCCCTCACTACGAGGGATGTTGATCTGCACACCCCACGCCCCTTTCCTCTTCCCTCCGCTTCCATTACAACAGACTTACCAGCTCTCCATACTGCTGGCTCTTCTCTATGCTGCCTGCATGTCGTGCTATGGCTGTGCACACGTACTGGCATTTATCGACTAAATTATCAGCCTTATCGGGCCAATTTCTGATACAGCCAATTTTCTTTATATCGGTGCCAATCCAATATCGGACCTATGTGTCGGCGGTGTACCTGTACTGGTGGCTCCATTGCAATCTGGCAGCCGCAGGCTAGCACTGCTAGGTTGAGGCCTGTCCAGGGAGTCACAGAGCCTGGAGTGTCCTCAGACTCCCTAAATGTGTGACCCAGAACTCAAAATGCTTGCAGGCTTTTAAAGCCTGAGGCAGGAGCTGCCATAGAGGCAGCACAGCTATGGGGCAAGGCAGACTTGGGAACAGACTTGCTCCTGAGTCGCAGCTACACTATCTGTTACTGTGAGGTAACTAATCCTGCAAAAATTTGCTACCTGTATTTGCAAGTAGCAAATTCATGCACGATTAAGCGTTTTTACTAAACAGTAAGCATGCACACGTGTAGATGTGCACACTTACTGCACAGTAAACTAGGCCATTGTCCTAAATGTATCTACTTAAATTGAAAGGATGCTAAAATAATCATACTCTAGATTATGTATGTGTCTATTTCACTTATTTTTGCCAAAGACCACAGCATGAATGTCAGGCATATCTGCAGTTTTTCTGCCTTTACATTAGGTTTGTCTTGAAATGTTTAGGATCTATACAAAATTAAAGTGTGTGTGTGAGGGGTTATTTTATTATTTAAACTTCACATGACTTTTCCTCCTTTTTAACAGAAATGAAAAAGTTTAGTTTATCAGATTATAGGAAAACTTGCAACTCGGGTTTCCTGGAGCCTAATGTAAATTCTCTATCATTGTACTAACTCAAAGCTCAAAATAATCTTACAAATATCAAAAAGGAAATTGCATTCAACTAACCTGATATAATTCAGATACAGCATAAAGGACAGTACTATTCTAAAGCCAGCAGATGTTCTTAGACTGCTTTGAGATTTGAAAATCCACTGACAGGCTTGAAAACTCCAAAGATTTTATTATCTGATAGTATCCCCTTTCCTTGAGTTTCTATGCCACTATCATAAAAAAAAAATTTCAGAAATAATGTTTTCTTTTAAGTGGATAGAGATAGAATTGTCACTTTAAAAAGTAATTCTACGCAGAAGTTGCAAGAATTTTGCTGTTTTCTTTAGCAATTTGTTGATTTGAACACTTTATTCTTACCGAGCGTATTAAACAGGTCTTAAAAACTCTTCAAGACTAAAATATACAACACCTTCCAAGAAGGTCATGCACAATGAATGGATAGAATTTCACCCGTTGTACACAACTATACTTACAAGTGTAGCCCTTAAGACACCATTTTTTTCAATAATTGATACCAAACATAATTTGTTTTATACAATATTGACCTCACACCAGACCAAACTATGCTTAAGTGACTAAGAGATAGGATATTACTATCTAAAATATACAGGAGGAAATCTTTTGCTGCAGTTACTATTGACAGCTGTGAAACTTTTCCAGATTTCCCCGTATGAATCAGGGTCTTCTTTTGGTTACAATTTGGTCTTCCCTATTAACTGGATGCTTTAATTGATTTATGTAATTCATAAATCAATTCTGTTATTTTATAACACTCATGGTTGTGTTTTTCCAGAACACATATTTTTGCTTAAAACCACACCCATAAAAAAGGTTATAACCACCTGTGCAGATGTAGGTGACCTGTAGGTCATTATGTATATTTAAAATTCCTTCAAAATTGGCTAAATCCAGTAAGAACTGATCCCAGTGACAATTTAAAAGTGCTTTCTGATTGATGTAACTAAAGCCATAACTCAAATATCCGTTTCTTTTATGTATTCAGAGACAATATTACTGAAAGAGTGGTTCCCCATTGGGTTACTCTATTCTGTTACCATTGTGCATGTTGAAATTCTTACATTAAACTTGTGTGACAGAGTAGAATGCTTTTGACTACTTCCATTTCTCTTACCGATCCTAAAGAACCAAGGCAGGCCTGGAAGTGTTCTCACTCTGATATCATCAGAAGAATAGCTTATTAAGTTCCAGCTGCAGTAACATCTTTACATTTTCTTTATGCATTCAGCTACGCTTGTGTAACTTCACTGAAGTTATGCTTGATTACTGAGGTATAACAAACTACCTAGTCAAAGGATTAAAAATCATTCATGGGTAAGAACGGGGAAGCAACACTCAACCTCTGATTTACTTTTAAACTTTTGTCAGTGAATGAAGCACCTAGCTTGGCCTTTAAATCTCACAGTAAGTCTGGCAGCTGGAAAAAAACAATGCTGACAGAGCAACTTTGACATAGAAATAAATGAGAAACAACAAATGCAGAACTGTATTATACCAGTTTTATAGAAACACTTTCTAAAGCAGAACCATATTTTAAACCATATTATGATATACATTATTCTTTAAAATTGTTTTTAGTAAAACCCATAATATATCTTCTGTTTTCTCTTTTCCTCTTTCACATGCTCAAAATCACCTCATGGTACTTGGACTGTTTTCAGGGTGACATTCCTATGCAAGAGTCAAGACTGGAAGCTTGCTGTACATCTGGACTTTAATAGCAAATTCTGTTTTCAATAAGTGCATCTGCCCCTGACTGGCTTCTGGGCAAGTAACATGGGAACACTTTGAAGACTAACCACCAACTTCCCTGTTCATGCAAAGGCCTTGTTACAAGTTAATTGGCTTAGTATTGATCAGTGTAGTGGAGCAGTCAGACCTTAAGGTGAAAAACGTTCTCTAAGTGTCCTTCAGTTGCACAGTTTTGACTTGCCACTAGAGACTTCATAAGGAAGGGCAGGACAAGGAGCAAGGGGGACTAGCTTGCTGCTCCTGCCAGGCAGAGCATGCACCAATGATCTGGAGCTCCTGGTGGTTGCAGTGCCTCCCACCACCGCCCAAACAGCTTTCTGTTCCCACCAGGCAAAATGAGCACTACAGCCCTGGAGTGCCCAGAAGATATGGTGTCTTCTGCCACCACCAGGACTGGCTTGGTACTCCCCCTGGGCAAAGCAAGTAAGTTTCAGCTATCTGGTGCTTGCTATGCCCAGTGGGAGCAATGGGACAGAGGCACCATGCCCAGTTCCACTGCACTGTGGTATCCCAACGCACCCTGACTCAGGAAGAGCTACTGTGTCCTGGGATACCTAGGACTTTAACTTGGGCAGAATGCCTGGGGGGAGTAGCCACACCTTAATAGAAGAGGAGTAAGGTTATGTGGATTAAAGGTAATCTTGCTTTGGAGTGGCATAACTTTAAGACAAATAACCAGTGCTTTAAGACATTTAAAGTGTTTGCATACAGCTAATCCAGGGGTCGAGTTCCAGAAACCACCTAAAATTACCATGTAACAAAGTCCCAACATTTCCCTTGTTTTTAGCTCCTCTTAGAAAAGCTGTAGTGGGGACGTTAAGCAGCCTTATAGTGCAAGATTCTAAAATAAAGTTAAAGCAACCAAACAAACCACCAGAGAAGAATCATTCAGGCAGGCAAAGGAAGCAGCAGGGAGAGGATTTGGGGCTAAATACAGAGAATCAAAAATCCCAAAGTGAAATTCTTTAATCTGTGCTGGTTTCTCTAAACTGCATAGATTGGACCAATACTGAACAGAATTGATGTTCAGTTAGGAAAGACAGGAGAAGGCCTGTACTGACACAGGCCAGAAGGCCTCTCAGCTTGCCTCCATTGGAGGAAGAGCCGCTTTCCTGGTGCTGGCCACCTGAGCCAGGTATCAAGCCGTGGGGGGAGCCCCATGCCTCTCCCCAGCACCAGCAGCCTTTGACAAGATGAGCCAGGCAGTCCTAGGGTCTTGTGCTGGGTGGCAGGGCCTGATTCTTCTTTCTATGGAGCCATCTTGGCTGGATGGGGAGGGAAAACCCCTCCAAATTCCACCCCCACCCTCCCTTCAGGGAAGACCTCAGCTCAGGGGGCTGAGATCATGGTGGGGGGCTTCATTCCCTCTCCCCCCTGCGTGTCAGTGATTCACACCTGCCTGGCTACAACAAGGGAAGAGAGAATCATCCCCCACAGCTGGGCAGACCATAGGTAACCGATAGGAGGTATACGGGGGTGCATGTGCCCCCCGATGGGGCCGGTGCCCCCCAGTGGTCAACACTGATACTGTCAGTAGGGCTGGTGCCCCCCGACAGGGACGCTGCTGTTGGCAGCTTCTGCAGATGCCCCCCCAGATTCAGGAGGCACCAATCACTCATGGGGCAGACCAAGGCTGGGAGGGTTCCTGGGCAGGCCAGGGGAAATGCACCAGAGGCTGGGGCTCCACCCACATCAGCAGACACTGGGCTCAGAGGCCAGCTAGGTGCGAGGACTCCTTTCCCACTCCCCATAGTAGGTTAGTGACTCAAACCAGCCTGTCCTGGGAGGATAGACCAGCAACCCTCTGTTACCCTGCCTCCCTGCCACTGCCCTACAGGGCTTACAAGTGCAAGCAGGACCATGCTTGGGAGCAGAGGCATTGCTGCCTCAGGTTTGTGACAGACATGAGATGGGGTTTGCCTTGGCTCAGCCCGTCTGCCATGTGAGGAGGGTTAGTGGGGCCAGTGCATTCTGGGATGGTCGGGGACTGAGACATAACTTGAGTTGGAAGGGACCCAAGCCAGATGTGCTGGGAGCACCCCCCTTGCTGCTGCAGCATCAGGGCAGCATGACCCCTGAGGCAGAGGGGGGCAGGGAAGCCACTTAGTTTCCCCTATACCCCACTAGTAGCTGGATCTTCCCACCATTGCTTCCTATAGAAGAAGAGGAACTCTCTCCAGCAGAAGGGACAGCAGGGACCTATTCCCCCACAGGGAGCAAGTGTGGCAGTAGTGATAGCAGGCAGACCTGGCTCCCAGTGTGGGTAGAAGGGAGTGATGTTTCCTCCTTCTCTGTATTATATTTATGTTGTTTTCATTTCTATATGCCATGCCAAATTTTGGCCTAATTTAGCACAATTCAACTTTGGTAACACAAAGGCCTGGATAGAACTTTTGCATTTTGCACACTTGAGTTCACATATGAGAGTTCAAACCACTTACTCAGCTCAGCTGAAAGCTGCTCAGAACAGGAGATTTCATTTTTGTGACTACTGAACTTTCTGGATGTCATCTCAGCTCTCGGCTCCAAAGAGTTTTTGCTTTTTTTTTATTTTCCTTTTACTGGAAGGTAGTAATGAGGAAGAGATTATGATATTTTACAGTAATTCAACTCCATTTTCTTTCTATTCTTTTTCATACTGAAATTCAAGAGGATACATGGAGATAAATTACAAAATAACAAAGAAAAAAGTGAGGTGTCATCAGTATACTGATGAAAACTAGCTCTAAGAAGATAGAGGTCCTTATCTGAACCAAACCCCTCAATCTCTATCCTTTTCCAGTGCTTAGCTGCAGTTGAAGACTGCACGGGTTGCAGCATTAAGGGTGTGAGGGTGTGAACCAACTAAGCTGAATCCAGTAAAAATGATGATGCTGGGCAGTCTACAGAACCCGGGAGGGATTGAGGCACCTATCATTGACAGGGTCCAGCTTTCCCTTGTCAGTCAGGTTCATAGCCATTTGGTGCTCATAGATCCATACGGTATGATGGGAATTGAGCTTGAGGGGGTACTGGAGGAGGAGTAGCAGCACTATATATATGGTGGTATAAGCTGACAAGTTATAATTTATTTACATATAAATTTATCCAATAGATGTATATAACTTCCTTCAGCTTACGGAAGAGAACAAAGTTACTTATAAAACAAGAAAACAAGAGGAAAACAAAAACAAAAACAAAACAAAAAAATGCTCAAGGCTAAGCTGGGGTATTGTAAAGGTAGGTTTTGCTCTAGAAGTTATTTTAATACTCTATTGGTTGTGATAAGTGTTTTGTTTCCCCATTTTTTTGTTTTGTTTTTGTTTTCCTCTTGTTTTCTTGTTTTATATGCAACTTCATATTTTTGAATGAATAATTATGAAAATAATTCATAAAAACATATGAATATGAATAATGAAAATGAATAATTATGGCATAACTGTCAATTATGGAACAGATATAGGATTTTGAATTAGATGAGCCAGAAATATATGCACATATTAATAGTCCTTTGCTTACATATATCTGCAAGAATTCCTTTGCTTATATCCCTTTGCTATTATTAAATGCTGCTATAGTATGTAGAGTACTTTAACACCACAGACAGAAAGAAGAGGACATAACAATGCATTAAAATAAAGCTGATTTATGAATTCAACAATAAACATTGCTTTTGTGATTTGTAACATAAACAATAAGTCACTGGCCCTCTAGAGCATGTTGTAATATATTTCAGTAATAGCTCAAAGTCCAATTTCTTTATCAATCAAGATTTAAAGACAAGTTGTTCTGACAAGAGTATTTGTATCATCTAAGTTCTAATTCATTGATGTTGCTGTATAATTTGATCCATATACTTTTAAACACTGTATTTCGTTTTAATTCAAAAATTAACATAAACTTTCTTTCTCATGAATTTGTTTCCACTGATGTTTACTCCTTCATGAATGGTATACAATTTAGGGAAGATAAGCTTCTTTAAAATGTGAAATAGCCAGATAAATATATTGTTTAAAGATGAACAATTTTAAAAAATGAAGTTCTACTCTATTACCTCAGTTTTACACTGATGTACCTTTGCTGAAATCAGTAAACTTACACTGTTCTAAAACTGATGAACTGAAATAGAGAACCAGGCTTTAAGGGTGAAACTCTGGCATCACTGAAGTCAAGTCTTATACATTAAGTTAAAAAGAAAGATGTCAGCTGAATCTTAGCATTTTATAACTAATCCTTTATATATTGTGGTGTTTAGTCATATAATTGTTTTGATTTTTCATGCTGACAACCTCACTGGGTATCATGGAAATGCTTGTAATGATGGTGTTCGAAGACAACAGTCAGACAGAGAGGGACCACCTGTAGTTTAAAGCATAAATACTTTCTGTATTTGTCTTTCACTCCAAAGTGGCCAATTTCATGTCTGAATAAAAAATATATCTATGAAATGTTAAAATATCAATGAGCTTACATTATTATCTGTTTTAATTAACTTAGATGAAGTCTTTCTCCCAAAACCAAAATGTAAGGTATGTGGTACACTTCTGAAACTACTGTGCTAGGAACTGAACCAGAGTCAGGAGGAGAACAACCCACAGAACACCTTCATGGTGTTCTCTTCATGGCAATTTATTTATCTATTTTCACTATTAATACTGCTTATTTAGTGTCCACTCTATCCATGTAGTGATAAACCTGATCCCATTCTCAAGCCCTTCTCCGTTACTGGGCTATGAATTACAGCTATGTTATTTGCAGAGTTTGCAGAGCAGTATTGCCTGATAAACAATAATTAACAGTTTTGCCTGGTAATCTACGCACTTGTACTGTACTTGCAATCTGTACTCACATATGCAGTCAATTTTGCATCTCCAGATTGCATAAGATTCTCTCTGCCATGTCCTCACATGGAATCATGTACATACATAATTCTGATTCCCAAAGTAAGCATGTAGCAGCAGACAACAGTGATTCCCAAGTATAATTTGGCTGAGAGTTCTAAGAGGTGATGTTGAGAGAAAGGGTCAACATTTTTGTGCTTGTTTTCACAATTTATGAATCGAATAATCTTATATAGTCTGTGCTGTCCTATTGTTTCTTTCAGAATGTTGTATGCTGTATCACAGTAAAGGTCCTCTTAACCTCCAGTGAACACAGCCCTTATTTCTCCAATATTTGCAAATGACTGCTATCTTTCATTTTCTTTGTCATGTTTTGGGGTTGTTTTATTCTTTTTGGAAATATTGATAATACTACTGGATAGCAACTGCTTATATCATTTTAAATGTGACTTAGCTACTCGAACTTTCATCCTACCATGAGAACAGCCTAGCTCCATCCTCTTTGGAACCACCCTTCAGATACTTGAAGGTTGCTATTAAATCCCGCTTCAGCCCTCTCTTATCCAGACTAAGCAAGTCCACTTCCCTCAGCCTCTCCTCATAACTCATGTGCCTTGTGTTAAGGGTGTTGAGGGAGTTGGCAGCATGACAGCTGAAATTATGTCAGTGTGATAAAGGTGCTTGCCCTATGTAGATTAAACCAAGTGTTTTTCTGTATTTGTTAAGATGTATGTTGTTGCTAAGAGCCTAATCAAAGTTTAAGATGTAGTCGGGCCTTGTAAATTTAGCAAGGCCTTGAAGTAGTAAAGCCCCGTGGTGTAATTAAAATTAACCTTATCAAAAGAAATGTAAGGCTTGTACTCTTATTGGTCAGTCTAAGGACAGTTGAAGTAAAAAGAACCTGAGTGTCTGTAAGTTTGATAACTTACCATTCAGAACGTACCATTCAGAAGCTATAAATGGGCTAAAACATTCGGAAATCATTCCGAAGGAAGATACAGTTCTGTGAAACGGATTACTTAGCTGTTGGCCTGAATCAGTGGGCCCATGGATCTCAAGAAGTCCAAGGACTGAATTCCAGGGTCCTTCCTGCTACTTCTCAGACAGCGGAGATCAGGGATGCCTGACTTCGCTGAACTTTGTGGAAAGAAAAACTTATTGAACATCAGGCATCAGAGGGGACTGACGATAAATTGCCAATGTGACTTGTTCCTGTCTGTCATTGTTTGTCTTGTTACTACTTGTAGTTGTGTTTTTGTTAAGTCAATAAACCTTTCTTACCTTTCTACCCCTGACCATACCATCAATCCTGAACCCTCTGCAGTGGCTAGGACAGGCAGATGTGATTATAGAGCCACAGGCCATCATCTTTGAAAACTCAATCAGTGATTGGTAGAGGTCCCAGATAATTGGAAAAGGGCAAATATAGTGTCCATCTTTAAAAAAAGGGAAGGAGGAGGATCCATGGAACTGAAGTCTGGTCAGCCTCACCTCAGTCCTCATAAAAATCATGGGGTAGGTCTTGCATTAGTAAGAGTGTTGCCAGAAGATTGAGGGAGGTGATTATTCCCCCTCTCTTTAGCACCCATCTAGAGTACTTTGTTCAGTTTTGGCCTCTTCACTACAAGAAGGAGTGGAAAATTGGAGATAGCCCAGCAGAGAGAAATGAAAATGGTTAGAGGTCTTGGGAATATGACTTATAAGAGAGGCTGAGGGGTCTCTTGAAGGGTGGGGGGTCTGAGGGCTGAGGGGTATCTACTACTTGAAGGATGGCTCCACAGAGGATGGAGCTAGACAGGGGCAGGCAATTATTTTGGGTGGAAGGCCACTTACTGAGTTTTGGCAAACCATTGAAGGCTGCATGACAGGCAGACAGGGCAGACAACTATTCATTTTCTAAATTTTTTAGGGGCCCCATGGACCAGATAGAATGGCATGGTGGGCCACATCCGGCCCACAGGCCACATTTTGCCCACCCCTGAGCTAGGCTATTCTCAGTGGTGGCAGATGACAGAACAAGGAAAAATGGTCTCAAGTTGCAGCAAGGGAAATAAGGCTAAATATTAGAAAGAACTTTCTCATGAGAAAAGTAATAAAGCACTGGAACAAGCTACTGAGACATGTTGTAGAATCTCCATACTTGGGGATTTTTAAGATGCAACTTAAGAAAGCCTTGGCTGGGATAATATAGTTAGGGACTGTACTGCTTTGAGCAGGGTAATAGACTAGATGACCTGCTGAAGTCCCTTTCAACCCTAATTTTCTATGATTCTAAGGAAGGAATTTCTTCCAAGTAATTATTAGGTTCTATATTAAGGTGTACTTGTGTTTTCTTTGCTATTTTTCTAGGTTTATTTTTTCCAAGGTCTACAAAGATCTCAAGGTTCTAATAATTGTAGAATAAAGCTTTTTCTTCTGCTCATTGTTTTTATAAAAAAAACAAACTCGATGTGAATTCCTCTACTATATCCAATTAATAGTATTACCCTACTTTTCATCCTGGCTATTAGCCTGTAGGACATTTTTAATGTAAGTTTGCACTGTGTTTTCTATAAAAAAAAATACCCGACTAGTAGGGATGCATCAGTAGAGATTTTGGGAGCCAATGCCAATGACTGATATTTAAGGAGGCATATCGGCTGATACCTATATAATTTTTGATACAGGTGCGTGGAATCGGTAAGTCTGTTGTACTGGAAAGGGAGGGGGGAGAGAAGGAGCGTGGGGGAGCAGATCAAAGCCCCTGCAGTTAGGCTGGGATTGGGGCTGGGCCTGGGGCTGGGAAAGAGGCAGAGCAGGTTTGGAATAGAGTTGTAGCTCATCCGGGAGGTGCAGGCAGCTTCTTCCACTGTGTGCACCCTGGGAGGGCATGGGGGGACATGTGCCCTTCAGATCTGTGCAAGGAAGGAGGGGTGCAGCTGTGGACTGGGGCCGAGGCTGCGCTGGGTGCCCACTTGAAGTGGGGAACAGAGGCTCTAAGAAAGGGACTGCAACCACCCCAAATTTTGTCATAGCACCCCTGTGGCCACCCCTCCCAGTGCTGCCCTTGCCTGCCCTGAGTGCAGCCCCAGCCCAACCCACACCCCCGCTCCCACATTCTGGGAAGAGCCTGGCATAGCCCCAGCTTGCAACTGCAGCCCACCCGGCCCCCCTGCACAGATCTAAGGGGCACACGCCCCCACATGCACTCCCAGGGTGTACACAGTGGTGGGAGTCCCCCCGTACGAGACACAGCTCCGTCCTGTGCCTGTCCCACCCCAGCTGGGCAGTTCCTGCCCTAGCCCCTGCCCCAATCCCTCCCTCACCACAGGGGCCTTGGTCTGCCCCCACATATCCCTTCCCTCCTCCCTCCCCTTCCACCACAACAGACTTACTAGCTGTATGCAGTTCTCCATGCCGCCCAGCTGTGCTCCTCACTGTTTGCGTACTGCTCTGCACCTGTGCGCATGCATGGGACATTTATCAGACAAATTACTGGCCACATCAAGCTGATTTCTGGTACAATCAATTTTTTTTATATTGGTGCCAATCCAATATCAGACTGATCTATTGATGCACCTCTACCAACTAATATTAACACTGATTCAGAGAATCAAGTAAGAAGGATGAGATTCTGCTACTACATTCAAATTAAGTCAAGCCTTGGTGCATCTATATCCGCTATTAATGTGAAGCAATAAACTTTGACACATATCATGCCAGAGTGTATTACCCCTGGGCATCACCTTTATGAGTGAGCCTGGGACTGCAGTGCATTGAGTCAGGTCAAAGCAGCCCCAGCTGGCATTGGGAATGGGAGGTCAGCTTGCTAGCCCAGGGCTATCCCATCGAGGCTCAACGTGCTGCAGAGGTGCTGGCTGTGGCAGAAGGGTGCTTCAGTGCAAGGCTAGTCAGCAGGCAGTCCCTGCACTGGAGCACCCCATACCCAGCTGCTCCTTCAGCATCTACATGTGTGTTTCTGTGTACTAAAGAATGCTGCCATAGGATAGTAATTGTCTTTACCTATGGAGGCATTTATTAGTTTACTGTAGCCTAATAGGGCCACATATCTGGATGTGGAGAATTTACTGTGGAGCTAATCAGGCAGCTCTGCAGCAAACATCTCAGGTAGATGTGCCCTCTTATTCCTCACTGTCACCAGACCGTTGAGGCCACTCTTAGACTGAGGGATTTCTTAGGAATAAGATGGCAGAATCTGGCTTCAATATAATACAGGAATCATCATCATCACCTAATCTTTATACTGTTGTAACACCTAATGTTCAAACTAGGTTGGAGCACATTGTGCATGGCTCTACATAGAATGCCAGTTCAAGCCAAAAATACTTTAAAGCTTTTTAGTATAATGCCTACAAATGAAGTACACACTTACTTCATGGAACATGAATCTACTGTAAGAATAACCTGTACATATCAATTGTGTAATTATTTTCCTCTTCAGATTAAGAATTACTCTACTACTATTAAGAGATGAAAAACATGATATGTGAAAAAAATCTTGCATAGTCAATTTTCTGTGCTGAAATTAATTAGCCAAAGGCCTGGTCTTCTTCTACAATAAAATAGTTTGTGCTGAACAAATAGTTGAATATATATAATTTTAATTTTGAAACAGAGCATTTTACAACACGTGTACATTAGCCTATCATAATTACTGTCGTGCAGTAAATGAGCTGTGAAAGACAACTTGAATGTATCAGTCATACATGAGATACAATTTATTAACAATAATCAAGTTTCTATGATTCAGATACCCAATTAACATTTGTCAAAACTCTGTGCACCATAATAAACAAAAAACTGTATCAGTGTGCATATTCCTCAACTGTTTCAGAGAGAAATCCTGTTTAGAGAACTTTCTGATTATGAACTTTTGGACTGTAAGTCAAGTCACATTTTAAAAAGACAGTTTTATGTCCACATTTTGGACCAATATTCATTTTCAGTTCTATGGCTTAATGAAATTTATTTGAAAAATAATAAAAAAATTATATATTTGAAAGACAAATTGTTTCAACTTAATCTATCAAATGCATATTATATAAATGTATTTTCTAAACTAGCTACTATATCCTTCCATATATACACTGAGAATTTATACAGATAATATACTTTAATGAAGATAGGAATTAGATGTACACTTCCTTGAAGAATCAAGAAAAAGTCATCAAGAAAAAGTCATGGGGAAGAAATATTTGTAATATCTTCCTGACATTTTTGTTGGAAGTGAATTTTGATTAAATATGATATACCACAGGATTCCAATAAAAAATCTACTCCATTCAAAGCAATAACATATTATAGATTAAATGAGATTCAGGTATTAGGGTCATTGGCTATCTTCTAGTTTCTAGAAATTTAAGTTGGCTTTTTTTTTCATTCAATTTCTTCTTTTACACAAATTCTAACTAGTACCTTTTTCCTTACCACTTATGTCTGAACAAACATTAATTAATCTAGAGAGATAGAGCAACTAGAAAATTGGTTTAGTTACCAGATCTTTAGCTGTCCATACCAGCACATTTTCATTTAACGTGGCCCAATAATTCAGATGATGCCATACCACTGATCTACAACAGAAATTGGTGATGTTTTCCAGAGGCAAGGCCAGGAAGACACAACTTGGGATGAAGGTAGGTTGATGTCATGACCTGGCTGTTACTGTTCCTACCCACCGCTGTTTCTGTCTGCCACCCATCCATGGTGCAGTATGGACAAAGCACTCGTCATAGCATGACACTGGTGAAGTATCCCAGCTGTCTGTGGAGGGTTCGGGATTGAGAGTATGGTCAGGGTAGAAAGGTAAGAAAGGTTTATTGACTTAACAAAAACACGACTACGCATAGTAACAAGACAAACAATGACAGACAAAAGCAATTCACATGGGCAGCTTATCGGCAGTCCCCTCTGATGCCTGATATACAGCAAGTTTCTATTTCCACAAAGTTCAGTGAAGTCAGGCGTCCCCAATCAGCGCTGTCCGAGAGGTACTGGGAAGAACTCTGGAATGCAGTTCTTGGGCTCCTTGAGGTCGATGGGCTCACTGATCCAGGCAACAGCTAACTACTCCTTTTTACAGAGCTGTAGCTTCTTTCAGAATGGTTTCTAGATATTTCAGCTAATTTATAGCTTCTGAATGGTTCTGATAACGTACAACCACTCAGATTTCTTTTACTTCAAGTGTCCTTAGACTGACTAATACCAGTACAAGCCTTGCATTCCGTTTATAAGGTAATTTTAACTACACCACTGGGTTTTACTACTTCAAGGTTTTGCTAAATTTACTAGGCCTTACTTTATACAAGGCCTCACTACATCTTAAACTTTATCACACAGACATAATTTTCAGCCGTCACAGTGAAGACCCCAGTGCTGAATACCACTGAATGGTGCTTAAGCCCCACTCAATAAGCTGGGTACAATGGATCTCCAGGCTCAATCCATTTTGTGGGCTACAGGTTGCTGACCCTTAATCTAGAATACCATTGTCATTATTTTCTGTATTATTCTCCATAACTTTCCTTATGTGTCCTAAAATTTTGGCTAACAGGAGATAATTGCTCATATCTAGTCTAAATAAAGGAGACTGACAAATATAACATAATGTGGTTTTTTTTAAATCTTTATTTTCTTTTTCCAAAAATATGTTAGTAGAAGAATTCAGGGTTATTAAGTAACTAGTCCTGAAACATCAGGCATTTCTAATGAGTTAATAACATCATACATCTTTTTGATTGTTAGAAGTACATTTCAGCTTGACCAAGTGAGCTTTTATGATCTTTAATCTTCCTTTTGAGTGTAACAGGGCTGCTCTCTTCAGCAATTCCAGAGCATTCATTATACATTTTAGTAACAATTAACATCTATGCGGTGCTTCAAAGTACTTCCATTATAACCTAATTCATCCTCCTGAGAAAATCCATCTGATATTTTGTTTTATTCTTAAAATTCAGTGTGATTTTTGTTGACCTGCCTTTTGAACAACAGTCTATACAAGGAAGTACTCAACTGATCAACTGTACAGGTTGCTTGTATGCTACACTTTTGTATGATAAAAAATATTTATGATACACATTATGTTTCAAGTACAGCTATTACATGGTCTGTTAGTGGGGCTTGAGGACTCACTAACTACTCCCCTATAACACCAACACCAGAGACAATGGGACCTCCTGTGTTGCTGGGTTGGTGAATCTTGGATAAGAAAAAGCTGCCTATTTTGGACTTGTGGGAGGGGGATGCATTCATCCTTTCAAATGTTTCCAGAGGTAGCTTATGTAAGAATTTATCTAGTTCCTTAAAATATTGTGTTATGGGGTTCTTTGTGAGACATTTTAAAACTCTTTGTTGGAAAGGTCTCTCTCAGATACCTGTATATATTGTTTTGTCCATGACAACAGTATAATTACCCTTATAACCCTGTTGTATGGTAATATCAGGGCTGTTTTTAGCATGGCTTTCCATTCCCCAGGACTGCCAGCTATTTGAAAGATACCTCAGATTTCCTAAAGAAACTAGCTTTCATTGACAGGCAAGGTTCTTTGGGTAAATGTGATATCTTTTATTAAACCAACTGAGTAGGTGGAAAAAAGTTCTTTGCAAGCTTTCAGGCACAATCACCCTTCTTGAGGCATAGGAAGTCTCTGCTGTTCTGAGATCTCCAAGGCATGAAAGAAGCTAAAAGTGTGATAGAATGTCAGTGAGACTGTAAATAGGTAGAAGTTAGGAAAACAAAAGGTCAAGCAAGGGAAAGGAAGGGGGAAAACCCCAAAGGTGAGTAAGGGAGACTCTACAGTACTAGTAATTCAAGGTAGAAAAGAGGCTGATTGTGAAAAAGTAAATAACTGGAAATTAGGAAGAAGGGAGGTGAGGGGAGGAATGAGGTGGGGATGAAAAGTATAAGAGGTCGTGTCTGGCAGGTATTTGGTGAATCAGATGTCAGGTAGGTTGTAATGTGTCATAAATCCAATGTCTATATTGAGTGTATGATTTTTTGTATCCACTAGATTTAGGAATTGAAGTTCAAAAGATCATCTATGAAAAGTGTTTTCTAAGTTCCCGTTGAGGATTAGAACTAAGAGATCAGAAAGCGAGTGAGAAGCATACCCCCACACGTAATTGAGTATTCTTGTCTTTGATAGATTTTTGGTGTGTGTTCCTTCTGGTGCACAGTTGTTGTTTGGTTTCCCCTACATATTTTCCATCAGGGCATTTGCTGCATTGGATGAGATGTATAACATTTCTGCAGGTGCAGGTGTAAGATCCAGGAATGGTGATAGTTCTGTTGTGGTGTGTGGTAATTGTGGAGTGGTGGTAGAGATGTGTGGGCAGATTTTGCATTTCTTGTACTTTCATGATCTGGATCCATTAGGTATGGTTTGTGTCATAGGGAGTTTGCTTCTGGTGATGAGGTTAGCGAGGTTTGGTGGTTGTTTAAAGACTAGGATGGGTGGTTCTGGAAAGATCTCATTAAGAATTGGGTCTTCTTCTAGTATGGGTTGCAATTGAGGATTTTCTGTGTAGGTTCTAGGGAAGGGTGATATGGCATAATTAATGGGGTGTGATTTGGGGGGCTTTTCTTTTTGTTCTGCAGCAAATCTTCACATGGTATCCAGCAGGCTCTTTCAAAGGTATGATCTCTCTCTCTAGAGGAGTGTCCTTGTTGGGTAAAAGCCCTTTTGAGATTTGTGAGGTGAGGATCAGGGTATTATTGGAGAGCATGGCTGTAAATTACAGCTTTCTTGGTGTGTTTAGGGTGATTGCTGGTTCTGTGTAGATATGTATGCTGGTCTGTTAGTTTCTTAAATATTGTGGGAGGGCACTGGGTGTGTCTGCCACTTTAAGGCCCTGGAGCTGGCAGTCTCCAGGTGCCTGATGAGGGCAGCCATTTTGGGCCTATATAAACACAGGCAGTTTGGCTGCTAGAGGCCAGGCAGCAGCATTGCCTGGTTAGGGAGCTGCTGAGAAGAACACCCAGAGGTAAGGGGGAGCTGTTAGTGGCAGGAGGCTCCTGGTCCTGGTCCTGGTCCTGGTCCTGGTCCTGACCTGAAAACTGCACCCTGCCAGGAGTGGGTGGCCTGGTGGGGCTTTCAGTGGCACGGGAGCCCTCAGGAAATGCCAGGCCAGTTACCACCCCAGTGGAAGATGAGTCGGGGTGTCTTAACCCTTTACCCCACCAGCAGGTGCATAACCCTGCGATTTGGAGGGCTCAGAGGGTGGACCTGGACATCTAGAAAGAGTGAGGGGCTAGAGACCTGCCTGACCAAGAAAGTACCTTCAACTGGCCCAGGCTGGGGCCAGGACCCAGGGAGGGGTCAAAAGGGCCAGGGGGCCCACTACGAGGGATGCCCAAGAGTCAAGGGCCTGAGGTCCTGACTGGCTTGGAGGTGGGCCAGGGCAAGTTGCCGAAGGTCCAGGAAGGACCACACCCAAGAGGTAAAGATGTGTTTCGGGGGGCAAGGTAGCCTGGATGATGGTGGAGAGGCCGCCTGATTGTGTGGAACATAGTGAAGGTCCTATATGAACGATTCTGAGGCCCAGCGTGGGGGCCAATGTTTAGAACAGCGAGATGCCATCAGCGAGGCTTGGGCTGCGGTATGGGGATGGAAGGAGCTGCAGAGAGCACCCCCTGGCATCGGAGCACAAATGGGCAGCCTCCCGCTTACGGAAGATCTATTAATGAACCAATTAAGATCAAGTCATGGTGGGCGAGAATAAGTGGGCGGTTGGCCCAAGGACAGGTGGGC
Organism: Caiman crocodilus; assembly: GCA_030014935.1. Lineage (NCBI taxonomy): Eukaryota > Metazoa > Chordata > Crocodylia > Alligatoridae > Caiman > Caiman crocodilus. The sequence goes on from JAGPOW010001338.1 coordinate 41,507,756, forward strand.
GGGCCATGGAGTTCAGCCCCGAGGAGGCCCCCTGTCACATATATGGTGGTTTGAATGTTACCTACCTAACTGTGGGGGCTCTTTGCAATATCCTGAGACTCATAAAACACAAATACAAAAGAAATAGATTAACCTGAAATGTACTAAATCAGCATGAGTAAGGGCTTATTTTAATAATTAATGCTAGTTTGTATCAAGGGTTTCAATTCATTCCTTGGGATGTACCATATATATTTGATAGTGCAAATATAAACATAAAAATTATGGCCCAATTTTATAAGTACAGAGAACCTACAACTTCTATTGAACTGTATAAAGGTTACAAGTGTTCAGACAATGAAAACAAAGTCACTGCTATATGCTTTAACACTGCTATATACACTGCTATATACTGTAACTTACCAATTTTACACTCCTAAGTCAATATGGTACACCATCTGACCTCCCTTTACAATGCAAGATTACCAGTTGCGAGAAGCCACTCCTTTTTTGTCACCTAGTAACTCTTTAATAGTCAACATCAACTCAGAGTTTCAGAGCCAAGAACTTGGTTTTTCAGTTGGATTAAGTCACAACACTTTTCTACTGACCTCCTAGAGCTCAAAAAAAAAAAGAAAAGAAAAGAATAATAATTAGAACCAGGAAGGCAATCTTTTGGTAGCATCCTGAATATAAGAAATTGCTGTAGTGTGTTCTAAATTTAAAATGGAAGCCTCTGAATGTAAACTTATACCTGCTGCATACAAATCAAGCCAAGTACTTGAGGAAATTTGGCATTTAAATCTAAAGCTGAAAGAGACACTTCTAAAAAGAAATTTTCAGAAAAATGAAGATACAGTGGAGTATGTGCATAAACTATTCTCTCTCACTAAAGAACTCAGCAGATCTCTTAGCCAACAGCTGGAACATACTACAGAGATCTTAAAAGATACTTGCCAGATATTGAATATTCTTCATGACAAACACAAACAAGTTTCAAGTCAAGGCAAGTAAATGCGAGTTTAACGGTAAAAAGAATGTATTAAGAACATAGCAAGTTAAATGTTACCCTTAGATATTCACATGAATTCATATTTGACTTGTATTTGAACTCAATATTTTTCCACGTAATATTAGATTTGTGTTTATTATATTATTTTTGTTATATTGATTGTGTTATTTATTTTAAAATATTTGTCAGTGTAATTTTCTCATTTTCTAAAAAGAGATTTTTATGTAAAATTCATTGCTTGTTTAGAATCATTTCCATAAACTGATTTAAAGTTTCCCAAGCACATACAATTTTTTTTTTTTATCCTACATTTTTTTTTTTCTTTTGGGGCTTTAAAAAGAAAATGTTGAAAGGTCAAATTCAGGGCTGGATTTCAGGTAGCCTTTCATCCTGCATAGTTGAGCCAGATCAAACTATCTGGCCCCTGTTATGTATGCAAGAGGAAGTTTTCTAGGCATCAACGGAGATTACATAATGGTCTATGAAAATCTGGGGCCCATTTTAGTGTATTATTTTGCTATCTTATTTGACTGTGAGACTAGTCTGATAAAGGCATGTCTACATGTGAAATTAATGTGATGCAGTAAACTCTGGTGCATAGGACACATGAACATGAGCTGCCAATGCCAGACCACAGCCAGCAAGGCCAGCCATACCTTGGCATGCATCCAAAGGTGCATCTCAAACCAGTCCAGAGAGGTAATACTCCCCCTCTATGTGACTTTGGTCAGGCAGCAGTAGGTTTGTGACATGGTCTGGGCTGTGTGGCGCTGTATCTTGATCTTCAATTGTGGAGTTTGAGGTCTTTGTCCAAGTGCTAGACCTTTGGGTCTGTGTCTGAGTCTTGGTGGTCTTTATGTCTGTGTGCTTTGGTCTGCATGCGCTTCTTGGTGTACTCTGGGATGGGGTCTTGGAGGTGTGAGGATCTGGCCCAGGGTCTTGGGTGTTAAGGGGTCTGGGTCATGTGCAGGGAATACATCTTCCTAAGCTACTCCATGTTTCCCTGTAGCCCAGAGTGCAAAGCAAGGCTGTGGGGAACGGTTGGGTTTTCATTGCTGAGACAGCCAGAAGGCAGGGTTTGCTCAAGCCTCAACTAGAGCAGTGGAGCATGGCCCAAGTGCCAAATCACCTCCCTGCCTGTGGTGGGCAGGTAAGGAGCAACGCATACTGGGATGCTGGAGAATAGCGAGGGAACTCCTATTGATAGGAAAACTGTATGAGTGTTCATTAAACTGGCCTATCAGTTATCTATTTTTAGACCTGACTAAACACTGTGAACACTTGCATACATAGCATTTCAACCAGACTAAACTTAATTCTATCAATCTAAATATAATACTTGTACACACCCTGTGATGCCTTCAGACAATTCCTAATATAATGAGAAACCAAAGCAGTGTCTTTTGTAATAACCTCTCACTAGCTCCTAATAATCGTCTTTGGTAACCAGGTTATTTAAAGGGTCAAAAGGTTACTTCATAAACTTTGTCAGTTTGTCATTTGATCGTAAGAATTGATGGAATCCTATGCAGCAAGTTTGTGTCCAGCTCTCTCCCCTTTCTTGTGATGTCAAGTATATCATAGTACAGTTGATTATCTGTCTGCTTTTTCTTATTTGTCCATTGACCTAATCTAGAGTCTACATTATGGATTCCACATGCAAATGCATCAGTTTAGGCCCTGAGATATGTCCAAATGTGTGTATCAGGTGGACTGTGCCACATAGAATACCAACAAATGTTTAAAATTAATTTAATTTTAGACAATCCCAAATATCCAAGTGAAGGATCAATTTCTCATCCAAATCTTAGTTACACAGATGCCTTTTAATCTGCCCTCTCTGAAGAATAACAGGGAACATAAGTAGCAGAGATGGGCTATATCTCTTGCTGCCACATGTTAATCTGCTTTCTTTTCTAAAGTCTTGACAGAGAACCCATGATGATATTAAAGGACTGGTGGAACAATAGTAAAATTCACCCAATTAGATGTCTGGAAGCCATTTAGAAACCTCCCTTATCAGAATCCTGATGGGGTATTTATTCAAATTAATTCTTCCCAAACAGATTATTGATATATATTAAATTTAAATGATCCTGAGCCATGATCTGAATTAAGTGCAGTTTTATTTAGTGTGCTTACCTAGAATTCTAAGGATGGATGTTCATGTTACTAATCAAGATAAATATACTTAAAAATACCTAATCTGTTAACAATAGTAAACTCCACGACTTTATTCACCTACTGCTCAGGTAGCAAATATGGCAACTATTTAAGGAGTATTGAGTCAGGAATCAATAGTGTTTTAAGGTCCCTAGAAATTGATGGGACAAAAGGCCAAATCTCTGAATCTGAATTGAATCAGAGGACCTTTTAATCTCTCCAAATTGAATTGGAACCCACTGAATCGATTTGGAGAGATTTGGAAGATTCGGAGATTTGGACATAGACACAACTTTAAATGTTTTTCTACATACCTCTAGGTAGCAGGGGTTCATGAGTGCTGTGATTTTTGGGTGCATGGAGTGTCCCACAGAAGTGAAGGGGGCTCCCCAGCGTGCTCAGCAGCAGACCGGGAAGGGTACCAGAAGCACTTCCAGTCAACTTCTTGGTCTGCCAGGGAGTGCACTGGGGGGTGCCCCCCCATGCAGTTCAACAACTGGTGCCTCCTGGGTCAGGTGGGTGGGGGGCACCTGCGGCTAAATGCTGATCTGGGGAGGCACAGGGCGGGGGCCAGCACACTTCCTGGAAGACCTGGAAGTACTTCCAGTCTACTTCCAGGTTTGCCGCCAAGCATGTGGAGAGCCCCATAACACACTCCTGTGGGACACTCCAGCATTGCAGTGATCACAAGCTGCACCTGCTACCTCAAGGTATGTAGAAAAAAACTTTTAAAGTTGTGTCAATGTCCAAATCAGCATCAAATCTTCAGATTCGGATTCAGCTGAATTGAACAGGGACAATGATCCAAATCAATGAATCAAATCACTGTCCCTGATTCAGGCCAAATCTGAATTGAAATGGGCTGACTTTGCACACCACTACTGGTATACATAATGAAGTAAGGGCAGGTAAAATAACACTTACAACTCCATCTAAAAGGGACCTTCTATGAAGAACCCAAAGCATGCTGGCTTAATCACAACCTCTTTGAAACTGACCTTGTCACTTCATTAAATGCAATGTAGCTTGCCCAGGTCAAACATGGCTAAAAAGGAATTATATTAGTTGTAAAGGATATCAACCAAATTTGTCTCTAACTTGCACTGTTTTAAATCCAGAATAACTAATTAAGTCAGATATTTTCTCAGATTTCCATTACTGAACAATGTGCAAAATTTGGTCCTATAATAACATACCTTTCAACCAATATGGGTTTGTATAGCACAATATTTCCATTTACTTACTCTCTCTCTCTCTCTCTCTCTCTCTCTGACATTTGTACATCCTCTGAAATACTTATTCTTTACTAAAAAAACCTTCCTAATAGCAATGATATAGTTGTCAAATATGGAAAATGTGAACAGCATGTGTTTTCAAAGTCAGACATTAATAAATCCACTTAAATGCTATGGTAACTGCAAAAGTTACATTCTTTCCAAATTTTGCAAACATTTAAGCTCCAGGTTCAGAATAGATATAGCAAATTCTATTCTAAAGTGTATTTTTTTTTGTACTGAAAATAAAGCACTGATTAGGATTTAAATGAAAGACCTATATAAACTACAGCTATCCCATGACATCATATATAATGCAAATATTTTCTAAGTAGAAAATAGTGAGGTATTGATTTTCCTAGCCAGTTTATTCAATAGGTGTGAGAGAAGGTGGAGTGGATATGAGTCATGGTTTCTTTTGAGAAATATTGTCCTATCCTTCTTTCTCATTCTCCTTCGCAAGTACTAAGTGCTACATATTGCATTTCTTTTCTATGACTCTTCTATTTACACTGACTCGCATTGGATTTAATCTTCAAATCAAGCCTGTCAGTATTACATTGTAGTAAACAGAAACAAGATAGAAATCCACCTAGAGAGCTGTAATGACTGCAATAAAATGAAGAGAGACAGTTCTAACAACTTAAGAGTTGGTAATGTAAGGCTTGGGGATACATGTGAAATCCTTGAACAGTATTTTCCTCACAAGAATTTCCCAGAAAAGGTATAAGACAAGACAAATCAGGAATGATCAAATGGATTTTTTTTTTCCTATTTAGGGTAAAACATTAGAGATAATAGCCAATCCATGTTTCTATACACACAACTTTACCAATAATATCGGATCTAAGAAAGAGGCAATCCCTAGGGCTTGATCCTTTTGATGCTTATCTTTAATCAAATATGCAGTCCCATTCATTTAGGTGAGACTACTCATGTGCTAAATAGCTTTGCTGAATGAAAGGCAGAGTACTCAGAGTTTTGCAAGGTTACATTTTAAAAGAGAAAGTAATTAAAATTTGGTCTTAGCCTGCTCCTGATATAATAAGGCTTAGGATGCCAAACAGTTTCTGTTTTACATTGCACTGATTATCATTAAGAATTTTGATACTACCTGGGCATGTCTGCATATGCAATTTATATGCCTGAATTTACTAAGTAGTAAATTCAAGTGCATTAAACTGCTCTCAGATGCACAGCTACATGTGCGACCAGGTTGGGAGCCTAGTGAGCCTGACAGGAACAGTCTAGTCCAGAGCTGCTCCTCCCCTGTTCTACCCACCTGCAGTAGCCAGGGGGAGCTCCAGGTTCCCTGGACTGTCAGCCCTATGTGGCAAGGAGTATGGGTGGGAGAGGGAGTCAGCCCCAACTTTGGGGGAATGTAGGGAGGAGCTGTCCCAGCTTGTTTCCCTACTGCTTCTTAGAGCTTGGGGCCTAGCCAGGCAACAGTTGGGGCCCCTTGTTGCCTGGGCTGCCTGGGAACAATTTGCCCTTGGTTTGGGTCTACATATCTGCTTTGGTGCATTAGTTTAAAGCACTGTTTTCTACTACCTATGTTTGTTGGTACTAACAGACAGTACTTTAAATTAATCCACTATGCAGTAATTGCTGTGCACATGTAGATGGTGATTCTTTCTTGCACATTAGATTAGTCTAATGCACAGTAAAGTGCACATGTAGACATACCCCCTGATCCTTAGGATAGTAAAAGGCAGGGCAGGATGACACTTTAGATACTAACTCATGAGCTAGTCTCTAATAAGTTATCCTACCCTGCCTTCTGTCTGGCTTCAGATTAACACAGCCAACTACTGCTCTCTTCTAATTAGAATAGTATTAATTATGACTACAAAGAGGCATGGCATCATAGCTGTACAATCAAATTACTTTTGCTAAATGAAATATATGCCATTCTACATATTAAACAATAAATCAAAGCAAAGAAACAAAATTATCCAATATACTTCCTATGTGCACATTACTTTCAGATTACTGTAGAACTGTGTGGGCTGCTTTGTGCATGTGTTGAGATTTGTTTTTCAAATTTTTATTTACATTTCCAGCAACATTAAATTTGTTCATATAGTTCTTTGGGTTTTTTTCTAGAGAGAATCACTCTTGTGGATTATCTTTTGAAAATAAGGGATCTTTTTCTGTATACTTTCACATACTTTCACAAAATAGAAAATAAACTGTATGACATTAGTTGCAGAGAAAATGATAAATCTCAGGCTCAAACTGTTCAAAATATTTCCAAGGAAATGGATGGATGTAATTTTGAAAGAGAAAAAACACAGTATGAGAAAGGATCTAGTGTCTGTCAGTCAGACCAGATAACTACAGATAAGGAAAGGAAACATCAGAACAATCACCAAATCCGGTTAACTGAAAATAAAGCAGTGAAAATAGAAACTGTTTTATCAAGTGAAAAAGTATCTGCTCAAGAAGAAACAGTAAACATAAACCCCCCAAAGCTCAATGAAAATGCAGAACATAAGGTAATAAAGAATTCACTTACAAAGCAAGATTACAATGGAAAAGAGAAAGCTAATGGAGTGAGATCTTTTAGCAAAAGATGTCCTGATGAAGGTTTTCAAGAAGTTCCTGGGAACAATGGAGAAAACAACACAATACCTCAAAAATTTGAAGGTATTTTTCATGAATATTCGATGATTTATTCAAAACAAGAACAAGTAGTTAGAAAAGAATCCTTAACGCAGATGGAAAGTGAAGATCAGAACACAACAGAGAATTCATCTGAAAATCAAAAATATAACAAAAAGGAGAAAATTCATGAGATTTTTGGAAGTTGTCAAGTTCATACAAATGAGTGTGCAAGGTCAGAAAGAACATGTGATACCCCTTCTGTGATTACCTCTGCAAGTGATTCAGCAGAAGAACTACAAATGAGGCAACCAATAAACAAACAGTAAGTACAGTCTACTTCAATGGAAGAAAAATATGTACACATAAGTTGCCTATTGGCAAGCACACATTTATATGTACACACGTGAATGCCTCATGCCCCTGGGGGTGCGGAGAGGTACAGTGAGTTCCCACAGTCGGTAGTGGTGCTTTTGGCAGCAGGAGCATGGTGGCAGTAGGCAGTGGACAGTGAGCTTCTGCAGGCAGCAGCAGAGCTGCTGGTGAGGGGGTGGGGGAGTGGCGAGTGCCAAATGGTGGTCAATGATCACCCGCAGACACCACTGGCAGCAGCCGCAGAGTCCAATGGCAATCAAGGATCATCCACAGGCACTGCTAGCAATGTTGGTGGTGCTTTTTGCAGGAGGTGCACTGCTAATCTCAGCAGGTCCACATGCACCTGCTTGCACCCCCTATGCACTGCCAATGTGTACACAGAAAATCTTCTTGCATGTGCAGAACAAATTTCAGTCTACATAAAGGCCAGTATGTATTTAACAGGTCTTTGGCATTCTGTGAAGACCTTAATGTAACTTCCTGACTTTACAAAATCTCTAAATCATAAGGAGTCATAGTCCAGTCTAGTCAATGAAAAGATTCTCACTGGAGTTCAGTGAGTCACAAATCAGGCCCCCAAATTAGGTAGCTTTCTAATAATTTGTTAATTATGTTTCAGCAAAAGACATACAATTTTGCTAGTAAATACAAGCTTTTTAAAATGAATTTCCCCTCTCATGTAGAAACCCAAGAAGATATGGCTGGTTTGATTTTAAATGTTTTCTATCTCAATATTTTAAACCTGTCTATTAATTTCCATAATTTCATAGTTGGTAGGGTTGGAAGGGACCTAATCAGATCATCAAGTCTGACCCCCTGCCATGGGCAGGAAAGAATGCTGGGCTCAAATGACCCCAGCTAGGTGATTATCTAGCCTCCTCTTGAAGACCCCCAGGGTAGGAGCATGCACCACTTCCCTTGGAAGTTGGTTCCAGCTCCTAACCACCCTGACTGTGAAGCAGTGCTATGTCTATCCTGATTTCTTGTATTTCATACAAAATAAAACAACAAAACAAAATAGTCCAAAAGAGAATACTATATATTTTTTTGCAGATTTCTAGTGGAAGCGAGTGGTAACAATGAACAACAAGTAGCCTGTTATATTACAGCACCTTCCATAATTTTAGAAAATCTAGTATGCAGGATCATCAATGACATGAGTTCCCTTGTGGTGGATGATTCTGAAGAGCTGGTCAGCAATGTCATCAGTATTGAGTGCTTAGATTATGAGAAAAGAATCCCTTTTCCTATCATCGTTGCAATCCCATTCACTGCACGGCTCAGAAGCAATTATCGAGAAATTTTGGTGAAAGTGACTGATAAGACCTTTCAATCAAGTTACTTACCTCCCATTTCCTTAGAAGGATACCAAGGAAACCATAAGGTTGGTAAACTCTTATCTGAGTCTCATAGAAGTACTAGTAGTGGCTCTGCAGATAAGGTCAGTGAATTCTCCAATTAAAACAGTGATTAGTTAGTAATATTTTCCCTTACCTAAAATTCATGATCACCTTAGAAAATTCAGATAGCATTGGCTACCCTACCAAAATATAATTCATGTATGTCCCCTCCCATAATAATTCCAAAGCTAGGAAGGCATAAAGTCACCTGTGCTTTTCAATGCCTGTCAGGTGTATTAGAGCATAATTCATTTCATTGGAGGATCTATCTCTCTTTTTTTTTTTTTTGATGAAATTGAAAGTCTGTTCTCACAGGTTCCCCAAACTGGCTACATTAAACAATATTTGTTTTTGTAAATATTAAATAGAGAAATACTTTACCCCAGAACACTGATGACAGGAAAGAGTTTTTAAAAATGCAAGCACTGGATGACAATTCTTTTGTAAATAAAAAAGTGGGGGAAAGGACATTGTTTTTAATTATTCCAAGGAGGAGTAGCATAATTATATCAACATTCATGTTGACTGCATTCACCACATCTACAAAAATCACTGTGCTACAATTTGCATAGTGTGAAATTAATCACACTGGGTCTGATTCGACAGTATGCTAAATCCAATTTTTTACTGCAACTCCATTGAGTCAATGAATTTACATGACAACTGTAGTAATGCAGGGTGCATCTACATGTGCACTTTACTGTGGAGTTGATTGATTAGCTCTGCAGTAAAGCATCACAGTCTACACAAGCACAGTATTAGGGCACAGTAAATTAATTAATTCTGCCACAAGATACTGTCAGGGAGAGTACTATCCTATGGTGGAGTAATTACATGCACTCAAATGTATGGGTAGACCATGACGGAGTGATTGTCTCCACATGATGGCCACAAAATCAGCAACAGGTAGAATAGTCAATATCAATATGACCTTGGGCACCCGAAGCAGAGCTTTAAGGGCATTTTTAAATGATGTGGTCAGCCATCTGAGCTTGAGCACCACAGCTGCAGCCAGAATTGTTGGGGAGGTCCCAAGAATGCGTGCTCACCTTACACCTTCCAAGGCTGATATTGAGACAAGATGATGTTGAGGATGAAGTTCTTTACTGCAGTTCTTGTGCAGCATATTTCCTGATCCACTGATGGGAGGTTCACACTGTAGGTGACATGCTGTTTGCATATTCAGTGAGCTTATTGGCCTAAGTAGAGAATGTATTCCAAGACCTCAGGAAGTAGTTGTTTTTCTGGCTTGTAGCTACTAGTTTGGAGTGTAAAGAATGGTCTGGATCTTGGGATTTGAGGCCTAGGGCCAGGGTAGCAGCTTGTCTCTGGATGTGTGTGTGTGGGGGGGGGGGGGGGGCAGAGGGAGTGGGAGAGGGAGTGGGAAGAAATGCCTGAGAGGACTGGTAGGCAGTCAACTGGGGTTGGCCTAAGGCATCCAGTAAGGGTATTCATTATGCTGCTAAGGTTGGAATCCACGAACTTAGTGCAAATATTCCAGCCCCATAGTGATCACAGTTCACAGCAGGAGCATAAACAAGTGCCAAAGTGCAGTTGAAAAAGTGTTTGGAAACTTGCATCCCAGGTGGCATCAGCATGGTAACAGATAACAGCTCCACTGCTGTTAATCTTATCCTGATGCTCCTTTGCCTGTTGCCTAGCCCTGTATGGCAGCACTGTTGTGCCCCAGCCAGCCCCGACACTGCCTACCACCTCCACTTGGAGTCTGGGACTGATCCACCAGGCTCTCTGCCAATCTGGGGCTGCTCCATCTTGGTTCACACTTCTGAGGTCCCAGGCACATGTGCAGATGCTGAACCCAGGAGCAGCTGTCTCCAGTGCAACCTGCAGCAGAGATTATCAGGATTTATTAATTGCTCATGCAGATGCACCCACAGTAAGGAAACAGATCCTAGAATGGTGACAGTATTATTTTTTTCTTCTTTCTTCTTCTTCCTCCTCCTGTTCCTCTTTGTTGTTCTTGTTGATATTTTCATCACCGATTTCAGAATTTAGTTAATGCATACCACAAGGAAAAGATACTACATTAATAGCAGATACATTTTTTTTTTCTTCCTATAAAGGGAAATTTTGCACAGGTGAACATTTACCAGCTCGGTATTTTTTCTGTGTTATCATGCTTGAAGACAGAAATTTTCACTGTTCCAAAGGAAGGAGTTTCACAAAAGTTAAGCATGGATTCCAGGGTATCTTTATACTACCCTCCTGAAACGTTCAGTTCTCCAGCTTCCATGCAGTTAAAGGTAAACTTGCAATATACAGATTTTCCTCCATATAGCTGCATAATAGTTCCAAAAAAAATATGAACTATAGCTATTATTTTGTTGAAGACCTCCAGCAAGCATTTTTTTTTTTTTCCACTACTTAGGAAAGTGGGTGTGTATAGAGTAGACTTGCAAAGCAGCTTATCATACTCTGTCCCTAACAGAGTTAATTTTACATGATCCCATACAAGCCAACAGGGAAGAGCAGAGATATGGACAGGAGGTCCGTGATTTTATGGATCCAGGAGCCACAAATTCCTGCATGGGGGACATGTGTGAGTTACAGCCTGTAGTGCAGTTCAGTGACAGATATAATGTCCATAAATATCTGAAAGCTTTCTCTGCTGTATACTGTATTGGATTCCTCCATCAAAGACAGTGATATTGCTCTCTGGCAACAACCTCCCCTATTTTGCCCTCTGGCTCACCAGAATATCATATGGTCTTTGCCTGTCACAGCTTGATGATAATTAATATACATTTGCGGCAGCCCTCATATTACTGGAGTGGTACCTTAGATGCCTCTCTGTTCTCTACTTATCATTGAGCCACCCTGGTCTGATCCAAATTTTGTCACTTTGAACTCAAGTTAGGTTCTATGCCCTCACACTCAGCTCTCTCTCTATCTGACCTACAGTCTCTGCCCATGCACAGTTCTGTTGGGCCTGAAGTTTCTCCTTGGGGAGATCCTCTTCTTACTATGATTTGCACAGATTGATTTCTCAGCCCAGAAAACAAACTAACATAACACCTAGACTCTGCTCCTTCTGGTTACCTGTTCTCCCCTTTCCTAACAGGGCACAGGAGCTCTTTATTGCCAGTTAGCAAACTTACAGGTCTGCAACGTGCCTCCTTGCCTGCAGCTTTTCTTTGTATCCTGCACCCTCTGCAACAACAGAGGATAGAGGCCCCATTACACTATTTGAGAGACATTTATGAAGTTCCCCCTTAGAAATTCTGCCTCCTCAAATGTTGCATGTGTATTTGTTTCACATATAAGAACAAGAAAGTTTGAGGAAATATTAGCTACTGTTACGGTTGCTATACTCTAGGAAACAAGGATGTTTCTAACAAAAACAAAACATCTACTTAGATTACCATTTTTGGGGGGCCAGTGATTTATTCTGTTTTACTTGGTTTGTGCCAGTCAGGCAACGCAAAGGAGGACTTGGCTTCCTGTATGTCCTGGACTGGGGATACCTCAAGATTTGGTCCAACTAGAACATACATACACACACACACACACACACACACACACACACACACACACACACACACACATATGTATATGTATATGTATATGTATGTATGTAAGTTACATCATGCATTGGACTCTGTATTTAATAAAAGGTAAAATTTATGGCAAATAAAAGACAAGAAAAAGGAATCTTATGAACAACTAAACACGATAGAATAGGAAATCTTTTTAAACTACGAGCTCTATAGTTTAAAACAGGAAGCAAACTTGTGTTTCATTAAAAATGCCATCTTTGTTTGTTTTTTTCTTTTCTTGTGAACTGTTTTATTGTGAACCAGTTTAAAGATGCTGGTTGTGCACAAACTAAGAAAGGAATAATCTTAGGACTCTCCACAAGAGTTAACAACAAAGAAATATATATAAATGCTGAATTAATAAGAGATTTTGTGAAAGTCATATTTTTCCAGTTCCAAATGTTATATTAAATAAAAAAAAATTAAGAATGTTTTAAATCTCATGTTATTTATTTGTAAAGTAACCGTACTCTTACTTATTAACCTTAGGTCCAACCAATTGAGCCATCACTGGTTTCCATATTAAAAACAAAATATGACATGTATCATTCAGTAGCGTCTACTAGCCCTTTGGTTCATGTCCAGCATCCTTCATTCCAGCCATTTAATAAATCAGTCACTATTATTCTACCGTGTCCTCCAAATCCAGAGAAAAAGAGGCAGGGTGATGAGACAGATCATGGAAGAGCCACTAGTTCTACAGTAACCAGGACTGCAACTGCCTATCATCTTCGGTGAGTAAGAAGTTTTTATATCTATGAATCCAGAAAGAGGAAGAAAGAAAATTAACTGCACAAGGTTCTGACATTTTGTATTCAAATACATTCTTCACTTAAATATGGCATAAAGCGGTCATGTTCAGAAATATAATGGGCCATATTTTCATGAGATGTAAATCAACATAGCAGCACTGACTTCCATGAACCAACTGATTTACACCAGCTAGACACCAATGTCTTTAACTAAATACAGAAATAAAAAATAAGACAATATTGAAAACAAAGTACCCAGCTATTTAATTTCTCCTTAAAACCAGATTTTTCAAACTTTATTCACCTACCACATAAATTGAATATTAATTACTCAGTGTGAATACAGTTAAAGAAAGCTGCTTCTTATTGTTTAGTTGCAGTCATCTTTATATATCATTCTCACTGCTGTGGGGAAAATTCTTAACAGACCAAACCAAACATAATTACTCACCTTGGATCTGGATCTTTACTGTTTCCAACTCAATGCTCCATGGTTTTAAAATAGCAGCAATTATAGGAAGAAACACAACTTACCTAAAGCTCAGGAAGATGACTATTTTTAGAGACCTTGACCAGAATGTCTATGAATGTACAGGTAGCCAGCTTGGTCTCTGAACTCCTAGGACTGTACTCAAAGAAGACAGAACACTACATGGGTGAAGACTTCCAAAACACGAGTGTTTATAGACATGCAAGGACACTGCTCCAATGTGCTGTAATTACAGTGGATTGAAGCAGACTCAGTTAATTAATTAATTAGTTGAGTCTGCTGGAGCATGCTAATTAGTGTGCTCCAGCAGCCTCCACATCTCATGTATTCAGTGCCCACACATCAAAATGGTGGTGAGGGCACATTAACTTTAAGCACCCTGCCACTATTTTGAAATGTGGGGCACTGAATACATAAGATGCTGTGGGCACTTTAATTAGAGTGGCTTTAAAAGCCACTCTAATTAAATCACACCCTGTCCCTGCCCCCAGAGCATGAGTATACATGCCCAATAGTTCTCGATGCTTTAACTGTATGGTCCCCAACTTGAGATACCTTAAGACAGGAATATTTTCAGTGGGTAGGTAAATAGTAGGGCTGTGTGAAGCTTCAATCTCCGATTCGATTTGGGGGAGATTCAGACTGACTCAGTGGCTGAATCTCCAAATCAAAATTGAATCAGAGAACCCTTTAATCTCTCTTAATTGAATCAGAACCCTCTGAATCAATTTGGAGAGATTCAGCAAGATTCAAGATTTGGACATAGACACAGCTTTCAATCTTTTTGTCTACTTACCTCCAGGAAACAGGGGTTTGTGAGTGCTGTGATGCTGGGGCACATGAAATGTCCCACAGAAGCATGGGGAACTGTTGCCAAATTTGCCCATTACTTTGGGGTGTGCTCATTTATTAGGGATAGTTTCTAGGGTCTTGGTGATTCTGTCAAAGTGCTGCTTGTGTTACTATACGGAGTTGTATCTCTCCCTTCTGCAAGCCCTCACCCCCAGTGGAGCTATCTTGCAGGACTCAGTTTCAATGGGACTGAGTTCCTCCAGTCACCAAATCAGTCATACACACAAACACACACAAATTAATGTGACACGCCTGACCTGGCTGGGCTGATCAGCATGGACAGGCTGACACC
>JAGPOW010001338.1:41522605-41535403 GCA_030014935.1 Caiman crocodilus
AAACGGAGGCTGAGGGGGGACCTGGTGGCTGCCTATAAACTGCTGAGGGGAGATCAGCAGGAAATAGGGCAGGCTCTTTTTTCCCGGGCACCATCAGGGTAACTAGGACCAATGGTCACAAGTTACTGGAGAGCAGGTTTAAGTTGGACATTAGGAAACACTACTTCACAGTTCGGGTGGCTAGGATGTGGAACGGGCTTCCTAGGGAAGTTGTTCTTGCTCCTACCTTGGGCATCTTTAAGAGTAGATTGGATAGATACTTGGCTGGGGTCCTGTGACCTTGGCACTCGTTCCTGCCACTGGCGGGGGGGTCAGACTAGATGGCCTGCTCTAGGCCCCTTCTGACTCTAGATACTATGAACCCTTAACCATTGTTCAAATGTCGCCCATACCACCTCTGACTCGGTCTCTTGCTTCAGCATTCCCTAACCCGGCAAACGAGTTTTTAGTCAATCAAGTTTAAATAAGCCTCCCATAGTGGGACCAGGGAATGTACGGCCCCGAGATGCCTATTAAACTTAGAGGTGTGTGTGTGTCTGGGGGAGGTGGGGAAAGTCCTTAGCAAATCCCGATTAGAACTCGTCTGATAAATGCTAAGCTGGGTGTGTGTGAACATGGGTTGATTAACATTTGAAGCACAGAGTCCCCATCATGCAGTGCTCCCCTGATTCTCTGGTCCAAGAACTCACCGCAGTCTCTGCTTCAGGCTTTCTGTTCTCCATCTCTCATGTAAATGAATGGTCATCTGGTTCCATCTCGGATGTAAATGAGACCTAGGGCAATTGGTTCACTCTTGTCACCCTTATCTTGAGGGTCTTAGATGCGTCTCTCCCTGCATCTTAATCAGTTTTGTTTAGGTAGAGGAGGGGAGGGAGGGGGGTGAGTCCTTTGTGAGTCAGACAGACTGCACCCTGTGCCAGGGTTGCCCAAGAACACAGAGCTAAGATGTAGTAGGACTCCCCAGCGTGCTCAGCAGCAGACCAGGAAGAAGACCATAAGCACTTCCTGTCCACTTCTGGGTTTGGGGGGAAGCACACTTTCCTCCCTCCTCTCTGCAGCTCAGCAACTGGTGCCTCCTGGGTCTGGGAGGGGCACCCGGGGTCCCCCTATGGCCGATTGCTGAACAGGGGAGCTGTGTGGGGGGGTAGTGTGCTCCCCAGCAGACCTGGAAGTGGACTTGAAGTATTTCTGGTCCACTTTTGGGTTTACCGCCAAGCATGTGGAGGGCCCCCCTGCTCTCCTGTGGGACACTCCATTTGCCTCAGCATTGCAGCGGTCATGAGCTGCACCTGCTACCTCAAGGTATGTAGAAAAACTTCTAAAGCTGTGTCTATGTCCAAATCACTGATTCTCCAAATCAGCATTGAATCTTCAGATTCAGATTCAGTTGAATTGAATCACAGACAGAGATTCGAATCAACAAAGTCACTGTCCCCGATTCAGGCTGAATCCAAATCAAATAGGGCCCACTTTGCACACCCCTAGTAAATAGCACTTTTGGAAATAAGGCTCTGTTAAAGTGTTTTAAGGTAAGCATGCCAAAAGTTGAGACATCAGTAGTCATTATGGGGAATCTTGGTCACAGTGCCTAACTGGTTTTTAACTGGAAGGTTAAGAAGGCTGGCCTGCCAAACAAATCTGCTGGATGGTTTTGTTGGCTAAGTAAAACCCTGAAGTGAAAACCAGGATAGTAAGATTTCTTGGGGCAAGGTGCAGTCAGCTCAGAAATGTTCCTCCCCAAAGCCTCAAAGAATCAGTACAGCCAATCAAACTGATATTTTGAAATAGTCTTACCATGCTGCAATACATCCAAGTTTCTGCATATCGCTGGGTTAGGTGATAAAGGGAATTATTATAGAAGATTTCACTTAATCATATAATGGTTATTCATTTCTTTTGGGTCTTGGCATATTTTTCTCATAGGACAAAAGCATTTGTTACCTACTGAATTCAGTTTCACCAGGCTATTTGCATGCTGGCATAGGCAACTTGTAGGGGGTGCACATGCCATTCTGACAGCCCCCCTGGATGGCTGACACCGATGCTGTCAGCACGTCTGTTGCCCCCACTGACTGTCAGTGGCTTCTGCGGGTGCCCCCCAACCCCCTGATTCAGGAGGCACCAGTCACTCACACATGCTGGCTTTTGGCATTTCAACTTGTTGCGTTTGTTGAAACTAGAAAAAGAAAGTCAGGGACAATTTAATTAAAAATGCAAAACTTGAGCAGTGTACAGAAAGAGAATTACTTACAACAGATAATCATTTTTTAAATTATGATTTTTTTGTGATCGGGTGAATATGACATGAATTTTGTTGTTTCAAATTAATAAACTTTTTTTTTCAGGAATACTTAACACATTTACTATCATTAACTGCTGTACTGGCTATATTAGATCATTCATTTAGTGGCGTATCTGAGAGAGCCAATTTGTTATATATGTTATAATTAATCTTCTTTTAGTTATTCACATACACAAGATCAAGTGCATAATGGGACATAAAATGTGATTGAAAAGTAGTTGTCATACATTTCTATTTATTTTCCATACACTTTTTAAAACCTCACAGAAATATGTCAAGCAACTTAAAGTACTAGTCTACATCATGATCAAGAATTTATTGGTCAGTTGATGTCTTCTCTTTTTCACTTATTATCACAGTCAGCTTCTTTGCATAGTTTCCCCCCCCCCCCCAAACAAAAATGGTGGTGGGGGAACTATGCAAATAATAAGAATGTTCTCAGGTTTAGAAATATTATTAAATCATCTTTTTTGTAGAAATTTAGGTTCAATGCCTAAGATTGGAATGAAACTATCACCCTGTCATTTGAAAGATTTGGGCCTCACTGCTTACGGGAGGTTGACAACTGAAACATATATCAGGGATATTGGATTGTTTAGAAATGCCTGAATGTCATCTGCCCGTATTCACAAAAGATTTAAGCCTAAAGCATGAATTTGCCTCCAGAAGTACTTGAAGCTATATTAACTTCAATTCAAAGTGTGTCTAAGAAGAGTCTGCAGTTTGGCAACATCTCTATTGAAACTCTATAGAAATTGGCTGCAAACTTTTATGATATATTTAAATAGCTGAAAAGATTTCTTACCTTGAAACATACTTCTTTCAGTCCCTGCAAGTTTGAGTCAACTCCATGGCATCACAAGGATTTCCCTATTAAGAAAAAATTGTGGGCTTTTTCCCTATGCATATGCTGAGGTCTCTGACCAGGAGGGAAAACAACTTATGAATAAATAAACAACTTGTCCTAGCTGCTGGGTTCTTTTGGCACTAACATTATAGTGTAATACTGTTGGTAATTTCTCCAGTTATTGTAAACTCTCCCGTTAATATATAATATCTTGGTTGACAAAATAAGTGTACCCTTATACATGTATCAGTTTTTTTTCAGAGGGTTAGTTCTATTTCTAATAATATCAGACATCAGTTTTTGCCCCAGGGCTGAATCCTTCTTCTCAGTTTGGTAAGTTGGTAAGAAGCAGATTGTACTTGTGAAAAACTAACTATAACTTTAGATTTGAATGTTATTTTTCTATAATATAACTAGGATCACTTGGACAGAATTTTTGAGAGTCAGAAAATATGCACAAACTAATTAGGTAAAAAAGCATCATCAATGTTATTTTCAAGATTAAAATTATATATTTCAGATGAAGTTTTTTTCAGGAGGAAACAAGAAATCTAAGATGACCAGCATACTGTTCCAAAGGCCTTACTTTTGTAATATAACTTTTGTAATGTCTTTTTCATTTCATGTGATTCATTTAGGGCAATGAGTGCCTCTGGGAGAAACCACAGAGAGAAACTTACTGAATCCCTGAAATTACTAGGTTACAAAAGCAAAGAGGAGGAATGGGTTGTGCTTGATGATGTTATTGTGCAGAATGCAAGGAATGGGCTTGTATCATTTGAACTAGATGAACATGTAGAAAGGTAACGTATAAATAACTGAATAAAATTATGTAGTAAAAGTTTCACATCCCAACATACTGGTCAACAGAGGTGAGAAATCATTCACAAAAAAATTTACCTTCTATTTCACATCTCCCAGTTTACAAGTAACTGAAAACTTTCTTAGATTGCCTACTTAAGTGATAAACATATAATTTTTGATAAATAATTTATATCTGAAATTATGGACAAATATGTGTATTTGAATGTATTTGATATGAATTTTTAATTAGGAGGTTAATTTTGAATTGTTTTATTCTGGCATCTTGATTGGATGAGTTTAATTCTCAGTTTTAAGATTTACTCTTGATTTATATATCCAAGGCCTCCTTTAAAAGTTACTGGTAACTTTAAAAGTTACTGGTAATATAATTGTGCAATTAACTGGTTAATTGCACAATTATATTAAGATCAGCTGTGCATGCAAAGTACTTATCACATGGTAAAAAACTCCAACCAGCTACAAAGTTAGACCTTGAAATGTGTATTAACCTTATAACTGCTTGTTATTAAGTTTTAAATTCCATGTGTAGCAGGGCCTCCCATGCATCTGGGAGCCATGCCCAGTGTAATACCTCTGGGCCTCCCCTGCACCAGCAGTAAGGTGCAATGGGATCTAATGCATGATCCCACGCCTCGTGCCATGCACGTGTGGCATGGCAGGAAGTTTGATTGTGTGGATTATGCATTAGATTCCATTTCACCTTTACCTGAATGTTAAATCTTCTAGGCAAGAGGGAACACACTCATTTGGCAAGAATCTTCACAAAAACAAAATTTTAAATGAATATTGAGCTCCCTCTATACAATCTAGAACTAACTAAATAAATATAATGATTTATATATGAGTATTCTTTGAGAGGCTCATCTTAGGTGCCTTATCATTAGATTGACCTAGATGATTGACTATTTATTCACATCCAAGATGACTGCACCCCCTATCAGCTCTGGTGGAAACAGCACTTGTCTTAGATTTGAATACCAGTCTGAGACAGGCAATGGTTCACCTCCAGCCTGGGGCCAAGCAACTCTCTGTCTTGAGCTTGGGTGGCTTGTGCATTGTCACAAAAAGGTATGCAGCCAGGACAGCATAGGGAAAATCAGGCAGTAGGGGTGGAGGAGGTAGGGGCTAGGGAGCACTTGGAAGAACATAGCACAATGGGGAAGGAAGAGTTCAGAGGAGACCTACATGTGTGACTTGGAGTAAGTGCAGGGGACATTGTGGTGCCTGTCATCCCACTCCTCCAGTCTGCTTCCCCTACTGCTTATCTTCTGCTCTGGGTTTGGCCTGTCTGGCACTGACCCAGCTTCTTCCTGGCTGGGTAGGGCCAGGGCCACCATTGCTGATTTGTGCTTGAGCCAGAGCAGAGCTGCTGCAGAAGGTAAGTAGCAGAAGAGGTCCAGGAAGTGGAGAGGGTCACAGAATCCAGGGGCAGTCGCAGGGGGAATAGTCAGAGGGTTGAGACAAGGGCACAGAGGGGCAAAAGGTAACGGATCAGGAGGAGCAAGGACAGGGAAAGACACAGACATAGGGGTAGGCAATGTGGAGCAGAGGGCAAGCATTGAGGGACCAAGCACAAGCATGGTGGGCAGGAACAGAGGCAACAAAAGGGGAACAACATATCAGGAGAGCAAGTGGCAGGGGAGCAGGCAATGGGGGAGCAAGTGGCAGGAGAGGCATGCACAGGCATGAGGGAACAGGGGAAAAGGGACAGACAGAAAGGGCAAGAGACAGGAGTCTGGCCCCTCAACCTCTGCCACTGCTTTTCCTGCAATGGCAAGATGAATTTAAGATGACATTCCAATAATTAGATTCTGTACATGGAAAACTATAACTTTCCACGTATAGAATCTAATTATTGTGGGGTCATCATTGCCCAAAGATATCTTGGATTTAGGTAAATATGGTAAACAGCTCATTGATCTAGACAGCATCTGACTGAGGTAGTAACTGCCTATGAAGACTTATACTTTTCTGAACAATTTATTCTCTAAGGGCACATTTACCTGTGCTCCAGGGATGGTGGCGGGGGCAGCACTTTAATTAGAGTAGCTCCAAGAGTTGCTCTAATTAAAGTACCAGTGCATCTCGTGTACCTGCATCCCCACACTTCAAAATGTTGGTGGGGGACTTGAAATAAAGCATTCATTGAGATTTAGTTCAGGTGCTCCAGTCACCATTTTGAAGTGCGGGGAAACTGATACACAAGATATAGAAGAGCACTGGAGTGTGATAACTGCCACACTCCGGCAGACTTGATTAGTCGAGTCTGCTACAGTGCAGTTTATAGGCACCCTCGGGTGTTACCTTGCCCAGCCTTATGCCTTAATAGCTCAATGAATGGAAAGATTTTTATCCATACCAGGGAAGTATATGAAAATAACATGAATTCTTGATGAAGTAAATTGAAAATATTGCAGCAATAAGATACAATTAAACAAACTGCTTGATTACATAAATATTGTATTTCGAAATTATAAAATGAAGCTATAACATGCACCATGGTATTTATTCAACATCTTTATACAGTTTTTAATATCTATTTTGAAAGGTATGAATTAGGACTTACTTTGCAGTTATCCTATATCAAGTATATACTATATTTAATAAATAAATCCATTTTGATACATTAAAGAATTAATATATTTTAAAATGTAGATATATATTTGCCCTATATACAAGTCACCTTTCTAGAACATCTTACTGACATTAATGCCTCTTCTCTAAAACTGGTTACTCCCTCATCCTAGTCAGTACTTTATATAAGTAACCATGAGCTGATTAACAAGACTCGATAACAAATTAAACGACATACAAATTACCATACTTGAAGTAGCCTTTTAAGTAGCCTTAAGTCAAGAATATTGGCTCATTTGTCTTCTTTTAGTTCAATAATATCACCTGTCTGGTGGTGGATACCCATCTCAATAGGTCTCAGTACAGCCACTTCACTTCTGTGAAGTTTTGCCCTCTCACTTGCACTTCACAGAAATAAAGTTGAGCAGTTAGGGAGATCAGACCGCTGAAAGGCGTTCTGAATGTGTCTCCGTGCTACTGTCAGGCTTTCCTGAAAGACAGAGCTGGAGAGAAGCTCTGAGGCAAATCTTTAAGACTCCTCTAAGCAAGCCAGTTGGGTCCCAACCACTTTGGCAAGCATGTCACAAATTAAGCCCTGCATACCCCCACCACCTATACTGCCACTCCAATTATCTTGTCATGCCTGATCTACCGCTCTGTTTTCTACTCCCTGCCCTGTGCTATCCACCCTATATGCCACTGTGTTTTCTGTTTCCTGCCCTACCTACCACTATGCTACACACAGAAACTGCCCAGGCCACCTGTGGTATATGGACTGACCATCCCTACTCTGTTGTAAATCATTTACTCTAACTAGAGTTGCTTGGCTTGGGTCTATGGAGTGGGGGAGATTGAACCAGTCTTTATTTCTGGTGGTAGTCCCTAGCAGTCATTCAGATGTAGTTTCTAGGCTCCAAAATCAGCTTTGAAAATGTTATTCATTGTTTGTAGCTGGACAAAGATTGAGAATAACAAAGGAATACTTCATAAACATTCTTGAATAAGTCTTGAAAACCTAGAATTCTGTTCTGGGTTCATACTTCAGCAACAGATTTTAATATCCTTCTTTCAGAAGTGAAGCTCAATAGAATGGCTATCAGTCAATCAGAATGGCTATATTATATTGCTTGATAACCTGTCAACAGTAGATAAGATGATTTAACATCCAATAAAGAACTGTTTAAATGTCAGGCACAACATGTTTTCTTCTTTCCCTAATGCAGCTTTATTGTTGTTCGCCTCTCATTTCTCGTGGACAATAAACATCTAGTCTTATTTATTAAGGCTCTGGATGAAGCCATTCGCAGCACCATGGCTAACATTGTACTTTATCGGAAGAAAGAAAACCCTTATAGAATAGTTGTTTTACTTGTTCCTTCCAAAGAATTGAACTGGGATCTTCAACACCTTCGTCAGGAGGGATACTTTGGCCCTCCAGAACCAACTCAGCAGTTTCAACTGAGAGAAGGAGACCAGATTAATTTTAGATTTACTGGCAACATATTTGCCTCAGGTATTACAGTGATTTCTTGTCTATGAATACACCCTATTAGTCACCTGAATTATTCAGAAACTGTTTTTTGTTGTCTCTCCACCTGATCAAAAATTCTTCTGAAATAAAATGGTCTTTATTTTAGCACACTTTTAAAAGATGAATTCTTTATATATTGTTAAATAAAGGTATGTGCCTTACTGAAGAAAAGTTTATTGGGAAAAATCCTCATCCTTTAAAGTAGGTTGGTATCTTATCTTCAACCACAATCTTTTCCTCCCTTCCTCTGTTAGCCCCGTGTCATAGACCTTTTAAATACACCTCAGTGTGGTTTAAAGTATTTAAAATTGAAAGTAACATATTCTGCTGTCATTTATTCCAGTGTAAATCTGTAGAATTGAAGGCATATTAAGGCCAGATGCTCTGTAAACTATGATTAATCTATTGCTAAATAATTTTTCACAAGCACTCTGAGATGGGGTAATTACTGACATAAACTTTTGTGGGACAAACCATTTTGTTCAATGGA
Source organism: Caiman crocodilus (assembly GCA_030014935.1). Classification (NCBI taxonomy): domain Eukaryota; kingdom Metazoa; phylum Chordata; order Crocodylia; family Alligatoridae; genus Caiman; species Caiman crocodilus. The sequence continues at coordinate 41,531,175 of JAGPOW010001338.1, forward strand.
AGGTAGAGAGCACTTTGGAGCATTCTAGCCAAAATATTTATAGTTTTCTCTTCCAGGTATTAGCATTAATTTGTAATTTGTATGTAATTAGCCACCATTAGAAGTCACCTTTTACACCAAGTCTTTCCAACTTCTGAGCCCCAGGGGAGCTCACCTGGGTTATACCAGCAGCGGACAGTCACCATGTGGATCATACCAGACAAGGCACAGACTGCCAGGCTATATGCCACATGGATGCTGTCCCCACCCCTCTGCTGTACAATGTAGACTCTCTGCCACCACTGTACTGGGCAGCCCCCAACCCTGCAGTGCAGACTAACCCTAAGCTTCTTGTGTACTTCACTGTTCTGTTTCATCTGCTCTGGTGGAAGCAAGAAGTGGCAGCAGAAGAAGCTGGAGGGGAACCCAGAGATGCGGGCTGATTTTGCTGGAGCAGTGAGGGGAGCAGCAGCTAGACAGGACCTGGCCAGCCACTACTTAATCCCTTGGTGGCTACATGTAACTTACAGGCTGCCATTTGGACAATCCTGTTCTACACGTTATATAACCTCTCCTAAGGGAAAACCTGTCTTGAGTCAAGAATAAATCTACAAAACACTAGCCTGCAGCTTCTGAGATATATTGCATAGTTATACAGCATATAAGACTAGTGGCACTTGGGCATGTCTATGTGTGCATTTTCACTGGCTTAAATTTACTGTGTACTAAACTACTGCACAGAAAGCAGGAATAAACTGGTGTCTACACGTGCAGGCATGAACGTGCATTAACGCTGTGTGTGGACTGACTTGGGGCTAACTTTAGTTAGCCCCACAATGTGCCACAGTAAGATGTCTACACATGCATTACTGTGCAAGAACTAATGGGGAGTAAACTTGATACCTGCATGATGCAGCAGGTATTGAACTTATGCTCAGGTCAGTATATGTCACCATATTTACTGTGCAGTACTGGCATACATGTGTGGATATGCACCCATAGTATGCAGTGATTATGGTTACTGCATAGTAAATGCTCACGTGTGAACGCACCTCCTGAGTGTTAATCATCTAAAATAGAAGATAGAAGATAGAAAATGCAAGATGCATCCGTAGCTGTGCTCCCTTGCTATAGTCACTTTAATAAAAGATAAAGTTGTGTGATCAAACACTTGCTGAGTAACATTTAACTAAACAGAGCCTTTCATATACCTTGTCTTCTACTAGTATATATTTTATCATCTCCAGAGACACATTTAGGAGATGAGGAAGTTAGCTTTAAGATAACTTAATAGTCAATATAGGTGTTCAGGAAATTGCCTCTATTATTCTATGTTGCATATTTAAGGATCAATCATTAAAACAATAATTTTATTTGTGGAATTAGTCTTATTGATTTGTCTTGAGCCCCAGAGATCTTGATATGCTTATGTACCATAAAATCAGATTGAGTATAGGAATTGCCTCTGTTTGTCAAATACAGATAATGGGAAGGATTTTGGAAAAGCCTACAAGCTTATTTTTCATGCACAAAGAAAACCAAGGCTTGAGCTGCAAATAAAAGAAGTGGATGAATTTGGTAATCACAGCTCACCCCATTACAAGGGAACTGCAGTATTTTATAAAATGGCCAGAGAAAAAATAGCCAAGAACTGGGAAAAACCCCTCCTTCATGATGATGACCTGCAACAGCCACAGTTATGCAAGTTAGCCTTAACTTTACCCAAGGTAAGTTTCATACTATTTTGCAATTTGAAGCCTTTGTCTTGGAGTCGCATTCTAATGAACTTGACATATCCTTTATCCAGAAGAATCCTCGTATGCTTTTCAAATTATATCCATACCCAAGATCCACCACCCCAAAAATGAAAGGTAGAACAAGATAGCTTTTCAGTAGTGAAAAATAACTTTTTAGTTTAGAAGAGGAAATATAGATTGTCATCGAATTGAAATCATTGGCAGAATGCAGAATTCTCCAGCTGGAGTTAATCTAGAACACTGAAATTCTAAAAGTGTCCTGGGATGACCTCAGGTGACTTGTAATTTACATTTATTTTAAATATATATAGAGAGAGAGATTTGATCATGACTTTAGGACAGAGCCTTTTTTAAAGAAAGTGCAGCACCACAAAGGAATGCAGGGTAGGATTGGACCACCCATTTGCTAAGGTTTCTATATATACAGTGTCTCTCTGGCACTTGAATGCTCCAGTCACTCTCACACCTCATAAACCTGTACAACTATTGCTTTGTGCCTAATCTCTGCTGAAAATCTCTGGCATATTTTAACCTTCTTTACAATGTCTTCCCCCAACTACTGGGTATTCACTTGATTCATTTGTCAAGGTCCAGGTCACAAATTACAAAAATATTGCCATTTGGTCTCTGATACCGAAACTGTATCACCTTTAGGTTTTAGTATTTCACTTTATCTCCCGATTCACTGCAGACCTCTGTGGGATTTTTGTTTGCTTTGTTTTGGTTAGTTTTAAATCTTCCACTAATTTGCTTCAGCTGGTCTAAGCGTTTCTGAGAATCAAAGGCGTAGATCAGGGGTAGGCATCCCTCAGCATAGGTGCCAGAGCAAGGCATGCAAAGCATTTTGTTTGGCACACAGGCCTCAGGGCAGATAGGGAATGGGCCAGGGCTGTGCTACCACAAAAAGGATTGGTCCCCTCATAGCTCCTCTGCCAACTGCCCTTAGCATACCAACATCTTCCAAGTCAAAGTTGAGGGTGTTTTTGGCACTCTGCCCAAAAATGCTGCTGACCCCTGGCTTAGATAATGTGAACTGTCAGAGGCCCATAGAAGTTAATGCTCTTTTACCTCATCTAGTGTTCTAATATTGTGTCCCACCTCTTTCTTACCACTTTTCTCACACTGCTTCCTTCTCATTATGTCTCCAGTTTACTTCATACTGTAGATGTGAGACTCTGCAATTCTCTTTTGATTGAATTGACTTCTCACCTTATTTAAAATCTCAGCTGAAAATATCCCTTTTCTTTTATAAACATACCTTTTATTTCTTTCTCTGATGTTTTTGCTTACTGTTTGAAACAGAATTACTTAAGTGCACCCATATTATAAAATGTTGTTTCGTATAGTGTTTGCCATCCTATTCAGGCAAACCCTACTTCAAATAACACTTTATAATAATAACATTCTCTTTTATTTTCTCTGCTTTTCTTGTTGCTTATAGTGACTTGCAAAAGTTAAATGGTTTATCTCTGGAGAATAAATGAGGCCATTTAAAAAAATAACCCTCGTCCATCAGCCCAAGCTTCTTTTACTGCCCCTCCCCAAATGCTATGGTTTATTCTCTTTACTCATCTTACTATGTAGTAAGAATAATATTTATGGCATTGGATTGTACTTGCAATAAACCATGTCTGCAATTATCAAGTGCCAAATGCTATGGTTTACATCTCTTTACTCATCTTACTATGTAGTAAGAATAATATTTATGGCATTGGATTGTACTTGCAATAAACCATGTCTGCAATTATCAAGTGCCTCTGGTTTACTTTGGCACTTAAAATCTTTTATTGCTCTGTATTCTATTACAGTGAATATTAAACCTTAAATGTCCCACTGGTACTTACAATCAATTTACAGTAATTACATCTGATTCTTGCTTCACTCCTTGCATTAAATTTATGGTCACGTTCACTGTCATACATTCTTTCACTACATCTTTGATAATGAACTGAAGTCTATATTACATCTCTTTAGAGGATCAGTGCAAGACTTCATTCACAAGGAAACTCTCTTTAGTTGCTGATAATGAAAACACATTGGAGAGATATTTCATGGGGTTATACTCTACAATGAATACAAATTCCACACAAAAAGGAGCTCAAAGGGAAATTCTTGTGTATTAATAGACAGCTACCTTATATATTGCATGATGTATAATTTGGCTTAATTGTGTATATGGCTTACTTTTCTAAGCCATAACAAAATGCTTCTCTACAAGAAAGACTATAAATTGAAACAACAGAATCACAATCAGGGTTTTCTCCAAGCTGCAAATCCTTGTATGCAGACTTGCTTTTTCCTCTAGACCAATACGGCTGAAACTTGGATACCTGTACACATAGTATCATAGTATCTAGAGTCAGAAGGGGCCTAGAGCAGGCCATCTAGTCTGACCCCCCCGCCAGTGGCAGGAATGAGTGCCAGGGTCACAGGACCCCAGCCAAGTATCTATCCAATCTACTCTTAAAGATGCCCAAGGTAGGAGCAAGAACA
>JAGPOW010001338.1:41535503-41559988 GCA_030014935.1 Caiman crocodilus
CAGCTCCTCCCTCTGGTTGGGTGGTCTGTAGCAGACACCCACCATCAAGTCCCTTTCCCCTCATCCTCCTTGCAGCCTGACCCAAATCACTTCCACCTGGTCCTCAGTCGCCCCCAAGTTGATGCTCAATGCAGAGAAGCACTTTTTGACATAGAGCGCAACCCCACCACCTCTTTTCCCCAGCATCCTTCCTGAAAAGGGCATAGCCATCAATGCCTACGGCCCAGTCATGGGTCGGTTCCCACCAGGTTTCCAAGAGCCCAACCAAGTCTGGGACTTCCACAGCCACCAGGAGAGACAGCTCCTCCTGCTTACCTCCCATGCTGCATGCATTTGTATGGAAGCATTTAAGGCTACACACTGCCACCTTCCCCTGTCCACATGTATCCCCCAAGCTACAACCACCTTTGCTCATCCGACTTACCTGACTTAGCAGCAGAGCATCCTCTCCTCTTCTGGCAGGCCTGTCCCCCGGTGAAGCTAGTTTAAAGCCCGCCGCACGAGATCAGCCAACCCGGAAGAAAAGAAACGCTTACCTTTAGGCGATAGGTGAAGTCCATCCTCCGCCAACATGCTCCGCGTAGAGAAATGTGGGCTGTGATCGAAGAATCTGAAGCCCACATCATAGCACCAAAGGCGCTGGTTTAGAGCCACGATACACGCCTCGTGTTGCCTCGCCTTCTCCGTCAACTCATCAGCAGAACGGAAGAAAACACCACCTGTGCTCCAATTGCCTTGAGCTGTCCTCCAAGAGCCTTCAATGATTCAAGAGAATCTTCAATGATGTCCTCCGGCCAGCCTCTCGAAGCATCAAATACCAGACTGGTATTCATTTGCCAAAGATTGCTAGTTTGATTTGGCTGTATCTTTTCAGTAAAATAATCAAACCATTGGGGGCCATGTGAGCAATCTTGGCTCCAGGTATAGCTCCCTTCCAGTTCCACAGAGATTGAGGCTGGCCCCAATGTCCACAGAGATGGGAAAGGAGCTGCCCTTGAGTTGAGACAGCTCCTTTGCAGCTGTGGGGAGATTGGGGCTGGCCTTGAGCTCTGAAGGGTGGGGGGAAGCTGTCTTGGATTGAGCTGCTCTTTTCAGATGCAATATACTTCCAACACAGGCATATGTCTACATGTGCACCTGGACTAGTTTAATGAGCCTGAATTTTCTACACAGAACATTCAGGTGCATTAATTGCACATGTAGATATGCCAAGGATGAACTCCTAACATAAGATGCAAAGAAGGCAAAGCTGCTGTACAGCTACATTACCTGTCTTTATAAAAAAAAGAAAAAAAAAAGGCTGCGAGCAGATAATTAATAATTATTTGGATAAGGAAGAGGACATGCTAAGATAACAAAAGAAACAGAGCTTCTGAATGAATTCAGGTCAGCAGGGCCTGATGAACTTCATCCCAGGGTACTGAAGGAACAGGCAGAGGAAATTTCAGAGCCCCTGGCAATACTATTTACAAAGTGATGGGAGATGGATGAAGTATCAAAGGATGGTAAAAGGACCAGCATACTGTCTTTCTCAAAAAAAAACAAAAAAGGGGGACCCAGAGAATTATAAACTAATTAGCCTTACCACAATAGATTGGATGTTACTGGAACACATCCTAAAGAAATCCATTTGCAAGCATCTGGAGGAGGGAAGGATAATTGCAAGTGCCTAGCATGGTTTTACTGAGAATAAAGCATACCAAACAAATGCGATCTGCTTTTTTGACAAAGTAACTATTTAGGTAAATGAAGGGAATGTGGTGAAAATAGTTATATCTGGACTTCAGGAAGACTTTTGCTGAAGTCCCACATGACATTCTCATAAATTGGAGAAATGTGGACTATACAAAACTACTATAAGTTAGATTGTAGGGTTGTGTGGAGTGGACGATATTTGATTCGGATTTGGCCCAGTTCAGGGAACAATGATTCACTTTGCTAATTTGGATCACTGTTCTGATTCAATTCAGCTGAATCTGAAGAGTCGATTCTGATTCAGAGAATAAATAATTCAGCCATAGACACAGTTTTATAAGTTTTTTCTATGTACCTCGGTAGTACCAGGCATGGCTCATGGACACTGAGATAGTGGAGCAGATGGAGCATCCCACGGGAGTGCGGGAAGGTTTCCTGTACACTCTGCAGGGGACACTTCCTGTGCCCTCTCAGCTCAGAGATCAGCCATGGGAGGACCCTGGGTGGCCCCCCAGACCCAGGAGGTACCAGACACCGTGCCAGAGGGTCCCCAGCATACTCCACAGTGGACATAGAAGTGGACCTGAAGTACTTCTGGTCCACTTCTGGGTCCACCACTATGCATTCAGGGGACCCCCCCCTCCCCACGCTCCCATGGGATGCTCCATCTACCTACAATCTCAGCATACACGACCCAGGCCTGGTACCTTGAGGTATGTAAAAAAAAAATATAAAACTGTCTATGGCTGAATTGTTGAATCTCTCCAAATTGAATCAGAGGCTTCTGATTTAGTTTGAATAAAAAAATTGAATTCTGGTAATTTATCATTTTTACTATTAGTCTCAAGATATAAACTTCTCCTTAGTTTGAGTGCTTTGGAAACAGAGTCGCATTAACAGTGAGCAAGACAAAATATAATTAAGTGTTACAATAATGTAATAAAAAGTTACCTGTATTTTCTACTACCTTATGATTTGGATAGGTTTCACACGGGTTTTCAGTTTTGACCCTATTCTACTGCCAATGAGGTCAGTTTTCATAATATTCAATCCCTCCGCAGTTCATGTACACACAAGAATCCAGTTTTGTTAAGAACGATTTTCAGTTATTAATTAGTCAGCCTTCTGACATAAGAACCTGACCTTCTGACAGTTTTTGGAATGTCCAAAACTGTCCTCTGCCAGAGTCAATTTAGAGTCATCTACAGAAGACTACTCACTTATTGTATCCCCCAGTAGCGCCATCTGCAGAATCAGAGTAAAGCTAGTTAAAACCTTGGAAATTATTTTCCCAAAAGATTCCAAAAAAGTAATTCCACTCAGGAATTTAAAGTTACTTTAGAATTTTTTTGTTTAGGAAAATGATAAACCATTTCTGTATTATTTCTTTTTTCATAATGAAATGTGGCAGCTACCTACCATGATGCTCACAGACTTCTAATATTGCCACAACTGTTGAAAAACAGCATATTTTGCCAAAAGAAAAAAGTCATTGAAAGACTTGTCCTTTAGGAGCTCTTCTCTAGTTTGCTTTCTTTAGGAAGAGATGTCTCTTTTTCTTTTTTTAATATTTTCAGACTTTTTTTTTCAGCAAAGGACTTCTACTTTTCATTGGATAGTAGATGTGCCTAAACACCATTTAAATAAGAATTGATCCCTTCAAAAAACCTCTTTCATATTTATCATGCACTCACAAATTCTTTTGAGTCTTTATAAAGAAGACAGCTTTGGAAAACAATTGTTTTGATTACTGTCTTCATTTAGTTTATCTGTGTATTGCTTACATTTGGATGACACAAAATTATTCAAAGTAGTAAAGACCAAGGGGGACTGCAAGGAACTATAGAAGGATCTTGCACTATTGAGCCAATGGGCAACTAACTAGCAGATGAACTTCAACATAAATAAGTGATGCACATGGGCAAAAATAACCCAAACTTTACCTACACTACGATGGGTTTCTGTATTAGCTGTTACTATACAGGAAAGAGATCTAGGAGTCTGTGGGCAGTTCACTAAAAACATAAACTTAGTGCTCATCAGCCATCAAAAAGGCAAACAAAATATTAGTAATTATTAAGAAGGTAATTAAAACCAAAGCATACAGTATCAATATGCCCCTTTATAAATCCACGGTGTGTCCATACCTTAAATGCTGTTCCTAGTTTCGGTCCGCACACCTCAAAAAGGATATCGAAGAATTAGAAAGGATACAGAGAAGGGCAACAAGAATGATTAATGATATGGAGGGGCTCCCATATGAGGAAACACAATGGAGACAAGACCTATTCAGTTTAGAAAAAGAGATACTTGAGGGGAGACATAATAAAGGTTTACAAAATACTAAATGGTGATGGGGAACTAGATAGGAATGCATTATTTATTGTCTCTCACAATACAAGAACTAGGGGTCATAAAATTAGGTGAGTGGGTAGTACATTTAAAACTAACAAAAGGAAGTTGTTTTTTAACACAACATGTAATTAAAGTGTAGAACTCATTGTTTTGTTGACAATGACAGTTTAACCAGATTCAGAAAGGGATTGGATAAATTTGTGGAGGAAGGTGCATCACTAGGTATAAAGCATAGGAGTTAGGGATAGAGCCTCTGAATTAGAACCTCCTAGAACCTAAGGGTGCAGACAGCTCCCCGCTGCAACTGAAAATAACTTTGCAGGAAGGGTTCTGAGTTGCATTGAACAGGTTGGTCTTGTCAGCCATCGTCAGACCCACAGATAAGGCAATCATGGAAGACAATCATCCAGTCATCTTCAGCTAAGAAATTTCCAGTCCCTAGCTACCTTCTACCTGATGTCAGACTAACAAGACTAATCACCTCTATTCTCAGAATATGTGGTTCAAAAAGCAAATGCAAATCTGACACTGGGTCACATCTACTGATATTTAGTGGATGTTAAGCTTAGCTATATTTAAACTTCAGCGAGAAATTTTGATATCACCTCTAGCACCAGTACATAATTATTCTAAAATTACATTTGGAGAAATTTGGATTAAAGTACCACTTTCATTTCATGTTAAATTATAATTACTTTATAATTAATATTTGAAACTGAAATATCCATCTCTATTTTACTGTTTTCATTAACATTTTTGTGTATTAAATTTAGTACTCATGAAGCCAACATTAATAAGGAAGGTCAATTCTAAGGACTTTTCTTAATGCAGCAACTGCCATAGTTTTGATGTAAATCACATTTTTGCACCAATTATCTGGTTGTTTATTGATAAGAATAAATGGGATCTTCAACACTTGCATGATTCCTATTCTCTCACTTCCACTTACATTTCAAAGTTTGCAGAAATGTGATCTTAAATTCTTGTTCTTCCACTAGGCATTATTAGCATCTGCATCATGGGGAGAACTGGTAACAAAGGGTGCCTGTACACAAGCAGAAAGCCTGTTCCAATGCTATAATTACAGCACTGAAGCAGACTCGAATAATTGAGTCTGCTGAAGCGTGGTAACTACTGTGCTCCAGCAACCCACTGCATCATGTGTATCAGTGTCCCCACACTTAAAAATGGTGGTGGGGGTGCTTGAGCTAAAGTTCAAATGAGTTTAGTTCAAATGCTCCCACCACCATTTTTAAGCACACGGACACTGATATGCAAGACACTGCTGCACTTTAAATGTAGTGGCTCTCAGAGCCACTCTAAAGCATCATCCTTGCCACTCCCAGAGCAAATGTGAAAGTGCCCAAAGGAAGTAAACTCATTATACTCTGCATATTTCCCTGTTCTTGGCTTCCTGAAATGTAGTCATAAATGGCACTGTCTGGACACATCATATTCCTTATTAAGTGAAAATATTCTTGAAAGAAGTTACCGATAGTATGTTAACTTCTGCTTAAGTTGAATTTTAAACTTCCACTGTTGCATTAATTTATTTACCTCTTTCTAACTTTCTATACTTTTTATCCTAAAAACTACGTGACAAATACATTTCTAACAAATAAGAGAAATTGTACACTTTGCCATTCACTTCACATTGTTATTTCAGTGTGTTACTGTGTCCAAATTCAACTAGTCTTTACTAGCACTGCTGTCTCTTACTACAACATTCAAGAATTCCGCAGATACCTAAACTTTTTCTTTTCAATTTAATAAGAATGCTGTGGGCCATATGCTAATCTCATGTATATGGGTGTAAATCACAGCCAGTTCTACTGACTTCAGTAAAATTGCATAGGTATAAAGCTGGACTATTGTATTTTTGCAGTGGTCAGTTCAGAGCAAGACACACATCTTTCCTCAAAAATCAGAATCCCAAATTTGGGTTGTGTATATTAAGCAGGAACCTGATTTTCTGCCTGGGATAGAAGCACACTGCTCTGATTTCTGATTTATAGGACAGCTGTTGTTGCATTACTATTCAGACAACTCAATGAGTCAATTGACTTGATGACTCATTGTTCTTTACTCCATAGGTGCTGACAGTGGTCTTTCCTTTTTAATACTCTTGATGTTCCCAAAATCAAACTAATCTTTCTTGGGACAATTTTGCTGTTTGTAAACTACCCAGGGAGACCAGACTTCAGCAGCAGCTACGTTTTTTACTTTAGTTCAGCAGGAAAGGGAGCATGAGTAAGACAAAGATTAGGTTCTCCTACTGCTCTACGCAGCCATAATGCTGAAAAAAAATTCTGTATTCTGCCTTGCAAAAACAAGGCACATATTATTTTCAGGGTATGTTGTATATGAGCAAAGATGGTATTTAAGAGAATTGAATCTAGCAACTTCCAAAGAGAAATTTTCTTTTTCCCTGTCCTGTTTCATATGCTAATACAGTCTGATCATGCCTGAGAGGTCAACCTAACTGAGCACTTCAGTGTTCTGAAAGAAATGAAGGACTATCAGAGTGTTTTGCATGAAGATATTGATGTAGTACATGCAAGTGTTATCAAATTACTATTCTGCTCAAGTCTTATGCTTAATGACTGTCTAACAGTGAAATAGCATGTGATCCCATTCTTTAGAAGGCCAGCTGCTTTACTAATTAAAGAGCCTTTTAGACTTGAAAACTGCTTTGACTATTATATTATTATACAACTTACACTGTCAAGCAGAATATTGGGGCCACAAGTCAATGGAGTTACACTAGGGATGAATCTAGCTCTTAGCCACAGATACTTAATCTTTTAAGGAAGGTTTTAAATTTTAGATCTAATACTTGTTATTATATATTATTACGCACATTTTATATAATACACATCATTTTCACTACTTTTTTTAAATTAAGGTGCATAAAATAGTTCAGATTAAAGTCAACCCATGAGTAATTGAATTCACCTACAATAGCTTTGAAAACCTTGTAAAGAGCTTTGAGGTGCCAAATCATCAGTGATGAAAGAAAATCTAAGTTTTAATATAGCTGCATATTGAAACAAAATGTAAAGAAAACCAACCGGAGTCTTAGAAGGAAAACAGTGCCCCTCTCTGGGAGAGTTTCTTATTCCATTTCTTTTAACATTTTATTTTCTGCAATTTTCTGACATCTTTTATGCTGATGCAACTCCACTGATTGTAAAGGAATTGCATTAGTACAAAATGTAATTTGAGACAATAAAGACTAAAGCCCTTAAATGTGTACAAAACATGTTGATATTTTCACTGTGATGTTTGTTCAGCTTCAGAGTACACTCACTTTCACCTCTGGCTGATAGAGATCAGTCTAAGTGCAAATTCAATGCTAAATTTTAGGTGAGTATGGAACTCAGTTATAATAATGTTTTTTGGGGGGCATCTACATGTGCAATTAATGCAAAGCATTAAGCTCCAGAGTTAATTGCTCCAGAGTTTATTGTTCTCAGGTACACTGTTTTAACTCTGGAGTTTATTGCCATTAGAACATGCATCCAGGAATATGCATATTGAGCTGGGTTAGAGAAGCCCTGGCTGGCAGAGAACCCCAGCTGGCATAGATCCTGCCAGCCCATGACTTCTCCCACTGGCTTACCATGTTGTGGAAAGGCTGCCTGGGGCATGACGGTGTTTCAGCACCTGGCTAGCTAGCAGGCAGCCCCCACACTGAAGCATCTTCATGCCCCAGCTAGCCCCTCTAGAATCTACATATGCACTGCTGCAGAGGTTTTTACTTCACAGCAGGATAGTACTTGTACTTATATGTACCTAGGAGTGTGCACACTGAGCTGTGTCAGAGAAGCCCCGGCTGGCAGAAAGCCTGCCAGCCCAGGACTTCTTGTATTTACACGTACTATCCTGCTGTGGAGTAAATTAGGTTAATAAGGGTGTACATGTAGATGCCAAGAGGTTTACTGTGCATCTAATTAGTCTACTGCACAGTAGACATCAGATGTACCCTTTGATACTTAACTCAATATTCGAAGACACCAATACAATTTTTCCACGTTTAAATAACATTGGAAACCCATTTCATAAAGGTTATTAGCATAGCATCAAACTATGGAACACTCAAAAAACTCAGAGGAAAATAAGGATTTGTTAAACCCTCTCTTCTGCTACAAGTAACGATGTAGCTAGAAGAGCTAGTGAGAGCAGAGGACATCTACTGTTGCTTTTCCTGAGCAGGTAGGGAAAAAAGGGTATACACGAGAAATGAACTTAAACTCTTTCTCAAAGGGAAGCAAGGGAAAATCTTGTATTTTATTACTCAGAATAAAAACAGTTTCTTATCATTATTTTTAATGTGTTAAAATTACAGATTGAACCATACAATCAGCAAATGTGATATTATTTATTAATTTAGAAATCTGGACTATTTCATATTTCTTCATTTACAATGACTCCAAAAAACATTAGTATTTACTGCTTCTAGAAAGGAATCCCTTTTTAAAGGCAGAAAAAGAAAAGAGCTATCAATGTTTAGGTGTGTATACAGTATCTTCCTTGAAATAATTATATTTGCTGTAGCCTGTAACAAGTGTACATGGGTAGACAAGAACATTTCTTTGTATCTGAAATCAGAATCTATCATTTTCTATATATATCTTCTACATAAATGATTTACAAAAAGATGCATTGCTATCTATTGTAGAACATCTGTTATTCCAAATATCTGTTCAAATACAACACTTGTTTTATAAGATGCACCATGCCATATTCTCAGTGATGTAAATAGATTTAACATCACCGGTTTGGCTATTTACACCCAGTATACGGTAATGGCAAAAGTTTTATGTCAAAGTAAGAGTGAAATTTAAGGGTAAGAAAAAGCATGAGGCTGAATCAATTCAGTCTTCACAGGTTAGTTTAAGCTGCATAGACTGAACCAATATACAAATGAGCAGATATTCACTTTTGATTTAAAAAAATGCAGCCAAATGCCTGCAGTGGCCAAGGCCAGAAGCCAGGGGAAGATAGAGCATACCTCCCTGTTTGGCTGGTGCAGACAGCTTTGGTCAAGTCTAGCCTACCCACCCGGCAAGGGGGGCAGTTTGCATGGGTGGTGCAAAACTCCAGGGATGCTGGGGGACTGTGAGTTAATTTAAATCTGGAGGGGATCTGGGACAAAGTTAAATTAATCCATTTCACCTGAATCAGTTAAGTTGATACTACATCCATCCAAGCTAATCTTAAACCAGTTTCAGCCATTTTGAAAGTGGTTTATGTGCACTGAACACCTGTTGGGTTACAGATTTCTGGCTTCTGATAACTTATACCAGTTTGTGTTTCACTTCTATCCCTAGCATAAAAGTTGATTTATGGTTTACATTCCCATACCTCCCACCCCAATACTGGAAACTTTAATTTATTCTTCTTCCTTTAATCCTTTTTTTTTTGTTTCATAGCAGGAAAAACTGATCAAACGCCCACAAAGTATAAAAAAAATTTCTACCAATTCATCTGGTAAGAACAGATTTTTGTATTAGAAAATTAAGGTTAATTTTATGATTCTATAGCATTTCTTCTGGTAGCCAATATTTTTTAATTAAACAAAATCTTTCTTTTCATATAAAAGACAAAAACCTGGAAAAGGCAATAGCTATTATTATATTACAGTGTTAAATTAAAAATAAAAGTGATGATTATTTTAGAGTGTTAAATAGATTTTAAAGTTACTAAATGAATGCTTTTGGCAGGGTGCTAGATGGATGTTGCTATATTTATGTAATCATAGAAAATCAGGATGGTTTGTTCCTGTACTCTCAGTAAGACTTCTTTAAATTCCAGCTAGCTCTCCTGGACTTCTCTTCCCCTCAAACTGCCTTCCCAGGGGATCCTGTCCATGACTGAGTCAAAGTCTGCTTTCTGAAATCCGGGATCCTTACTCTGCTGCTCTTCACCCTTCCTTTCCTCAGGATCTTGAACTCAGTCATCTCATGGTCACTGTTGCCCAAGTTACCATCCACTATTACATTCCCCACCAATTCATCCCTGTTTGTGAGCAGCAAGTCAAGAAGAGCATGGTTCCTAGTTTGCCATTCTAGCACTTGCTCCAGGAAGCTGTCCCCAACACCCTCCAAAAACTTCCTGGATTGCTTGTGCACTGCTGTATTACCCTCCAAGCAGATGTCAGAGTGATTGAAGTCCCCTATGAGAACCAGGGCTTGTGATTGGAAAACTTCCACTAGCTGTTCAAAGAAAGCCTCATCTACCACTGCCTCCTTGTCTGGTGGCCTACAGCAGACACCCACTACAACATCATCCTTAACCCAGAGACTTTCAACAGGCCTATCTTCAGTTTCATACTGGAGCTCTGAGCAATAATATGGCTCTTTTAAAGTGATTCAATATGTATCAAAGATTTTCATACTGTAAAAAATGTTCGAACCATTGCATTTATTTATTCTTACCCACTGTTTAACCCTCGTTTGTGCCTCAGTAGAGTTACATAAAAAGATACAAGCTGAACTCAGTGACTAAATGCCCACTGACTTATGCAAAGGATTTCACCCCTAGCATAAAATGTTTCCCATTTTGGAAATGTAAGAATTTATTTGCCAGCAGAAGAGTAAATATAATAGAAAACATTTAATGCATATTGAATCACTGAACAATAGAATCACAGAAAAATAGGGTTGGAAGGAAACTCAGGAGGTCATCTAGTCCAATCCCCTGCTCAAAGCAGGACCATCCCAAACTAGATCATTCCATCCAGGGCTTTGTCAAGCCAGGCCTTAGAAACCACCAAGGACGGAGATTCCACAACTTTCTGGGTGCTCCATGATGTTTTGGTGGACTGAGGTGAGGTGATGCTGACCGGTTTACAGTTCCCTGGATTCTCCTTCTTCTCTTTCTTAAAGATGGGCACTATACTTGCCCCTTTTCAATTATCCAGAACCTCCCCACAGTCACCACAAGTTTCCAAAGAAAATGGCCAGTGGGTTTGCAATCACATCAGCCAAATCCGAAAGTACCCATTGAATCTGACCCTATAGACTTGAACAAGTCCAGCTTTTCTAAGTAGTCCCTAACCTGTTCTTACACCACTAAGGGCTATTCACCTTTTCCCCAAACTGTGCTCTCCAGTAAAGTAGTCTGGGAGCTGACCTTGCCTGTGAAGACCAAGGTAAAAAAGACATTGAGTACTTCAACCTTTTCTTCTTCATCTGTCACTAGGTTGTCTCTCCCATTCAGTAATGGACCTACACTTTTTCCTGACATTGCTTTTGTTGCTAAAAGTATTTATAGAAACCCTTTTTGTTATTCTTCATGTCCCTTGCTAGCTGCAACTCCAGTTGTTCATTGGCCATCCTGATCTTAGAATCTACATGCCCAAGCAATATTCTTATACTCCTCCCCAGTCATCTGTCCAAGCTTCCAGTTCCTGTAAGCTTCCTTTTTGTATTTAAGCTCACTGAGGATTTCTCTGCTAAGTCAAGCTGGTCACCTGTCATATATTCATGAATTGTAAGGGGCTGGAAGGGACCTCACAAGATCATTGGGTCCAGCCCCCATGCACTAGACAGGAAAGACAACTGGGCTCAGGTGAACCCAGCAAGGATACCGTCCAGGCTCCTCTTGAAGATTTTCAGGGTAGATGATTGTACCATCTCTGGAGGGAGTTTATTCCACAGTATGGACACC
The DNA here is from genome assembly GCA_030014935.1 of Caiman crocodilus. Lineage (NCBI taxonomy): Eukaryota > Metazoa > Chordata > Crocodylia > Alligatoridae > Caiman > Caiman crocodilus. Next base: position 41,547,228 of record JAGPOW010001338.1, read on the forward strand.
CTAACTGTGAAGAAGCTTTTTTCTAGCCTTAAGCCTGAAATGGTCTTTCAGGAGTTTGTGGCCATTACTCCTGGTTTTCCCCAAGAGTGAACATTGTTTGCCTAACTCTTGATGTATTCCCCTGATGTAGCAGTAAGCTGCTATCAAGTCCCCTCTCAGCCCTCTCTTTTTTAGGCTGAAGAGGCCCAAGTCCCTCAGCCTTTCCTCATATAGCTTGTCTTGCAAGTCTCTGATCATACGGGTGGCTCTTCTCTGGACTCTCTCAAGCTTTTTCACATCCTTGTTGAAGTGCAGTGCCCAGAATTGGACTCAGTACTCCAGCTGTGGTCTCACCAATGCCAAGTAAAATGGAAGAATCACTTCCTTGGTTTTGGTTGAGATGCGTCGGTTGATGCATGCCAGAGTATTGTTTGCCCTGCTGGCTACAGCACAGCACTGATGGCTCATGTTCATACTATGGTCTATTTTTCCCCAAGGTCACTTTCAGTTATGGTGCTAGTCAGTTTGGTGCCACTGAGCCTGTAAGTATGTTGGGAATTGTTCATCCCCAGATGGAGCACTTTACATTGCTCAGTGTTGACCTTCGTCTGGTTCCTACCTGCCCAACGTGCCAGCCTATTTAGGTCTGCCTGTATCTGCAGCCTATCTTCAAGCATGACCATAGGTCCCCCATAACTTGATGTCATCTGCAAACTTGGCCAGTGAGTGCCTTACCTCCACATGCAAATATTTGATAAAGGTGTTGAAAAGCACTGGACCAAGCCTGGACTGCTGAGGGACACCGCTGGCCACTTCTTGCCAGGTTGACACCGATCTGTTCATTCGAACTCTCTGAGTCCTTCCCCGCAGCCAGCTTCCTACCCACCTAACTGTTGAGCAGTTACCCTGCACTCCTCCAATTTTCCCCTGAGAAGATCATGGGATATCAAATCAAAGGCCTTTTGGAAGTCTAGGTATACAATATTGACCTCCTCTCTTCTCTCTTATCCAGGTAGCGAGTTATATGTTCGTAGAAGGAGATGAGATTGGTAAAACAAGACTGACCCTTGGCAAAGCTATGCTGGCTGTCATTCAGAATCCTACCTTCTGTGAACGTATTGCACATAGACTCGTTGATGAATTTTTCCAGGATTTTCCTTGGGATAGAATTTAAGCTAATTGGCCTGTAGGTGCCCAGGTCCTTGCCCCTCCTTTTCTTGAAGATGGGCACATTGGCCCTCATCCACTCTTCAGGGATCTCCTCCGAGTGTCACGAGTTGTGGAAGAGTTTCGCCAGGGGTCCTGTGATGACTTCAGCGCTCTCAGATGAAGTTCATTCGGTTCTGCTGACTTATGTCTAATTTTTCTAACTGATAATGCACTACCTCAACATCAGTGGTAGGGTCATTCCCACCATGTCCACTCTGAACCTTATCTAGTATGATTTCCCCCTTATTCTGGTAAAATATCAAAGCAAAGTAATAATTCAGGAGTTCAGTTTTCTCCTGAGCATTGGTAGACACTTGTCCTGAGTTGTTTAGCAATGGCCTCACACTTCCATTTGTTTTCCCCCTGTTCCCTACGTACCTAAAAAAGGACTTCATAGTGACCTTGATTTCTGTTGCTAGTTTAAATTCAGTCACCACCTTACATTTTCTAATTTGCTCCCTGTCATATTTGCTATTCTTCCTAAAATACATTCTTTTAATATTTAAATATATTATTTTAATTTTTGTAAAGAATAAGGGAATGAATGTATGTGTTAATATTTTGACTAACAGAGGCCCTATGGGACAACCTGTTGTACTGGCTAGCAGAGGAACTTTCAGAAGATAATGCATCGTTGCTTGCTCTGCATCTACGGATCCGGCGGAGTACACTTCAGCTTATTAGAGTTAAGTGCCCTGATGATTTAACAAATCAGATCTATGAGCTTCTTTGCAGCTGGAAGAGGAAACTTCCAAGGTCAGCTAATAAACAACGGCTCCTTTCTCATTGTCTTCGCAAGAGTGGCCGGATTGATCTTTCAGAAGAACTCCGGTTTAAGTGCGAGAATAAAGTGTTCACTCAGCAAAGACACTGGTTTGAGATAAACAACTGAAAACCTGATTTCAATATATCTTCACCATGGGAGGTCTAATATCTTTACAAGAGGTTTGGGTTTCTGAGAGGCATTTTCTTTAACTCACAATAACCTCTTTTAACAAATTGCAATGTTTTGAGAAATGTGGAAGAGGGCCAGAGAGACATGGGTTCTCCTTCATTGGTCAGAAAATCTGAAGTCTCTTTGTGACAGGTGAACCTATCTGTACTAAGAATCTTCCATCAGCTTCATTTTATTCTTCCCTTTAATTATTAACAACAAGCACTTCTTTCAAAAAGAAAGAATGCTGAAAGTACAGACACCAAGAATTATATACCAGTATAGAGCCTTATGTTTAAGTTTTAGATTGTTGCGATATGATCTGGAGAAGCTCTGGAAGGCCGTGACATACTGTGTAAATCCTTTTATTTTTTTCTAAATCTAATGCACAAGCATATTTTAGAGTAGATTTACAACTTATAGACTAACCAAAGTAGATAGATAGATAGATAGATAGATAGACAGAATATATCACAAACTTTTGTGATCTAAAGCTCACATCATCAGAGGTGTGAAAGGAAGTGCAGAAAGCATGCTAAGGGAAATAAAATTAGAATACAAAAGATAAGGTGGAGGAATGACAGAGAGTGACTGGATGATCCCTATGTCACATAATGAATTAATCATGTTCTCAGCTGCAGAAAGATATGTAAGTCTGTGGCAAAACACTTTGACCTTCCTAGACACTCTATCACTTACCTAAAGGTGGCTGTTCTCAGACACCAAACTTTTAAAAACAGATTTGAACAGGAAATGGTGGAACAAGAAATCATCCACAGACTGGATTGTCTTAAGTATAGTTTACATAGAGACTATAGATTCTTATCCCATTATCTGGGTTAGCGCTGGTGAATCGTTTGTTCCTATGGCTTTATTTTGGGGTTTTTTTTTCTCTATCCCAGCATTGCACCCATCTCATCATCTTGCTCTCTCTTTCACTTTCCCTTGTCTCTCGTATTCTGACTTGTACTGTGCTTTATGCATAGCCTCTCACAACATCTGATGAAGTGAGTTTCAGCTCATGAAAGCTTGTGATATATATCTACTTTGATTAGTCTGTAACTTGCAAATCTAGCCTGCCTTCTACTAGACTTTAGATTAACCCAACTATATATATCTCTATATTTTAGCAACATAGGAATTACAATACTTTATCAACCTAGTAGGTGATCTAGGCCACATCCCAGAATCATCCCTACTCTAGAAACAATTCTGGGAGAGAAAGCAATACAAGCATTCTTGCATAATTCTGACACTGGGTTGTTTCTGGCCTGGGAAAAGTGTGAGCTATTCCTGAGGCGACTCAAGGAGCAGGACAAAGCTTTCTGCTTACTTCTCACTCTGGGGATTCCAGTATGTGAGAATCCAGTGGGAAATAGCTGATATCTACTCTCCCTCTCCCTTTCTGGTGTACAAGAGGGGCAGGGGTTGCTGCCCCTCATATCTTCTCTAGAGCGGGGTGACTTGATTTCTGGATTTCCCCCTGACTTCTTTCCTCCTAGTCCCTGATAAGCCATGGAAGAGTGTACAAGCATTCATTCTCCTGTGAGAAACTCATCCAGGAGTGACTTTTAATTGGTTGGAGTCAGGTTATTTTTCTCCTAGAATGGCCTTTGTGCTCTGAGAGAAGCATTAAAACCAGCAATTCTATCAGTAAAAACAGAACATCTATACATGGCCTTTATCACTAATAATGATCAGAACCTGATTCTTCAAAGTAAGCAGTTGTAGAAAATAATGCTATAATTCATCAATAAAGGAAATTTCTTACCAATCTCAGGTAGTTAGTGGTCACCTATGATACATATATTGGTATTCTCTATGATCTTACTGTGAGTGTACCTGGAAGTTATACTCTTATTACTGATACATATCTAATCTCTTTTTCTGGATGTTGTAAAACTCTTTGCCTCAATTCCATATATTGTAGCAAATGAGTTGCACAGGTTTCATAGATTTCATAGACATTAGGGTTGGAATGGACCTTGGAAGATCATCGAGTCCAGCCCCCTACCCAAAGGGCAGGAAGTCAGCTGGGGTCATAGGATCACAGCAAGATAAGCATCCAGTTTGCTCTTGAAGGTGTTCAATGTAGGCGCTTGAACCACCTCCAGTGGCAGGCTGTTCCAGACCTTGAGGGCTCAGGACAGTAAAGAAATTCTTCCTTATGTCCAGCCTGAAAGGGTCTTATAGTAGTTTATGACCGTTCGACCTAGTCATCATCCCTTGGGGCGCTCTGGTGAACAAACGTTCCCCCACATACTGGTGGTCGCCCCTGATAAACTTATAGGTGGCCATCAGATCACCCCTGAGCCTGCGCTTTTCCAGGCTGAGCCCCATGGCTCTCAGCCTGTCATTGTAGGGTCTGCTTCCCTGACCTCTGACCTCTGATGTGGCTCTTCTCTGGACTCTCTCAAGCTTCTCCACATCCTTTTTGAATTGTGGAGCCCAAAACTGGACACAGTACTCCAGCTGCGGCCTCACCAAAGCCAAGTACAAGGAGAGAATGATGTCCCGGGATTTGCTTGAGAAGCATCTATGGATGCAAGCCAATGTTTTGGTTGCTTTACTAGCTGCAGCATCGCATTGCAGGCTCATGTTCATCTTGTGGTCAATGATGACCCCCAAGTCCCTTTCTTCCATAGTGCTAGTGCTTCCATAGTGCTATGTTAATATTGAGTTCTGACAAAGAATATTTCCTTTTGTAAGTTTATATTGTTTTGCTTTGTCATTTCATTTAATGTTTTGAGTTCTTGTAGTTAGGGGAGAGGTAAACGGAAATACCTGCCTGAGTTTTCTATTCTGTTCTTTAGTTTTGTACCTTAGTTGCCTCATACTGACTTCATCTCTAATTTAGTATGGAGCCATGATGAAGGTTCTGTAATATTTCAACACACTTGCTCCTAGGTTTGAAAAATGATGTTCTTTCTCTATACTAATTATAGACTTTATTATATTGATTGCCATTTGGTATAGAATTCCACAACTCAATGTAAAGGCTATTCTTTTACATTTATATTAAAGGCTTAAGGTATCTCAGAAGCCATACTGCAAGCAGACTCAGCTGAGGAAGGCACTAAGACTTGAGATTTACAAATGCAACTATCAGTTGAATTAATGCAACATGACACATCCCTCCAGAGCTTCTCCAGAACATACATAATTATATATAGATGAACCTCTTTAAGATCCAGTGCTTTTGTGTAGGTTTCTTTTATATATATAATTGATCTCCATTTGATTCAATTAATGCAAACCTTTTAAAAATAAGAACTAATACAAATAATAAAGAAATATAGTTTCTAATAATATTAATATCAAATAAAAGTAATAAATAACTGGCTGACTATTCTTTATTTTGCTATTCTGTTCTGGATATTCTGTTATTGGGATTCCCTGAACTAATTACCACATGTAAGAAACTATAGCTTTACAAGATTAAGGGAGTCATCATACTGAATACTACTTAATTCATCCAGATATTTCGAGCTGATAGATTTATCTAACAGGACTGTTGCCTTTTCTTTTCTTATCTTTCTTTCTTTCTTTTTTTAAATTTAGAAAAAAACATAGGGATGAGATAAACCTATTTGTTGACATTCATTTAGAAGTATTTACATTTTTCCCCTTAGAAAAAAGGGGGAAAAGACCACACTATATATTTTTATGTGAAATTATTCACTCTGTTACTAGAAGTACCCTTTAATTATATTGTATCTACTAATGCATACATCATCAACTGAAGGCAATTAGTATTATATTGTATGATATAATTAATATTTTACATTAGGTAATTATATAATATAATTATATAATATAATTAAAATTTTGAATGCTACCTTTTAGTTGCTTCTTTTGTGGCCATTATACATATAGTCAAAATACATAGATAAAACTAGTAATAGGGCCCAGGTCCATGATCCCACGCCCTTTATTGATTCAAATAATCAAAACTATTAAGACAGTCAGGGATTCCAACTTTTCTTCCAAATTGGTCTCTATACCACTACCTACATCCTGCCACAAGATGGCCTCTGTGTCTAATATTATTCAACAGGGTTTCAGTTTCAGAAAGAGAGAGGAATAAAGAACAATCAAATGTTTAAAGTACTCTTTTAGGCTTTTAGTTCATGCTGATTTCAAGCATCAAACTTGAAATCACTGTGATAAAGATACATTCTTTCCCTCACACCTAATTTCAAGTACAGTGGAGACAAATCTTGAGAGCAGATCGAGAGAGTACACTCCAAATGAGTTCATCACTGCATTTCAGACCTTCATGTGTGCACATGGGAGAGGATGGGTAAGTTGGGCTCCAGAGTTTTCTTTCCTAAGAGATCCAGGATACAATACAGATACATCCTAAGCTACTTCTATGGCCCTCATTACTATATTTTACAAGTACCTGACAATACCTCTGTGATCAAGTAAAATTCTATTTTAAAGATGAAAAACTGAGTCAGAGATTACATAGACAGTCTACGATAGACTAAAACTAAGCCTTACACTAGTGCCCTAACCTCTGACTCAGCCTCTCTCTTCATCTGAGATCTTGGACAAGTCACATACGGCCGTGCCACACACTCATATTAACGCTGGATAGAAACAAGCTATAGAGTTTTTACACATTTTCAAGCATTAACTTGATGGACATGTTTAGGTGTGATATTACTAAATTTATGCATGATTAACCAGTTAATTGTTTCATAATTATTTGCACAGGTGGCTGGCCTTACTTTCCACATGTGGCTTTTCTAAATTTATTCCACAGTTAACCAGTTAATTGCATAATATATATAATGAGTGATGGGGCCACAGCTTCTCCATCTGTAAAAAGGAGGATATCCCTCTTTTACAGCAGTGTTACAAGGAAGGACTACATTGTGAGAGACCACAGTAATCAGACCCTTAGGTAATAGAAAGTGAATTCAAAATGATATGGCATGGGTTGATTTGTACTTCCTACACATCTAAGTGACTAGAAGGTACAGGGCAGCTGAGAATCAGAGCCATTACAAGTTATTAATAATATAGGTGGAATTAAAAAAATTATAGTTTAGTATGTCATATAAACCAGTTGTAAGCAGATGCCTGCTTTAATCAGTGGGAAACTTCTGTGTCATCTCAGACAAAATTATCTTTATGAATAAAGTTCTGAAACACAACATTGCCTTTGTAGCATTTGTGACCACCATAATGCCAGCAAAAGAAGATAATGATGCTTACCTTCCTATGTAAAGCACTTTCAAACTGATGGATGGAAAAACATTGTCAGAATTAGGTTTAAGTAATTATTTTAATTTATAACGTGAAAATTCTACTTTAAATACCGATGCAACATGTGCATTAAGCTATCAAACACTTTTTTTGAATATGGTTGTTTGCCTCAACTTGTGTCGTATATTGGATAGTGTCAAGTTTATTTTAAAAATACATATACTTATTTTAAGAATATATATAGTTTTGTATGAGTTTTCAGTCCCAACAAAAGAAAGAAGACAAAAATTAGAGCCAATGTTTTTTTGTTCTTGCTGTCATGTTTTAGCTCTTTACAGTTTCCATTTGTTGGAATTAGTCCTAAAGTCCCCTAGTCCCATGCACTATTAATGTTGAGTGGTTGAGATCAGCATTATAAATGCATGGAAGATTTAGGGTCAGTTCAGTCACTATCTCTTATCTACACTCTAATGTTAGTAGACAACAAAAGAAGAGTGCTAGAAAATTCAGCAAAATATTCTGATCTAATGTGCTTCACTCTTCTGGAGGACTAGGCATTAAAAGGTATCAACATTGACCCAGTGATTCCTCTTGAGAGAACAAGCTCACTTTAGAAGCAGTTACACATGTTTGGACTAATAGAGAAGGAAATTTGCCTACAGACATCAACTGTGTCCTCAAGTCTGTGTTTCATAGGCTAAGGCAGGCAGAAGAGCTCTCCAGCCTCAAAGATTTCATTTCATTGAAAAATCCTTCTTTGTTCAATCATGCAGAATGAGGGTCATGTCTTTGTATGAGCAGGTGCTTAGAGTATGACCCTTTACTCCTGTGAAAGTGGGTCACCTAGAACTAACTGCCTCATTCACAGTCAATTCCTTTTTCAGTGACAGTGAAGATGCTCTCTGCAGCTGCTGTCTCATCAGTAATGGATACATTTCTCAGGATGTATGTGTCAGTATGGACATTTGTATGAGATAGGGAGTGTAGTTCATGCTCCAATCCACTACTGTCCATAAGACAAATCCCTCTATCTAATACCAGAGACTAATGCTTCAATAACTCTATCCCCATAAAGAAGAATTATATAAGGAATTCCCTGTCCTTATACCATGTGATCATTTTAAACAAGATACTAACTATAATTATCCTAGTCATGGGATGGCTGGTAGTTTCTGCATTTCAGATGAGATAATATCTTAGCTAGTGTGACAAATGAATATTGAGACCTGCTTGAGAGTTAAAGTGAAGGGCAATCCCATGGCAGAGGAAATGGAATAAGGGAGCCAGGAAGCCCCTTTGGCTAACCAGGGACATCCAAGATACCTTAAGGGCAAAAAAAAGAGGCACATAGGAAATGGAAGCAGGGGGTAGCTAGCAAAGAGGAGTATACTTCTTTGGCCCACACCTGAAGGGAGTCAGTCAGGAAAGCCAAGGCAAGTCTAGAACTCAGGCTTGTGTCAGGGATTAAGGACAATAAAAGTCCTTCTTTAAGTACGTTGGGAGCAAAAAGAGCACAGGACCCCTACAGGATAGGCACGAGGGCTTAGTGATGGATAGCAGGGACAAGGCAGAGCTCTTCAATCAGTTTTTTGCCTCTGTCTTCTTAAATGGGAATCTAGATGAACCCTCAACATACATCATGGACCCCAACAAAGGGAGCTTCAGTCGACCAATAGTCAGTGCCGACATGGTAAAAAGCCACTTGGAGGGACTAGACATGTTCAAATCACCAGGGCTGGAGGGACTCCACCCATGGGTAATGAAGGAATTAGCGGGGGTCATAGTTGATCCACTGGCAAGGATATATGAGTACTCGTGGTGCTCTGGTCAGGTTCTGGAGGATTGGAAGAGGGCTAACATCATCCTAATCTTTAAGAAGGGGAGGAAGGAGGACCCAGAGAACTATAGACCAATCAGCCTTACCTCTTATCTCTGGGAAAACAAAAAAAATTATCATGGAGCAAATCTGTGGGAGCCCACTGGCTAATGTGATGCAAAGGGGTAACCAACATGGGTTTTTAGAAGGCAGGTCCTGCCTGACTAACCTAGTTTCTTTTTATGATAAGGCCACCAATTGTTTAGATTCAGGAGTTGAGGTGAATGATCTATCATTCTATCTGGACTTCAAGAAGGCCTTTGACAAGTTATCCAATACCATCCTTATAAATAAACAGAGGGGATTTGCCTTGGATAATTACATGGTAGACTGGGTAGCAAATTGAGGGTGGTAGTGGACGGGTCAGTGTCAACCTGGAAAGATGTGTGCAGTAGAGTCCCTCAGGGCTCAGTTCTGGGGCCAGTGCTGTTCAACATCTTCATCAGTGATCTGGATGAGGGGATGGGAAGCACCCTATCCAAATTCACAGATGACACAAAATTATGGGGTGCAGCTAACACACTGAGGAGGAGGAACCAGATCCAGGGTGACCTAGACAGGCTGGGGAAGTGGGCAAAGAGCAACAGGATGCAATTCAATAAGGACAAGTGCAAGGTGCTGTATCTAGGGAGGAAGAACTGCCATCACACCTACAGACTGGGGGGCAACCTTCTTAGTTCCATTGAGGCAGAAAAAGATCTTGGAGTTACTGTTGACTCCAAGTAGTACAGGATAAACATGAGTCACCAATGTGAAGAAGCAGTTAGCAGAGCCAATTGCACCTTGTCATGCATCTGTAGGTGTTGACAAACAGATACAAGGAAGTGATTCTCCCCCTTCTATGTAGCATGTGGTCAGACTGTAGCTGGAGTACTTTGTCCAGTTCTGGACACTGCAGTTAAAGTGGGATGCAGACAACCTAAAGAAGGTCCAAAGAAGAACCATTTGCCTATTTAAAGGCCTGGAGGGAAGGCCCTATGAGGAAAGGCTAAGGAAAGAAGGCTGAGAGGGGAACATGCGGTGGTGTACAAATTCATAAGGTGAGAGCAACAAGAAGTAGGCGATCATCTGTTCACCAGAGCAACCCCTGGAACGACAAGGAACAATCGCCATAAGCTACTAGAGAGAAGGTTTAGACTGGACATTAGGAGAAAGTTCTTCATGGTTAGGGTTGCCAGAATCTGGAATGGGCTCCCAAGGGAGGTGGTGCTTGCCCCATCCTTGGGTGTCTTCAAGAAGAGACTGGACAGGCACCTGTCTGGGATCACATGACCCCAGGGTCAGTGACTCTTTTCTTGCCTGCCAGGGGCAGGGGATTGGACTAGATAGCCCACTGAGATCCCTTCCAACCCTATGAATCTATGAATCTAAAATATTCTAATATTATTAAAGCTTTAGTCTGTCTGTTCATAGCACTTTATTTGCACTCTAAATGTTTTTTTGAAATGACCAGAGTGCTCCAACAGCATTCGGGACAGGCAGTGTGGGTGGTGGTGGTGGTGGTGGTGGCATGTTGCCATGATGGTGGGGAAGATGGAGACAGAGCAAGAGGGTGCTGGCCTTGCCCTTTCCTCAGTCCTGTTCCCTGAAGGAAGCAGCAAGGCAGTGGACAGAGCAGGAAGGCAAGGCCCCGGACCCAAAGTGTGTTGGGGAGTAGGCTTGGCCCAAAGTGTGGTGGGAGGAGCTGGGAGGAGCAAGCCTGGCTCTGGCCCCGAAGTGGTGGTGGGGAGTGGGGAGAGAAGGCCTGGTCCCACAGCGGCAGGGAGGAGAAGGAAGCGGCTCCAGCCCTGAAGTGGCAGGGAGGAGTGTGGGGGAGTGGGCCCAATCCTGAAGCAGTGGGGGCGAGGGGAAGATGTGGGCCTCTGTTTCCACCCCACCCCCATCATTCTTGATGAGCAATTTGCTAGTGTATAATAGATTAATGTGATGTGCCCTTTAATTCAGTAAAAAAGGGTACAACTAAAATAAGTAACATTACAACATACCAATATTAGTCTTTAGCTATTGTGCAGAACCACACCAGTTGAAACAGTTAAAAATTAATAGTATGAATACTGATTCTAAAATATCAGCTTCTAATATCCATATTAGAATATATATAAGGGTAGTGAATATACCCTTTTCAGATGGCATACATTTATGGCCCAGTAATTAATTTCACTTGGAATGAAAAGGAGGCATAGTATGACATTAGAAAAGCTAACCAAATGAAAAACACTTCCCAAGATGAGCAGTGTTTTACTGCACTACCCCTGAAATTCCTTAACTTGTTTGGACAAGTTTCTTCTTTCTGTATGAGATCATTAGTTTGTATTGTATGTCTTTTTGTTTGTTCAACTATAATATAAAAGAAGGGGGAAATATCTCATCATTTTGGCAATATTTCTCCCCATGTCTTACACTCCCTTACATAATTCCCAGGGTCATACAGGTGACTGAAATGGGAGAATGGCGCAAAGTGTACTCAATATACCAGTTTGGGTAGTATACATGTCATTTAACACTTGTTCTCTCATTGTTTCTTGGAATACAAGTTATGACAAACTATAGCAAAGATAGTACAATACTTTTTATTTAAAATACTTTTTATACTTCTGTTTTAAATGTGTCCATGTTGTAATAAATGTGTACACCTCTGTGTAGCTTATATATGAGAAAAGAAGGTTTAATAGAGTACTAGGGAGGAAAAGGATGAAATACACAGCTCCAGCAGTGGTGGGGAGGCAGGGTCTTATCGCTGAGTTGTTTCAGCCTCAATAAAGGTCTTTTTTATCTGTTTTGCTGCTCAGAATTTAGAGTGTAATTTTTTCTCCTTTGAAGAGAAAAAGTCCTTCTCTCAAGAGTTAAACTGCAAGGCAGCTTCCTGATAGCCAGGGAGGGTCAAAGGACTGAATGACCAGAGTCTCAGAAGCAGAAGGAACCAGGGCTTCCCCCTATGCTTGAAGCCACTCTTGGGCAGGCTTCATGGTATACTAGGGAAACTAGACAAGGCCAAGGATCCCAAGCAAATGCAGCCTTTATAGCAAAGGACAGTTAGGACTTCATTCTTCCATGGTTCTCTTTACAAGCATTTGCTTCTATCAACTCCAAATCACCTTGTTTCAAAGAACATATTATTCTCCCTATGTATTCCTTTCTCCTTCATGAAATCACACACAAAACCTCAGCCCTCCATGATGCTAAGATAAAATTTTTGTACCAATTCTTGTGTCAGGAGCTATCAAAGGATTCTCTTTTTGCCACAAACAAAATTAATTAAACAGATTTCACAACACGTTTGTCCTCTAGATCAGAAGGTTGACTGGTGTAAACAACCAAAATTATGTTGTAGTTATGAGCAGGGATAATTGTTGTTCGATAAGAGCTGAATCAAAGCTGACCATAGATTCATAGATGTTAGGGTTGGAAGGGACCTCAATACATCATCGAGTCTGATCCCCTGCATATGCAGGAAAGAGTGCTGGGTCTAGATGACCCCAGCTAGATGCCTATCTAACCTTCTCTTGAAGACCCCCAGGGTAGGGGAGAGCACCACCTCCCTTGGGA
>JAGPOW010001338.1:41560088-41571907 GCA_030014935.1 Caiman crocodilus
TCTGCTCTCTGCTAGCTTGTGGCCATTATTTCTTGTAACCCCCGGGGGTGCCTTGGTGAATAAAACCTCACCAATTCCCTTCTGTGCCCCCATGATGAATTTATAGGCAGCCACAAGGTCACCTCTCAACCTTCTCTTGCAGAGGTTGAAAAGGTTCTCTAGTTTCTCCTCATAGGGCTTGGTCTGCAAGCCCTTAACCATACGAGTGGCCCTTCTCTGGATCCTCTCCAGGTTATCTGCATCCCTCTTGAAGTGCATGCCCAGAATTGCATGCAGTGCTCCAACTGTGGTCTGACCAGCACCTGATAGAGGGGAAGTATCACCTCTTTGGATCTATTCGGCATGCATCTGCTGATGCCTGATAAAGTGCCATTGGCTTTTCTGATGGCTTCGTCACACTGCCGACTCATATTCATCTTGGAGTCCACTAGGCCTCCAAGATCTCTTTCCACTTCTGTGCCATCCAGCAGGTCATATATCAGGAGAAGTTCTGAATCATAGAACTTGGACTTTTATAGTAAAAAGGAATGATCAACTAATTCAAATTTTGTATTTAAGTAGTACAGGCCACTATCTACTTTGATACTGAGTTCCTATAGCAATAACTATACTTGCATTAGTCCTTGAGTGGCAACTATCTCTAAACTCAGAAACACTGACTCAGAAGCACATGTGCACTGTGGCATACAGTTTTAATCTCAGACTAAATTCTGATTTTTTGTTAGATGTATATAACCCCATTTGCTGCAGAAAGACTGGTATGTGATTAGGAATAGAATTTGAGTTTTTCTACTTAACAGGCATATGACTGAAATCCTAAATCTAACAGGAGTCCCTAAACATAGGTTAATTACTAATGATTTCTGTCCCAACTATAAAGGAAAGTAAATGGGTAGAAGTGAGGATAAATTAACTAAAAAACTAGCTCCTAATCAGAAGATGGTCTTGACAAACATAATTTGACTGAACCAAGGCAAAAACTAATGATCTAGTACAGATGAATTAAGTATAAAAGAAGGAATATCATTTGAGTGTTCCTTTTGTTGAACTGTTATCAGCTTAGTTACAGGTTGTACTTCAAATCTGGTAAATGTTATTTATGGGCTTAGCTCAATGTGCAGTTAAGGTGGAGCAATAAACTCTGGTGCTTATCATGCTGGAATTTGTTGCTTCCAGGCAGAACATTTTCATGTGTGCCCAGGACTTCAGCACACTGAACCAGGTCAGAGCAACCCCAGCTGGCAGGGGACCTTGGGGGTCAGCCTGCCAGCCCAGGGCTGCTTCTGCCCAGCAGGCAGGCAGCACCTGAACTGAAGCACCCATGTACCCCAGCTAGCTCGGTCAGCATCTACACATGTGGTGCTGCAAAGTAAAAAAACTCCACAGCAGAATATTTACAAGTACTAACCTGCTACAGAGTTAATTCGTTCATCCTTGTCTAAAAGCCCTGCACTTGTAGATGTGAGATGTTTACTGTGGAGCAAATTATGCAGGTGTTCAATAAGTGTCTTGTGTAGGCATACCCTATAGCTTTGGGTATTTGTAAATGGATTTCCTCAGGAATGTTCTTAGCCAATCCATACTAATTAAACAGTCCCTTGTCCCAGACACTGGGAAGGGGGTCCTTTGACTCTGTCCTTTCTTTGAACAGCAGTTTGATCCCTCTATGAAGCCAGTGGTTCATCCCACCTACCTCAGACCCAAAACTGTCCCTCACAGTTTGCTCTCTTGCCACTCTCCTCTCCAAGGGTTTAAACCCCCAGTAAGCCACTCTCTGATTGTCAGCCTCCATACAGCTGCACATATTCATTTGGGACAGGTTGCTCTGTAACAGCGCTACTTCAACAAAGAACATGTTGTAAACATAATATTTAAAATGCAGATTGTTTTCAAAACTTTTGCAAATAAAATGCAAGTCACTGATGTAGGTCAATGACTCATTTAACACAGAAGATTTTTTTGAAATTTTGTCTTCTATCCCACTTACTGCTACACCATCCAGGCCCCTTGCAAACATTAGTTCTTTTCCTTCAGGTACTATTATAAGATAGGGAAGCACTGTTCGCATAAACATGAACATTTAATAAAGATAAAAAATGAACTCCCTTGTCCAAGAAAATCTGTGGTGGAGTCAGGCATATACCGCAGCAATACTACTGTATCCATAAAACCATCTTTATTGTTAGGATTTATGTCCAGAGTGACAATGTAATTTTGACAGCTGCTAAAGGCATTTTCTTTACACGCTAGTTCATCAGGAGACCTATCTGTCACATTTGCAGATTTGTCTGCCAAATGCATTTAGGGATGTAAAGAAGATTTTCATCCGAAGGGATTATTCTGATAGCTCAGAAATGTATAGAACCAATTCTAGAGTTACTTTTCCTGTAATTAACATTATAAAAATTTGTGGCACTATCATCCATTTTCATCTAGTACCAAAAATGTTCTCAGTTGAATTTATTACATATTTTTGTGATAAAAATATGTATAATCATCATATGTTTCTCTGAAGAAGGATACATGCATATACCAATTTATGAAGTTGCATACATTTACTTATCATTGATTCATATTTTATTGATTTGATTAAAATAAACCATTAAAAGAAAGAGCTCCAAGTCAAACTGTATGAAATCATTCACTAGTTATATGCAATACAGATATAACATCTTATCTAATGTCTTAAATTTAAAAGCAATAGGGACATATGAAACCTTAAATACATCTTTCACTATATTTTAATAGGGAGAGTTGTGTGGGGTTTTATCTATTACCATTAACATTTTACTTTCCTTCTTATTCTGGGCATGAGTTTTCCCATCACTGGGAGCATGTTAAGTGCATACAAGTTAAAACCATCAATGTGGAAACAGTTAATGAAGTTAGTTCTTAATTAGCTGACAAGCAATAAGAGTGAGACTAGCTATAACATGCCCTCAAAAGGAGATGAAAATATAAATTATTCACAGCCAATAGACACCAAACCTAGAAGCCACTACTGTTTTGTCTTATATGAAGAGCTGTTCCCAGCAGACCATGAAGTCCCTAATAAAGTTTTAATTGTAATAGTGCAAATAATAAATGCAGATAGCAGATTCAGAGTCTGCTAATTGTCTTAATATCTGTTCACAGTTTCTAAACATGGCCAACTACAAGTGGGTTGAAATTTGTACTCTAGATGTGCTGGTATCTAAATATGTCAAGGAAACAGAAAGAACTGGATCAATATTTTTGAGAGTCACAAAAAAAATAAAATCAAAGTGGAATCTAAGTAATTTGTAGTATCTGCCCCTAGTGTTGTGTATATGTAGGAGGGAGGGGAAGGGGGTTGAGTTATTCTGCAAGCTTGATTCTCAGCTCTTCAGAAAAAACAAACTGGACATAACATTTAGGAATCTACCCAAATCGCAATTGCTCAGATTTCATGGAAATCATGGAAACTGGGCAATCCCTGCTAAATCTGAGGGGAAACAAACTTACTAACAATGACATGTTGGCTTCCCAGTAGGAGCTAGAAGTCCTGCCACCATGTAGTCTACCCGGGGAAAGTGGGAGGAGGGCTACTGGCACAAAGGTGAGCAGGCAACATAGCTGCCACCCCGCCTCTCACTGCTAACTGGCTGAGATTGTTGCCTGTTGTGTGGACATGCCCTTCTCCACAAATCAGTGGTAAGGGGCAGGGCTGCATGAGAGACAGCCATCACAACTAAGAAGCAGTGAGGGGTGGGCCTGTATGATGATAACCCTTGCTTAATCTACTTTTTAAAAGTAAACTAGAGCACTTTTTAGATGTGTTTTTCAGCGTTATACTTCCATGGTTGTTCATCTGACAAGAAACAGATATTTGACGTCAGAACTATCACAGATAGCAGAAGACCCCCAGTGAAATCAGACCTTTACTACCATATAATTTCTACATTTCACCCAAATTAAGAGGAAAAGAAAAACATGATCCATTAGAAGCATCTCGAACAGGCATGGCAACCAGAGAACAGTGGCAGCTGTCTACAATTCTTCCTCTTATAAATAGCACAGAAGGGCAAAATATAGTCTGAATTCTTAGTTACACTAACACACCTTTCTACTGTTCTAGTGTAATGCTCCAGTGTGTAAAATAAGCCCACTTTAACTGTCCACCCAACCTATAGGGGTCCTACTTCCACTAAAAATTGGGCTCATAGTATATGTTTTCAAACTGATGTGCAATTCTGTTAACTGTGCTACTAATGTTAACATTTATCAATAGAACCAAATAGCTAAACTCCCATGTGCTGTCTGGAAAACATAACACAACATAGCATTTTGGAGATATGCTACATTTCCAATTCATTTGGCTACAAGTTTCAATTTTCAATAGTTCAAAAAAACCCCTACCTGTCAAAATCAACTAAAAATGAAAATATTCAATGAGCAATCTCCATTATAAGTGTCCATATTTTGTACTAGAAAGTGCAGAAAAAAAATCAGTATTAGTAGTAGGGCTGTGTGAAACAGCACCGTTTTATTTTAACTTCTGTTATGCTGTTCTGATGGGACAGTGTTTCATTCTGTGTTTTGTTTCATTTCATTTCAAAGTACAGCTCGAGTATAGCTGGAACCCAGTGCTGGGAAGATCGGTGCTGCTGCTGGCCCGAGCCGGCAGCACCAGCCTCCTGTGATCTCGCAGGCAGATCAGGGGCCCACACCCCCGGGTCCAGTCCAGCACAGCCCCTGCAGCCCTCCCAGGGCCATGGGCGAGCCTCTGATCTGCCTGCCAGGTGACAGGAAGCTGGTGCTGCCAGCTGGATCCAGTGGAAGCACTGATCTTCCTGGCAAGGGCTGTGCCCAATCCTGTAGCAAGGGTGGGTCCCTGCATGAGCTGATTTGCCCTGGGCCCCACATCCTCCTCAAGTCGACTCTGGTATGGGACCTAGGGCAAATCAGCTCATGTGTGGACCCGCCCACGGATACCCACAAAAACTGATCTGCCCTTTTGTCATCCAGCAAGCAGATTGGGAGCTTTCCCATGCCCCTAGGAGGACTGCGTGGCTGTGCCAGTCTTCTCCCAGGGATGCAAGCCTCCAATCTGCCTCCCAAATCACAGGAGGCTGGCACTCCTGGTTGGGGCCAGCAGCAGCACCATCTTTCCAGCACTGGCTGCGGAATAGCCTATGGGTGAAATGTTGAAGCATCATCAAAACAGTGAAAGAGTTTCCATGAAACAGAACAGTGCTTTTGAAATTAAACTCAAAATGAAATGCTGTTGCATTGAAACATTGAAATGGAAGTCGAAGTGGAACAGTGCTGTTTTGCACAGCCCTAATAGGAGAGAGAGAGAGAGAGAGAGAGAGAGAGAGAGAGAGAGAGAGAGAGAGAGTGTGTGTGTGTGTGTGTGTGTGTGGATGCTTCTTCTGGTAAACCAGGGTTTATTTGTTTGCTTACTTGTTTGTTTTTAATGTCTGCTAGTAAGGTGACCATGGCTCACCATGCTGAGCACCTGCTAATTTTTTTTGGTGGATGCTTGAGCTGCAGAGCACACCAGGAGTCAGCACCTATGAGGAGTACTGTGTCCAGTTTGGGGCCCCCAATTACAGAAAGGATGTGGATAAATTGGAGAGAGTCCAGCAGAGGGCAACAAAATAGTTAGGGGGCTGGGGTGCATGACTTGTGATGAGAGGCTGAAGGAACTGGACTTACTTAGTCTGGATAAGAAAAGACTGAGCCTGATGTAGTAGCAGCTTTCAACTATCGGAAGCATGATTCCAAAGAGGATGGAGTTAAGACATCATGACAGGATACTCTCTCAGGGTGTGGGTAAGACCACAGGGTGTGAATTAACTCTTTATTATTTATGTATTAATTTGGTTGCTGATTGCTAGTTTACAGTGTGTCCCATGGGACAAGTTTACCCAGGGAAATAAAGGCTGTGTTATATGAACTGAAGAATGGCTACAGGAAAATTTTCTAAGGCAAAAATGTGGGTTGGGAGCCTAACACTCACTGACTTATTGGGAGGTGGGCACTTAATTCACCTTTGTGCCCTTAAAAATATTTTCTCCAGATTTAGCTACCAACATCTGAAAATGGGATTAATATTAGTTACCTAACTTTGAAAAGAATTTTGAGATGTATAGATCCCAATGTAAGTGCCATTTGCCAACACATTTTATTTACCAGAACATTTCTACTAATATAGTGAATAGATTCCTATAATCTTGGTTCATGGCTAAAACTCTGAAGGGAAGCTAAAAGGAAGTAATAAAATCCGATGTAGTTACAAGGATTCTGGAACAATCTAATCTAATCTAATCTAATCTATCAGGATTCTGGAACAATCTAATACAATTGGAAGGATTCCATCAAAATAGGGACAGCTGGTCAGAAAATAATATATTTTTATTAGGTATCAGCTTTAAATAAATATGCCTATCAAACCAGCAGATGTCATACAAGGGCTTCTAGACAAATATTGCTCCTTGGCATTTTCAAAGCTGAAACCAGTACACAGGGTAAAAAAAAAAAAAAAGATCAATTTCAGTTAGTAATAGTAATTTATCTATTTCTGAATATTATTTTACACTGGGAAAAAATCCAGAAGTTGGGTTATTCATTTCTTATGCTTAAATGTCCCCTTCTCAAAAACTGATATAATAGCACTTGCTGTCCTTTGTGTAAAAGAGCTGTAATGGCAAAGGTATATATGCTAAAATGTTTAGCTATCAGGTGATTTATCTAAGAAAATATATTGACTGAAATTCTCCTTATGATACTTCAAATTCCTTCTTGAATTTTAAACAAAGTCATACTTTGGTGATGTTCATGAAAGGCAAAAGGGAAAAGAATAAGAGGTTAAAGAGATACATGCCAAAACTAATAAAAATATTAATATTAATAATAATAATTAAAAACCCTGGTCTGGGAGGCTTGGTTCCAGAAAAGAAATAGAATAAATGATTTTTGAGTTTCAGTACAACAGAATGCTGGTAACAAATATACAGTAACAGGAGAATACAATGTGTATTTCAAAAAAGCAAAAAACAAAAAAAATTCATCACCATCCTGTCAAATACCTTCCATACACATTTGAAAAAAAGCAAACCTGTTCTGGAAACAAAGGTCTTTCTCTTTTGTGTATTTTGAGGGATTCTGAGGCCTTTTTTTTAACATGAACATCTGAAATGCAATAGGAGAGTAAATAATAATGTCCTCAAGTTGAAACTTCAATATGAGTTTTTCCCTGAGAAAATGTTTTAGACTACATCCTGAGTCTAAAGGTAAAGCAAGCTGTTGATGATATTTTCAGTTAAATTCCTAAAGAAATGTAGGGCATGCTCAGTAGACTGTGCACTGGCCGGGGGTTACACAAAATTCTACCCAACAAAAAACCATGCCTAACAGATAGGAGGGAGAGGAATTGGGGAGAGACTCATATTTTAGTTCAGTATCCTTGCAGTTAGGGCACTCAATCAGGAATGAAGATCTTTTTTCAGGTTCCACATCCCCACCTCATCCAGTTAGGCACCATTTAGTCCCTTCTCCAGTCCCTTCTCTTCTTTTGGAGCTAGTCACATTAGCAGCCAAGAGAGGGAGGGCCAGGAAAAAGAGAACAATCTAGAGTTTTCATGCTGAACTCTTGCTCTGAAAGGCAGAAAGCCCTGGTTAGAATGAAATTTTTTTCATTTCTGTATAGAACAGATCTTTTGACTTCAGTATTCGCTGCCTCTGTTCTGTTAAAGGTAGCAAAGTACTAATGCCACTGTACAAGATGCTGGTAAACATATCATATACAATTTCAGTCAAGGAATTCCAGCCAAGAATTCATATATATATATCTATATTAAAAAAGGATGAAAGAGATCAATTCAAATGGTGAAAAAGTACATAGAAGCACAAGCAGAGTTGCTTACAAAAGAAAACTTAACATATTTGGTTTCTTTAGCTCAGGGGTGGACAATTATTTCAACTGGAAGGCTGCTTAGTGAGATTTGGTGAGTTGTCAAAGGCCACAAGGGTGCCCCCTTGGTCACCATCTTAGGATCACAAGTCCTGCCCCTAGCCCTTGTTATTTGCCACTGGAAGTCCCTCCTTTTGCCCCTAGCAGTAATCCTTTTGGGAGGAGAGTTTGCCTTCTTAAATATAGAAAAAATATACCAAATCCTATAAAATAAAATTCTATACTATAAAAATTAAACATCTACTACAACATATTTTAATTTTATTTGAAAAAAAATGTATCTGGATTTGTGTGTGTTTTCACAGTGTATATAGAGGCATAATAGCTTAAAGTCTTGCTCTTTTACATTGTGTGTGGAGGAGTGTATGGGGTGTGGTTGAGGATTGGGAGTTTGGGAGTGTGTGGGGGAGGTTTGTAGGACATTGTGGGGGTGTGTGGAGGGGCTGGGGGTGTATATGGGTATGATGGAGTGAGTGTCTAGGGGTTCTCCCCCACATACCCCACCCCATAGCACACAGTTCCTGCTGGCATCAGCAGCAGCAGGCAGCAGATCCTCAGGATCCATGGCATGCAAACATGCAGAATCCCTGGCAGTGAGCAGCTCCAGCTGAGTCTTGGGAGCTGCACATGTGTCAGGGAGAAGGGCCAGGCCAGCCCACCTCCATTGTGTGGGGCTCCCCACAGCTTATGTGCAGCTCCTGGGACTTGGCCCAGGGCAGCAGGGAGTGGGGCTGAGCCAGCGTGGCTCCATTGCATGGAGCTCCCCACTGCTCCTGGCTGAGTCCCAGGAGCTGCATGTGGTGGCAGGGACAGAGGCCAGGTTGTCAAGTTCATCATGCGTAGCTCCCAGCCAAGGGAGCTCCAGGCTCCATTCTGCTGCTTGCTCCAGTGCTGGCCCCTTGCTCCCACCCAGCTGCAGCTTTTCTCTCACCTGCTACTGCTTCTCTACCTGCTGTCCAGAATGGATACAGTTAATTGGTGGGCACCCACCTGCTGACTGGATTAATTGCCTGGAGGACTGGATCTGGCCCATGGGCCACATTTTGCCCACCCTTGGTTTAGCCTGGAACAAAGTCAGACAGTGAATATAATGGGTTCAGCATCATCTAGAAGATTTTAAATACATCATGGGAGGTAAGCACCTGGAAGGAAAAGAGTTACTAAGCCTAGACTCAACAACAGCTAGCCTGTAGTTAAAACCAATCATGGAATCATAGAAAAGTAGGACTGGAAGGGACCTCTAGAGGTCATCCTTCTTCAGACAGGAGTCTGTGCTAGATCATTCCTATACAAACCATCTCATACAATTCCTTGTCCAATGTATTACTAAGACTACACAGTCAATCCTGTCACACAACTACAAGGCAGAGCACTCTAACCTGCCATAGGTAAATCAGGGAGACAATGGTGGCCAGTGTTGTGCACTGCAAGGCTTTTCAAAATAACCTTGCGAGATCCAAGGAAAAGAGCTATGCTCCCCTCCTTTGTTGCAGAGGAAGGCAAAGCCCTTCACAGTCTGTACAATCTGACCACTGAGTAAAATTTCTTCCTGACCCCAAATGTGGTGATCAAGCTCACCCTTAGCAGAGGGGGAAGACGCTATAGCCAGGAACCTCTGGGTTTTACTCCCAACAGGACCAGTGACACACCCCAGTCAAAATACCCAGCCCTGACTGCAGTCAAAACTCAGTCCTTCTGGGTTTTCACTCCCAACCCCTGGCACACATAGCAACAGGAAGGGGTGGGGAGGAATTGCTTCCTGGCTCCATGTGGAACCAACAAAGCACAGAAGCCTGGGAAATACCTGTAGCAGAGCCCTGAATGCTTTCAATGATGCAGATTCCACTGCTTCTCTAGGCAGTCCACTCTTGAAGTCCATGGAACTTCAATCCATTCGTCCTTATTCTGCTTTCTGCAGTAAGACAGAAAAAGGCAGTCCTTTTGGCAAAATTTCTATTATGTCCCCTCTTACACACCTTTTCCACAAGCTAAGCATGCTTATTTCTTTCATATGAGTCTTTTATTATTTTTGTCACCCACCCCTGGACACTAATTTCTCTATGTCCTGTTTAAAATATGGAGCTTGACACTGCACACAGTACTCTAGATGAGGCCTAACCCATGCCAAGTAAAGAGGTACTATCACTTCTCACATTTTGTCCCCAGTGCTCCTCCTGATGGAGCCCAAAGCCACACTTGTCTTTTGTGCAGCTGAGTCATTCTGCAGTCTTCTTGAGTTTGTGATCCACCAAAACTCATACATCCTTTGTAGTGCTGCAATCCACCTAGTTGTTACCCATGTTCTACCTGGCCCATGAAGTCACTGGGTCCTTCCCATGAAAGTGGTGTGGCAGTGTGGCACTTTGCCCATGCCTACACCTGCACCAGCACTTGTACTGGCATTGGGCAATGGGGAACTGCAATAGGGCTCTACACCAGGTAGCTGTGCCTGCCATGCCACCACTGCTTTTCCTCAATTCCTTGTCCCTGGCTACAGTGCAGCTGCAACTTTCAGATGATGGGAAGCTGCACTGGTACCAGGGGGCTGGAGGCAGCACCTTCACTGCAGGGAGATGTTTTGGGGAGAGAAATGGTGGTGGCATAGACACCACTTCCAGGTGTCCAGCCCTGTGCTGCTTAAGTACTGGTACAGGTACACATAAAGTCCTTGCCACTGATGCCTCCAGCTCATGTCAGACTGTAGTTAGATTTCTCCATTCCATAGTTTGGAAATGTTGTGTAAGGACCAGGTTGCGTAAAGTCTGTCCTAGTGGTTAGGCCACTGGGAATGGCAAGAGTCAAGCCACAGGTCAAATCAGGTGGTCAAGAAGCAGAGACCAAGTTATCAATTCCAAATGAAAATCCAGGGGTAGAGTCCAAATCACAGACTGAGTCAAGGTTCAGGAGTCAAAACCTGGTGCCAAAGTCAGGATAAGCCAGGAGACAAACAAAATTTGAAAACTCCTCTGTTTTCTCGTGCAGAGACTGGGACTTCCCCACCATGATTCAAGACGGACTCGAGGGGAACGCCTCCAGACCTAAGGTTAAGGAGAACTGGGTTAGAGTGCTTCTGGAGGGGGAGGATGTGTTCAAATCAGTAGGTCCAAATGCTTTCCACCCCAGGGTGTTGAGGGAGCTAGCAGGGGTTATTGCAGGGCCCTTGGCATGGCTTTACGAGCACTTGTGATGCTCTGGCTAGGTGTCAGATGATTGGAAGATAGCCAATGTGGTTCCCATCTTTAAAAAAGGGAGGAGGGAGGACGTAGGCAACTATAGGCCCATCAGTCTTACCTCAATCGTGGGGAAACTCTTTGAAAAGATCATCAAGGAGTACATCTGTGATTGTAGCATTGGGGATGATACTCAAGGGCAACCAGCATGGTTTCATTAGGGGCAGGTGATGTCAGACCAACCTGATTGCCTTTTATGATTAGGTCACAAAAGCACTGGATGCAGGTGTAGCCATGGATATAGTCTTTCTGGACTTCAGCAAGGCCTTTGACACTGTCTCCCACCCCATCCTCGTTAAAAAACTAAGTGACTGTGGCATTGATGCTTACACAGTTAGGTGGATTGCAATTTGGCTGAAGGGTCGTTCTCAGAGGGTGGTGGTGGATGGGTCATATTTGACCTGGGGGGAAGTGGGCAGCGGAGTCCTCCAGGGCTTGATCCTTGGGCCCACACTGTTCAATTTCTTTATCAGTGATTTGGATGATGGGGTGAAAAGCAACCTGTTTAAATTTGCTGATGATATCAAAATTTGGGGTAAGGTGGGCACGCTAGTAGGGAGGGAAAGACTGCAGAAAGACCTGGATAGGTTGCAGGGGTGGGCTAACAAAAACAGGATGCGTTTCAATACTGACAAGTGCAGAGTGCTGCACTT
>JAGPOW010001338.1:41572007-41650630 GCA_030014935.1 Caiman crocodilus
GGGGGGACCAGAAGGGTTTGGGGGAGACCTTGTTTCCCCTAGCAGCCCCCCCGGGATAACAAGGAATAACGGCCACAAGTTGTTGGAGAGTAGGTTTAGATTAGACATCCATAAGAACTACTTCACAGTCAGGACAGCTAGGATCTGGAACCAACTTCCAAGGGAAGTGGTTCTGGCTCCTACCCTGGGGGTCTTTAAGAAGAGGCTTGATGCCTACTTGATTGGGGTCATTTGAGCCCAGTTTTCCTCCTGGATCTAGAGCTAGAGTCAAGATCCCCAGGAGAGGGGTGGGTACAGGAGCCAAAGACAGAACTGGAGGTCCCAAGAGTGCCATAGGTGCAGGATGCCAGGCTGAGAAGAGGTTTGGAGGCTCCAAGACCAGCATAGGTGTATGGAACCAAGTTCAGAAGTCAAGACAGAGCCAAGTTCAGCAGTACCAAGAGCAGAGCTAACACTGGAGCTAGTGTTGGGGCCAGGGTAAGCCTGAGAAGTTCCAGGGTTAAAGCTGGAGCTGGAGCAGAATTTGAACATTCCAAGAGTGGAGTGGAAATCAACATCAGAGCTGGATTCAGAGGCCCTGAAAACCAGGAAGAGTTTGGAGCTGAAGCGGGATTTGGACACTATGGGAGCAGAGCAGGATTTAGAGGCCAGATCCAGAGCTATATTTCAAGGCATTGGGCATGGACTAGCACAGGAGCCTGAGTCAGGTTCAGGACAGGCACAGCTGGTGAACTCAGACTGGTGTGGCAGTGGAGCTACACATGGGAATGCAGGGAGAGGGGTTTGCAGTCAGCTAGGAGCAGGGTGGGGTTTTCAGTAGGCCAGAAGGGATGGGTTGCAGCTGGACAGGCTATAAACCCCCCGGGTCCCAGCCAGCTGCAAACCACCTCTGCCACCCTGCTGCCAGCTGGCTGCAAACCACCCTCACTCCCTGCTTCCATGGGATGCTCCACCACCCCACCAATCGGAGTTCAGCTGTGCTTGGTTCAGGAACTCTGAAAACTAGGGAGACCCTGGAGCTAGAGCCTCAGTGCGCTTTGGGAACAGAGCAGGAGCTTGAACTGGTGCTTGAACTGAAACTGCAGTGAAAAGAGACACTGAGAATGGAGTTGAAGCTGGAGCTGGAATCAGAGCAGGCCTCTGGCACTCCAGGGATAGAACTAGAACTGGAACTGAAGTTGGGGTCACAGCAGGCTTCAGAACTGTGGCTGTGCAAAATTTCACTGGGTGTTTTGTTTAGACACTGTTTCAACTAATTTCAAGGTCAAAACAGCAAAATCCAAATGAAACAAAGGGTCTCAAAACAGCCTCAAAAAAAAAGCAAGGCTAGTTGAAATATTTTGAAAGACAAAATATTTTGACCATAGTGCTCAGGATGGGAAGTTAGTCCAGGTGGAAACTCAAGACGAAACAGAGCAATGCCATTTCACATAGCCCTGTTCAGAACCTCAGACAGGAACTGATTCTAGCCTGGATTAATGCTGGAACAAAAGTGGGCTTCAAGCACTTCATCAATAGGGCTAGGGCCAAAGCCAGAGCAGGCCTCTGGGAAAAGGTCTGTAGCTGAAGCAGGCTTCAGGTGTCCCAGAATATGACTGTGGTTGGACTTGGAACAGGCCTCTATGGTCTGTGAACTTAACAAGTTCACAGGCCAAGCTGGGCTGCCTCTGACAGGTTATGAGCCACTAGCAGCATTAGCAAAAGAATAAATGGATTAAACTAGCTATGAAAAATTTTGGTTGCAAATCAGAAGAAGGTTCTTAGGCATCAGTCAGTGGGGTTCTGGAACAGCTCCAAGAGTAACCACAAGGGCAAAATACCTAGTTTGAAGATTGAGCTTAATACATTTATTAATACATTTATTAATGAGATTTTATGAAGTGCTTGTTTGCCATGGCAAAAGCTCCTTTCTAGTTCTACATCCTATGTTCCTATGTTGTAAATGTAGTAGTAAGGGTTAACTCCCTTACTAAAGAACGATGTCATTAACTGAAACTAGAAGAAGCACTCACCCAGATCTGACCAGTCATGTAGGTTTTTGACCTGCATGGAAGAACTTTATTTAGTACAGGAGATGAACAGGTCTGTCACTGCATGGCAAAGCTTGTGAGCCATATGTCCCAGGGGACGGGTGATTCCCACCCAAAATGGTATCAGCCCATAAGAGAAACTAGCTCAGGAAGGGCTAGTGATTGGCAGAATTCACCTGCAGGTATCAGAGCCAAAAGACAAGAGCAGTGCATAGCACCATCACACCATTTTAAAAGTGCATACTCCCTATGCATAGGAGGATGTGCAGGGAGTGATGTACACCTGGAAACAGAGCTGGGTGCCAGAGGTGGCAAAAGGCAGCCAGGTGCTGGAATGGGATGCAGGCAGTGGAGAGAGCCCCCTTGCTCTGGAACGGCCAAAAGCCTGAGCTGCTGAACTAGACAAAAACAGCAGGGAGAGACCCCTGACTTCAGTGAGCTGGAAGTAAGGGTCCCTGGGGTCTGACAGGGGGAGCCAGCTGAGAGAGAACTTGGAGGAGTTCTCATACATTAGGCTGATAAGCCTGAAAAGCTGAAATGACAGGAGAGTCTCAAATCGGGGTGGAGCATTCTGAAGTGGATGTGTGAGTGTAAACCCTGCATAGTGCTGGATGTAGGGTGCTGCAGGATGATGATTATTTTTGGTTTTGTTCCTAATTTTATATATAATATTTAAAGGCACTTGAAATGTATATATCTACAAGGCTGAGTTACAACTGAGTTGAATTTATGTTACAATCACACTCTTAAACACTGCTGATATTGTTATTAATACAAAATTAGTTACAGCGATGTGTCTGTGAGGAGGACTGTCCAGGAATTTGAAGCTTATAGATTAATTTTGACAGTACCATGTATGATTATGACTGATGGCTATAGGGTACACAACTAATCCCACATTGAGAAGCACCATCCATCTAACATCACGGCTGGCACATGGAAGAGGTCTAGGGGAAGTGGATCCCCAAGAAACATACCTTGGAGAATCCCCTGAACGGAAGGATTTCCCTCATTATTGGAGTCTCCCTTTTCAGGTATATTTTTTTATGAACTCGTGGTGGGTGAACAAACAAGTAGTTTCCTTCCTCCCTTTTTGGGAAAACACTCCTAAGACCCAGGAGGAAAGGATAAGCGAAGGACACTTCAGGTAGCAGAGTGAAGTGGGTAGACACATAGGCCATCACGCTCCTTTCCCCAGTGGGATTGCAGGGCCAACCGGGGGAAGACTTTATTGGATTTTGTTCTTACCAAAGGAGATGACCTGGTGGGAGATCTGAGGATTGGGGGTAATCTGAGAGATAATGATCATGAGATGACAGAATTCACTATCAGTCATAGGGCAGAAAAGTCAGCCATGGGGGCAGAGGTGCTTGAATTCAGGAAGGTTGACTTCAATGAACTTAGGAAAATAGTGGGAGAGACCCTATGGGAAGAGGGACTGGAGAGGAAGAGAGTTCAGGAAGGGTGATCGTTCCTCAAAGGAGTGATCCTCAGAGTACAGAAAAGGTCCATTTCTATATGCAAGAAAGGTGGTAAAGGGCCTGGGAAGCCCTATTGGCTTATCAGAGGAGTCAAGGAGTGCTTAAAGAGAAAAAGGAGACTTATGGACGTGGAAACAAGGGGTAGTCACCAAGAAGGAATACACAAGTATAGCCCATATTTGTAGGGAGAGGATAAGGAAGGCAAGGTTGGTGACCAAAATCAAGTACAACAAAAAGTCCTTCTTTAAGTTATTTAGGGAGCAGGAGGAAAACCAAGGGAAATCTGGGCCCCTTGCAGAATGGGATGGGACAGCTGATAACAGACTGTCAGGAGAAGGCTGAACTCTTTAATGAATACTTTGCATTGGTGTTCCTGCAAAGAAATGCTGGTTGCTCACATGGTCAGATACTGAATGGATGCTGGGGGTGACAACTGCCAACCAAAGGTCAGTATGGTACTGGTGAGGAAGCACTTGGAGCAGTTGAATGTCTTCAAGTAAGTAGGAGCGGATGGAGGATCCAAGAAACTGTAGGCTGGTCAGTTTGACCTTGATACCAGGTAAAAATTTGGAAAAAATTATCAAGAAGTCCATTTGTGAGAGACTGACAGAAGGCATGATGCTGAAGTATAGCCAACATGGTTTCTTTGCAGGCAGCAACCTTGTCTCCTTCTATGATCAAGTAATGAACCACTTAGATGTGGGAGACACAGTTGATGTCATATACTTGGATTTTAAAAGGGCCTTTGATATGGTCTCCCATTATGCTTTGGTAAAAAACTAGGAGATGGTGGGCTGGAGGAGTCCATAGTCAGGTGGTTTGGGAACTGGCTAAGGGGTTGAACCCAGACAGTGTTAACAGACAGGTTTATATCACCTTGGGAGGAGGTAGTCAGTGGTGTCCCACAGGGTTCTGTTATTGGCCCAATGCTGTTCAACATCTTTATTAATGATTTAGATGAGAATTTGAAAAGCACACTGGCCAAGTTTATGGATGATACTAAGTTATGGGGAAAAGAAGTCATGCTATGGGATAGGACATGGATCCAAGTGGACCTGGACAAGCTGGAGCAGATCCAGATGCAGTTCAATACGGATAAATGCAGAGTGCTTCAAATGGGGAGAAGTAACAAGAGACATGAATATAGGATAGGAGGAGATGTCCTGGCCAGTGAAATGGCTGAAAAGGACCTCAGGGTTATGGCTGATCACTGGATGAACGTGAACTGCCAGTGTGATGCTGTAGTCAACAGAACTAATACCATACTGGGATGCATTAGCTGATGTGTTGCAAGCAGGACCAGGTGTAGTGCCCAACCATGGAAGTCTTCAAGAGGAGATTGGACAGACACCTTGCTGGGATGATTTGATCTCAGCAGTATTCCTGCCCAGAGCAGAGGAGTTGGACTTAATGATCTTTTGAGGTCCCTTCCAGTCCTTAATTTCTATGATTCTATGATTAAGTGGTCAGTCAACCATTTTGGGCTCAGGGGTTAGTTGTTACAATAAAGGCTCAATGAGAACAAGGAGTCTCCTTACCTCCCTATGATACAAAATAACCCATGGTGTCAGAAGTGGCTGAATTCTGCCACCAACAGGAAATCAAACGGGTGATTCCCAAATGATAGATCAGACTCTAGCAGCAGATGAATCCTGCACAGAGCAGAGATGGGGAATGGCTCAACCTGCAGCAGAGCCCAGTACAGTGCTGATGCTGGTGATAGAGACTATATAGGCACTCAAAGTTGCACCATCAGAACAGCTTGATTTCCAGTCCCCTGGAATGTGGCCTTGATGGATCAGGCATTTTAATCACTTTAGGGAAGTGTCAGATCTAGAAAAACAGTCAGAAGCTTACCAAGTACTCTTATCTACTCGATGGGAGATCAGGTGGATGAAATTCTGCTGTTACTGATTCTTACAAATGCAGAGAAAAGCAATATGTTGCAGTGATAGAAGCATTAACTCTTCATTTTCTGGGCAGAACAAATGTGATTTATGATTGATTTAGATTAAATCTCTGTAAACAGGAGCCTTCAGAACACATGGCCATAAACTTAGTTAATATGGATGCAATGCACACTGTAAAGTAACTACAAACAAATACAAATAGAATTGACAGGCATAATGAAGGCAGTGAGTGGTCCACAGGGAGTGAACCACCACTGCCTATAGCAGCAAACAAGTGGGAAAGGAGGTAGATTGCACAGGTGTGGACAAAGTCCAGGACACAGTTGTGCACAGTGTTCTGCTACAGAAGAAATAAGTTGGCAATCTAAAGAGAAAGATTACTATGCTTCAGTTTGTTGCTCCACCACTGGCCCTCTTGACTAAGGCCATTACTCCCGGATCTTCAACGGTCCACCTTCCCGCCCTGGTCACTGCCGCAGGACTTCAAAGCCAAACTGAGCAGACTTAATTACTGTCAAGTGCCACTTCAACAGCTGGGGATTCCCTCCAGAGCGATGAACTGGGAATGGAGCATGGTACTCCTTGCTTGGGGCTTCTGCCTGCCCCATCTCAGCCACAGAGCCTCTCCCAGGACCCACTTCCCTTCTCCTCCTGAGCAGGTTCCTGGACTTAGTTGGAACCCTTTGATCAGCTGAGAGATGTCTACAGGAGAGAGCAAAGCAAAAAAAAAAAGAGAATAAAAAAACCACTGCAGCAAGTGGTTCAGGTGGATCCCTCGCCTCTGCGGTTCCCTGGGGTCTTTCCTGGATCCTCTTCCCACACTTGGCCTCTGCCATCTCCTCTTCACTCCTGTGGTGAGGGTGTCACCACCTTCTCTGTGTCAGACCAAGGGCTTACCCATACTTCTGGCTCCTCGGTTTTCCGGCTCTGCTCCTCCACAGGGCCACCCCCAGCCTCCAGATATATCCCATGCTGCAGATTGGCTCCAAGCCACTTCACCTGGTGTGGAGGTAAAGCCGGGTTGGTGCAGATCGGGAGTCCTCATTGTGGTCTGGACATCACAGTGTGAAGTAATTCATGTCCCTGGCCAGGGACACACCCTTGGTAAATGTCCTCCAGGATCTCACATATGGTCTAGAAGATGTCCTTTTCCATACCGATGATATTTTGTTTTTTTGGGATCGTGAAGGCAAAACATTATGTGGATGCAACACTCAGAAAACTCCATGAAACTGGTGTTACACTTAATGAAAAGTGCACCTTTGCTATTTTGTAGCTGATGTTTGTGGGACATTGGATTACACCACATGGAATCCAACCAGATCCATCAGAAGTTGCAGCCATCAAGGGGTTCCTGGAACCCAAGGATGTCCCAGAATTATGCAATTTTTTAGGCATGGCTTAATATTTGGGTCTGTTCGTGCCAAACTTGATAACAATAACAAAGCCTTTAAGAGCCCTTTTAAGTGACAAGAATGTATAGCTCTGGTGAGTGCTACAGCAGTCAGCCTTCAATGAGATCACATCTATACTTGGTTCCTCCCTGATACTAACCCAATATGATCCAACATGAGAAACTTGTATTGCAGCAGACACATTATCACATGGGCTTGGAGGAGTGTTACAACAA
This sequence comes from Caiman crocodilus, assembly GCA_030014935.1. Taxonomy (NCBI): domain Eukaryota; kingdom Metazoa; phylum Chordata; order Crocodylia; family Alligatoridae; genus Caiman; species Caiman crocodilus. The sequence continues at coordinate 41,579,059 of JAGPOW010001338.1, forward strand.
CATTAAGAAGCAGGCCACCTCACCCCTATTGCATTTGTGTTAAGAGCGCTTGTTCCTCCTGAAATTCAATATGCACAAATAGAAAAAGAAGCACTAGCAGTTACATGGACATGTGAGTGACTCAGAACTTTCCTTATGGGCCTGACTTCTACTTCTCAAACTGATCACAAGCTACTTGTGTTTCTGTTAAGAGATAAACCTCTCAAACTTACACCAAGAATTCAGCAATTTCACTTTAGAATGCTGAAATTCACCTACAATATAGAACACACCAAGGGAAAAGAGTTACAAGTAGCTGATACTTTTTCTAGGGCACCCTTACAGACTATGCTGTCTCCAGAAGAACTCCACCAGAAGTAAGATATTGCTGTTTATGTGGACCTTATTGTGGATGGGATACCCATATTTGATTTACTACAAATGAGAATTCAGGACATTCAAGAAGCTAATTCCTCTTGCTAGAAGATAAAGAAGTAATGCTTGGAAGGATGGCCTCAAGTAAGATTCAAGGACTGTGAACTGGCAAAGTACTAACAAGAGAGACACAATCTTCATGTTCAGAGACTTAGTTATGTTTCACAACAGAGTACTGATACCTTCAACACTATGCCAGGAAATTCTAGAGAAAATTCATGATGCCAGAGCATCATAAAATGTCAAGCCAGGCCTCACCACGCAGTTTGGTGACCTTTCATCTGTGATCATCAGATGACATACAGAACTGGGTGGCCAGTTCTAAGGTTTGTGCTCAATACCAAGCAGTTCATATGGAACTGTGTCTTACTACTGATTTACCAGATCATCCATGACAGACGTTGGGAGCAGATTTATTCACCTGGAAGGGTTCTGTTTACCTCATTGTTATTATTATTCCCATTACTTGTAGCTGGTACAATTACAGAACATCACAACAGAGAGAGTTATAATGGCATTGAAGAGTATATATGCACACCATGGCATACTTTCAGTTTTAAGAACTGATAATGGCCCACAAGTTTCTGGAGCCATGTTTAAACAGCTTTCAGCCCACTATGACTTTCAGCATGTTACCAGCAGTACACATTTCCCTTGTAGTAATGGAGAAACAGAATGTGCAGTGAGGACTGTGGAGAATTTGCTCCAGAAGGATTAAGTTGTCTATAAAGCACTCTAGAGCTACAATTCAAGACACTGGAGAATGGGTGGCATCCATCTGAGTTGCTTATGAGCCATCAAATCTGTACAAACCAATGGAGTATGATAAATGACTTGGTTCCCAAACTTGTTGATTCACAGGAATTTTGTGAGAAAGCCAAACAGATAAAGGACCATCAGAGACAAAACTATAACACCAAGCATGCTTCGACACATATACCTACTCTTTCCCCATAGCAGGAAGTTTGAATCCCAGATCTAGGTGTCCAAGACACCATCCAGGATAGGGCAGATACCCCTTGTTCATTGCGTGGAGACACCTAATGGTCTTCTCCATAGGAATTGAGAACATCTCCATCATATTCCAGCTATTTACCACTCTAGGTCTGGATGTGCCTCAGTTCCACTGAAGAGATTAGATCTGTGAATCTGATCTCTGTTAGTCTGGTCTAAATGAATAAAGTTACCAATATTTCTGCTTTGTTACGTTCCTTTTGTAACTGTGTATTAATTTTTCCTCTGAGGAAGGGGGATATAGTAGTAAGGATTAACTACCTTACTGAAGAGTGATGTCATACACAGGAAGTTGTAAGTCAACCATTTTGGGTTTAGGAGTTAGCTGTTACAATAAAGACTTAATGAGAACAAGGAATCTCCCTGCCTTTTCCTAAAATCCAGAATAACAGTGCAACAATGGTCCTAACTTCAAATAAAATCTTTTGTTGTCAAACAATTCACCATGCTCTCCAACTGGGAACCATCTCTGTCTTTCTTTTACGTTACATTTAATCAGTTTCACATAGGCATTGATATAAAACTGACAAAGCAACTGGTGTCATTAACTGGCATCTAAATACAGATATTTTGATTTACTGTTTATAATGGCTGAGGAAAAATTGGTGTCAAATCTTTGCCTCTTTGCTTTCTTCAAATGATTTGTAACCATAGTTATGCAGCATAATAAACCAATCATTTAACTTACATGCAATATGGTGTAATGTGATGTTCATTTACTGTAATTGATCTTAATCTGAAAAACCAGGAAAGTAAAAATTAGTAAGACTAGTGAAATGATAATTAGCTACTAGTTAAAGTTTTGAAATAATTGTTTGTGTTTCTATTTTACTAAAATATGCATGATTGGCTGAATGGTATTAATTTTTTATTTGAATAATTTATGACAACAATAAGTATTAGTTAATGGATTTATTCATTTTAATGAATATGTCAATGTCATTCAAAACTGCATTTTATGTAAAACATATTTATTAGTGATACTTTCACATCAGATTCTTCAGAATGGTTTATTAAAATTTGTTTTTGATTTAGATGGCATTTTCATTTTCTTTAAATTACGGATTTTTAAACTATAAATATGTATAATGCAATCAAGTGACTAATTATGCAAAATAAACCTTTGACAGGATAGTGCTTTTCTTGGCATTTTTCTTAACTATTGTCAATAGAGGAGAACTGAATTGGAACTCAAGAGGAAAAGAGTTAATCATAAGTTCACACTAAAAAAAAGGATGTCAACTACTGTTATTTTTTAACTAGAAAGATTGGATCTTGTATATGGATTTTTTTATCCCTAGTCTCACTTCATTTTAGCTAAATAGACTTTTCTACTCTATAAGATATAGGATAAGTAAGGGCCACATTTGATGGTGCTGAAGTTAATAAGAAAGGTAGGACAAAAGCAAACTATGATTAACATTACTTTCTGAGCAATTGAGAGGTAACAATCTGTTTGACAGAACTCGATCAGTATGTTCCTGGGTTAAAGGAGATTTAGTTAAATTTTTACTTTTAGTATACACATAGTGTGCAGCATTGATGGGAACACTCAGTACCTGGTAACAATCTGTAGTCACCTTAAAGCAATGCACAATAGATGAAAATGATGAGCAATGTAAGTGCTGAAGTGATGTTGTTTTCATGATAGTCCAGAAAATACGTGAGAGGCAAGAATTCTTGTGGGTTAAATGTTTTATTGGACTAGCTTCATGGTTGGGATAGACGTACTGGAAATCTTGTCTATGTCTACCCCAACCATGTACTTGGTCCAGTAAAGGATATCACCCACAAGAATTCTCAACTCTCACAAGAAATGAAAAGCCTGAATTCACAATGCCCCTCTTTCAATTTCTCCATAGAAGTTACTGGGCTCATTTTGGACATTTATAACATTTTTGTTTAAGGGCAAAGCTTCTATCACACTTATGTTCTTACCTTGTTTAGGTCCAAATCGCACTGGTTTTGTTACAAGTCTCTAAGAAACAGAAATTTTAAAAATGGTGTGCTAATGGTCTCAGTTTGGGGCATATCCATAATATTACATGGTTGTTGTTTTCTGACTAGTCTAATTATATTTTGGTATATGTTCCCAATTTCTGGTTGTATTTGAAAATACTGTACTATTTTTTCCTAGAACACTAATGTTTTTGAAAAACTGGGCTTGTAGTGACAGTTCACATGGGAATTCAAAGAACTTTTTGGAAGAAAGACTTTCAAGACTAAAAGCAAGTTTTAGAACCAAATTTTGCAAATTGTCATCTTATTTGGAATCAAAATCCAAACCATGAGCAAGTAGTATATATTAGATTAACGGGCATGTCCAGGTAGTATATATTTAAACCTGGGTCCATCTCCATCCTTGTGCTCCTACCTCTGGCTTTGAAAATGTTTAGATAGCATAGCTGTCTGACATTAATTCATTATGATGACAGACAAACAAAACTATCTAAGGACATAAAGAATAAGCTGAAGTTTTCTTCCAACAAAATAGATGAATTCTAGCTTCATTCAAATGTGAATATGGGGAAGCTGCCTTGCCAATTTTGCTTAGAAGACAAAAATAGTAACGAAGTAAAATTAGTTTCAGGCATCCAATCAGTTATTAATATAATTAGCATGGGAAGCAGGAATTAGAACCTTCGTATTTATTGCTCCAGTTTTAATATAGTTTTGATAGATGGTCACATCCCAAGGAAACTGGACAAGGTCTTTTATCCTGATAGATGGGGTTGGCCTACAGCAATCATCAAACTTCACTGATCAGACAGTGGAGTACATATGCTCCTGGCTCAGAAGAATTTCTCCGGAAGCCTGAAAAGCTTTTGACCAATCTACCCTCTCCATCTCTACATTGTATAAGGTTATTTGGCAAGGATTTGCTCCAGGATTACTGACTGGCCTCAAAAGGGCACTAAAGTTAGTTGTAATTTAAAAGCCATGGGGCTAATCTAAAGTATGGTAAGAGCCAACTGGGTTCCTTCATTACTCAAGAACTAGGGAAATAAAGTTGTTATAATAAAGCTCATTTGGTCTTTCTCCACACACTGAATTCTGTCCCACATCAGCACAACTGCATCCAAGGATTGACACCTAAGAGTCGAACCCACATTTTAATTGAGGTCTTGAAAAAAAGTATGATTGGAACTTTAAAGGCAGTTAATAAATGAGGCTGTTAGAATAAAAACATAACATTTTATTTCTAAAAAGTATGCTCTTCTAGGGAAAAGCATTCACTAAGAGCATCTGTAGGCTTTGGGGAAAACACAAGCTGTAATTTTGAACTATAGTAATATATTTAAGCTGCTTACCACAGGATTTTTAAAGCTAATTCACAGATACATCCATATCTAGGTTGTACATCAAACAAAAGACATTTTTTGTTAGGTATTTTTTTATTAAATGAAGTCTAACATAGAGAAAATAGAGTCCTGTTGTGCTAGAGTTGGCACCATGTGCAGCATGGCACCACGTGCAGCCTTAGCTCTGGCCAATGGCAACATCTGATTTCCCTGGTGCTGGGTGCAGGCTGGGCCCAGTGCCAGTCCCAGGCAGCAGCGTCAGCTTCCTGTCATCCAGCACAGATCCAGGGGCCTGCACCCCTAGGAGGAGTCTGGCACAGCCCAACAGCCCTCCCAAGGGTGCGAGCTCCTGGATCTGCATGCTGGATAACAGGAGACTGCCGCTGCTAGAAAATGTTGCTTTCAAAACTTTGAGGTGCAATTTCTGAGAAATATCTTCACCTATCTCCTTGAAACTTGGCAGGCTTCATACCCTCAGAAGGGGGTACTGTCCCTGCAATTTGCATCTAAATCAGGCAACAAATTGCAATGTTTTAGGCATTTTCATGATTCCACATTATAGCCTATGGGTGAAATGCCAAAATGAGTCAAAAAAATGAAACAGTTTCAACAAAACGAAATGGGACAGTGCTTTGAAATGAAATGAAATGATGAAACACAGCACTGTTCCTTTGGAATGATGAAATGGACATTAAAGCAAAATGATGGTGTTTCACACAGCCCTACCAAGCACCCCTTTTCTTTGAGCCATGTCTTACATTAAAAGCCAGAATGATAAGCGTCCAGCCAGCTTTATGCTGCTACATTTGCACAGGAGGTTTCCAATACAAAGATAAAGTTTTCCAAATAGGAGGTGAGCATTCTTCCATGTGGAGGGAGCTCCCCACTGTATGCCACATTCAAAGCCAGAACCTGTGGGTGACCCCAGAATGGGGAATATATGGGGAGCATTTCCCTGGCACTCAACTCCTCCCAGTTTCCCAGATGACTCAAGTAGTGTGAAAGCATTCTTTTCTGTTGGAGAGCTTCTCCCACAGGAGAGCTCTTTCTCAAGGAAAGGAGGAGATCTTTCTCCCACAGGCGTGATTTTTTCCTGAGGGAGAAACTCGACGAACACCTGTTATTTCTATAAAGATGGCAACAATTCTCTCAGTAGAAACATAACACCAATACATGGCCTTAATGATCCAGAGAATCTGTTCTTGTTAATGAGGCTTATGAGATTCAAAATTTATAGCTATTTTTCAAGATTTCAATATGCAAGCACATACCTCTGAGATTTAAAAATGTAAATAAAATGTCATAGTGCTGTGATAGCCCAGCTGTCTTAGGTATTATTCATGACTGGATTTAGTCTTTGAGAAGACTTCAAAACAGCTTTGAAGGCTTGTGGAAGCAAAACCTAAGAACAGAAAAGATGCTGATTGAAACAACTGCTATTAAAAGCACAGATTAAAAACAATAAATGTTGCTTTACACTATAATGTGTTCTATGTGAGACATGGAAACAGGAGGTGAAAATGTTCAGTAAGCTAGGCAGAATAAAAAAATGTAACAGGAAAGCTACCACATTCTGGCAGAAGGTGTTGTTATGAGTTGAAAACAGAAATAGTGGGTAGGTCTCAAAAAAAAAGAGTGAAACGGAAAAGGATCAGAGCCAATAAGTGCAGAGACTCCCTAAGGATTGAAAGATGAGATTAACCTTTAAAGTGTTCTTATTTTGACACAAAAAATCTTTCTGGAATTCTGAAAAGTGCTTTGTAAATTCAAACAAGCACTGAAACTCACTAACCTCATCACCAGAGGCCCAATTTCTACAGGCCAAAACACACCAAATGGATCCAGGCCACCATGCCATGATAAGATGAAAACCTGCAAACAATCTCTCCGGTATGGAGATATCTTCACAACACATATTTCCATCAGGACACCAAGCAAGCACTGTGCAGCAGAATGAGTGAACACCAAAAAATCTGTCAAAGACAAAAACATCCAACTACCTGTCTCCAATCTCTCAAGCCTATCCTTAAAGGGAATTTAGAAACCACTTTTCACAGGAGTCTATGAACTTCATTTCTTCAATCTCCTGGATAAAGAAACTCATGAACTCAATATAGACATTGGAATTATGACACAGTGCATCCTGCCAGACAACTGACTCCCCAGGTACCTCGTCACTTTTACCTGTGCTGCTACATCCCCCTCCCTCATCCCCTGACATCTCCATTTCCATTTTCACTGACTAGCTTTCTTGGCTGCATTGCATGCCAGCCTCTGGCTTCTTTACTAGTCCTTCCGACCAGGAAGAGTGCACACAACAACTGTAGATGTTTCCTCAGCCTGATAAAAGGTTTTAAAAACTGAAAGCTTGCTAAAATATATTTCTCCAACTATTCAGTTGATCTACTATAAGATATTGGATTGACTCAAAGAATCTTGTCTGCCTGGTGTGTGATTCTGCAGCTCTGTACCTCCCCTACACTGCAGTCCATGCCTCTCAGGTGGTATCCCAGGCAGATAAGCTGAGCTCACTTGGAGCCTCACAACTCCACTGAAACCAGCAAGCCTCAGGCTTCTCAAACATCTTAAGGGTCTGAGCTTTCCCCAGCCAGGACTATGCATGCTGTGTTGGCTGGAGGTTATAAGAAGCCTCCAACCTACCTTTCAACAGGGAGGTCCTTGATCCTGGCATTTCCTGGGGCCTGCCCAGGACCTGGGGCCTCCTCCTTCTCCAAAGCCCCATCTCGTACCTCCAAGTCCATCCTGGCATGGGAACTCAGCAGGAACATGTTCTTCGCTTGTTGGCTGGTGATGCAGTGAGTGCCACCCCCAGCTCCGAGAGTGGGGTGTTAAATGATTCAGAAACCAGAAACCAAAAGGAAAGAGGTGCAAATGGAGTGAGGAGGGTGGAACTCACTCCATCTGGAAGCTTGTGGAACCCCAGCAATGAGGGGTTCACCTTGAGGGACACCAGCTGCTCCACCAAACCAAGACCCAAGCAGGTGCGGTGGGGTGTCACTACATCCCCAGCAGTGCTGAACACCTTCTTGCTTAGAACACTGGTTGGTGGACAGGACAGGTGTTCCCAGGCAATCATGGCTAGATTCTGCCACATCTGGCTGCAGCTTGCCCAGTAGGCCAAGAGGTTGCACAGAAGTGGCTCCATGTCCTTGGCAAGATAGGCAGCCAGAAACACCTGATGGTGGGGTCTGTTGCCTCTGGACCCCACCATGCAATCCATGCCTTTGGTCCACATTGGCAGTACCTATGGTGGAGGAGGAGACTGGCTGGTGGATGGCATGCTGGCACAGGACAGTGGATTTCCCTCTTCCACATCCTCCCACCTGTGCCCTTCTGCCTCCTGGACTCTGTTCACCAGGACCTCCACCCGGTGATCCAGAGTCTTGCTGCCGCATACGCTCCTCTTCATCCTTGGGCTGCACATAGCCACTAGCATGTGGACTGGACTGGACTGCAACAGATCTAGCCATTTCTTGATGACCTCTTTCAGCCACCTCACCAGTGCCTGCATCTCTGGTGATAGAGGCTTGCCCCATCTTGGAACATCAATCCCCTGGAACTTGTGCATTTCATTTTCAAGTTCCCTCACTACAGGGATCACCTGGCTCAGGAGGGCATCATGACTGCTGAAGGTCTCGGTGGCCTTGAGGAACAGCGTTGAGGACCACCAAAATCTGGGAGATGGTATCCAACTCAGCTTTGTTAAGTGGGCCACTGATCCCAATCTCCCCATGCAAGGCCATCTCCTGGATGGCCTTCTGTTTTTCCACCAGCCTTCCAAGCATCAGGTGTGTCGAGTTCCACTGAGTCTCCACATCTTGCATGATTTTGTGCTGCAGGATGCTCAGCTCTGCCCGTTTGTCCTGCAGCATCATTCCCCTCTTGATGCTGCAGAAGACGTAGCCTGCCACATTACTTCATTTAGAAATCAGGTGACTAGTTGTGATGGCACTCTCACCAGCAGCCTGTCCCCCTCCAAGGCATCCCTCACTATGAGGTGCAGCTTGTGTGCCACACAGCAGATACCAACAAAGTTGGCATCATGGTCAGTCTTGACCACATTGGTCCCATTGTTGGTGACCATGAACCTGCAGGTGAGATCTCTCTGCCCAAAAAACCACCCCTGCACCATATGGTTCATGGCCCCCATGATCTCTGTTGCTATGTGGGACTCATCCATCGCCTCAACTTAAAGAAGAGCCTACTGATGGCCTGACTGGTCACATCAGTGCCCTGTGAGGTAGAGGTAGGCATGATCTCCACCCCAGTTGGTCCAAATGTCCAAGGTGAGGTATAAGGCCACCTGGAGACCTGCCTTGTGCAGCTCCTCCCTCAAGTACTCCCTGCATGCCTCATACAGGGAAGGCACCACATTCTGCTAAAGGTGGTGTGTGCAGGTATTTTGTACAATGTGGCCACATGCACCATGAGCCACCTGAATCCTGGCCACTCAACAAAGCAGGAGGCCTGGCCATCCACGGTATGCATCTCCTCAATGCTCTGGGTTGCAACCTTCCTTGCCTTGGGAGCATGACCCCCACTGTTCCAGGGTGGCCTGCTTTTGCTTGGGGAGAACAGGGACTTTTGTGCAAGAGGGGGACTTCTTTTGGGGCACACTATCGCTGGTTCCAGGCTGAGGAGGAGCAAGGACAAAGGGGTGGTGCCTGCAGAGATACATCAGTGTCCCCATGGTGCTCATGCATTTTGCTCCCCTGCCTCAGTTGGTTTTGGTTTGGCAGTGCAGGTAGATAGCATATGTGGGATCATCATCCTGCTCAAAATGATCCTAGACCACACTACCCCCTCACTTCTGGGGTGCATGTGTTTGTGTGTGTATGTATCTGCTGCTTTTTCACCCTCCTCACCAGGTAGAGGCACAGCAACAGGAGGAGTGAATTTAGCTGAGAAACTTGTCTCCACAGCCTCTACCTCAACCTCCTCTAAAGTCCCTTCTGAGGAAGGAGACTGGCTCTGGGGGAACGTGAGGGATGTGGAACACAAACTCGGATGATTTCTCCCTCCTTCCCCAAAATTTCCTTTGCTATAGCACTCAGATCCAGCTCCAGCTCTTCCTCTGGCACTGGGAGGCTCAGGCTGGGAATTGAAATTGCGGGGGAGGAGACTGTAATGCTAGTGATGCTTTTTGTTTTCATGGTGGTAGTGCTCAGGGTTGTTGTTATTATGGTAGGTGTTATTGGAGGGGATGTAGACACTGTTTTCATCTCCTTGGTGCTACTAGCAGCAGAGTGGTATGGCTGCTAGTTGTTAGAAAGAGGCTGTCTAAGTTTTTTGGGGGTGGAACTTAGAACTCTCCCTCTGTCCCCTCTTCTGCCCCAGCCAGAAGAGAGACCACCTTCCTTTCCAGCACACTTCATCTTTGGTGTGCTGGAAAGTCTGTGTGTGTTTCTATAATGTAATGTATGCATTTATGTAATATATAAATATATGTTCTGTAATATATGTTGTGTTTTCCTGCACAGACAATGTAGACTGTCAGGGAAAACAAAGATTTCTTTCATGTGGAGTAAGAATTACCGAGAATAACAAAAACAAAAAGAGGATTTTGGGGGAGGAATACATTGAAAGGAACGGATTAGGAAAGGGTATTAGGGTATTTCAGAAAGGATTGGATCCCACTTGCTAGGAAAAGGCTAGCAAGTAGGTAGTGAGAGCCTTCCTGATGCTCCTGATGCTGCTGGAAGACACAGCTCAGTAAGCTGACAAAGGCACAGCTGACAAAGCTCATTCATACAATGCTTTTATGCCCTTTCTCCATCCCTCCCCCAGAACACTGGAACTGGAAGGGGTCTCAGGTAAGGATCACAGTCACTGGCCACCTACATATGTCAATATCAGAGCAGTTCTTCCCCTCGTCCTATCTTTTGTTTGTATTTCCTTGCAAGGCCAGCTTCAAAACCTGAAACTCTTTGAAATTTTTTTAACATTTCAAGTGCCCTCATTTAATTTCAAAGCCTTGTGTTTCATTTCAGTTTTATTGTTTTGTGGAGGCCAATTGCCCATCAAGAATGACTGGGGGGAGGGAGAAAGGGAGTGCTGCCATCCGATGCCCCATCCTAACCCCTGCATCTGGTTATGTGTGCCAGAGTGGTGGGGAGGAAGGGGCAAGGCTAGTGCTGCGCTGCCAGCACCACTACTGCCCTCACCTCTAAGGAGCAGGGCTGGCCTCATTCCCTGTCCCAGCCGCCTGCAGAGGGTTCGGGATGGAGAGTATGGTCGGGGGTAGAAAGGTAAGAAAGATTTATTGACTTAACAAAAACACAACTATGCATAGTAACAAGACAAACAATGACAGACAAAAGCAATTCACCTTGGCAACTTATTGGCAGTCCCCTCTGATGCCTGATACACAACAAGTTTCTCTTTCCATAAAGTTCAGCGACGTCAGACGTCCCTGAACAACACTGTCCGAGGGTTACCAGGAAGAACCCTGGAATGCAGTTCTTGGGCTCCTCGAGGTCCACGGGCTCACTGATCCAGGAAACAGCTAACTAATCCTTTTTACAGAGCTGTCTCTTTCTTCTGAATGGTTTCCAGATATTCCAGCCAATTTAAAGCTTCTAAATTATACTGATAATGAACAACCACTCAGATTCCTTTTACTTCAACTGTCCTTAGACTGACCAATTAGCAGTACAAGCCTTGCATTCCTTTGATAAAGTAATTTTGTCTATGCCACAAGGCCTCACTACTTCAAGGATTTGCTAAATTTACTAGGCCTTACTTTACACAAGGCCTCACTACATCTTAATCTTTAATCAGGCTTTTAACAACAACATATAGCTTAATATCTAAACAAATACAGAAAAACAATTAGTTTAATGTTCATAGAGCCTTTAGCAAGCACCTTTATCACACAGAGATAATTTCAGCTGTCACAATCCCCATGCTCCATTCCCTCCCTCATGGCACTCTATTGCCTCAGGCTGTCCCTGACATCCTCCTCTGCATCCAAGGAGCAGGGCTGAAGGAGGGGGCTGCAGGCCAGCACCGCTGGCATTGCCCACCTGTTCTGGCCCCTCAGTCCCCACGCTCATGGCCACACTTCTGATTAGCTATTTCAGTAAGCATTGTGATTGGCTGCCAAGACAACAAATCAGAGTACGAATGAAGCATTACAGACAGACAGACTATGGCTGTATAAGGCTTTATAATATTAGAATTATAAAAGAAAGATACTATAAAAAAATCTTTATGTTTAAAATGAATATAGAGAGTTATAAATGGGATGAAATAAAAAACCCTACTGTAACTCTTAATGGAGCAGAAAGAGATTATTTTCTTCTCTAAGATATTAAAAAAACAAGAAAGAAAAAAAATAACTTGTCTGCATGTGTCTTCGAACCAAATTCCTAAGGCATCAGGAAAGCCTTTTAAAGCAAACTGAATGACAAAAGGAAGGAACATTAAGTACGCACAAAACCTACATGATGGGAGATTCAGATTTGACACAATGTAACTTCCTCTCCAGCAGGGACCTTAACCTTTGAATCAAGGAAAATTCAATCAAATCCTATCATCCCCCTTCCCTGGAAATTTAATTTGCATTTTAATAAGTTACTACTGTGCCAAAAATGTTCAAATGCAATGCTTTACATAAGCTTGTCAACTACAGCAGAAACTTATTCTGGCATTTTTACCATTTGTTATATTTTAAATTACTTTAATGTCTATTAAAGTGTGTATAGGCCAAAGTTTGTGTGTTCGGAAGGGACACTGTTGGGGCTTCCAAATCTTTCAGATTATTTTAATTTAATAGATATTTCTGACTATAGTATGTTTAGTTCCTAGCCAGCAACATGTCCCTCTTTGTGCTGGCTGTTTCTGAACTGCCAACACAAACAACAATTCATGCACCTGAAGCATGCAAGAAGCTCTAAGACTTGTCAGGCAGTAATTTAGAATTCACAAAGCAGTGAAAAGTCCAAGTGCTACTGTTTTGACCTGAATGTTGACCTATCCTAAAATAAATACTTATAACCTGAAAGAGAACACCTCAAGATAAGAAAGTACTACGATCTGATTCTCAAGGCACTGCAGCTACTTTGCACTTTATAACTAGCCTATTCTGGCCCCAGTGCCAGTCCAACTGAACCGAAGATGATGACTCCATGGGACATATGACTTCCACATTATAAAGAGCTTTGACAACATTCCTTTTCCATGGTGCCAACAAGACTTAGCTGGTGTAAAAGGAGCACAACTGAGATGCCTCTGCTATGTCCGATTGATCTTCAGTTGCACTTTATGTTTGTTCATAGTTGGAAGAATTTGGAGGAGCTCTTAAACCTCGTTTTAATACAGAACAAGAATATTAACCCTTTCCAAAGAAGTAATATGGAATGTATGGAATTCTCAAGTTCAAATCTCTTTGCTTCATAACCAAGACTAAGGACTTGAATTTGGGTCCTCCACATTCCAGTTGAGTGCCCTAGGCAACAGGCTTTTGTTAGCAATTATACTGCATGAATCTCTCTCTCACCCCCACCTTTGTCCACCAAAAGTCTTGACTCTGCCAACTTCTGATGTGAAGTTAGTTAAATGGAAAATATTTGAAAATGTTCCTACTCCAGGCAATTATTTGCCACCCATCACTTGAGACAGTATGAAATACAATAAAATAAAGATTGGTATTGAATTTGAGAGATTCCATTCACCTCTCTGCACAATTGGTATATAGACACACTGCTCCTTGGAATGTGGTATAAGCCACAAGTCCTTGTCTGTTCTTCCTGGCTTCCAGGGAGAATTGCAAGAAAATAACTTACTGCATTCTGTACTGGATGCAGATTATTTTTCATCAGAGAGCACAGCAACATGACTGAAACTAAAGCCAAAGTATGGCACACGTCCTCACTCTTGGCTTTCTACTCAGAGCAGAAGGATCAGTTCTAGAGAGCCTAGTCTCACCTTTTAACAAGGCCAGAGATCTGATAAACTTTTAGTGGCCATGCAGGATCTTAAATGTTTTGCTGTTCTGGTTCCCATCCTTAGCCCATGAAGAATTTGAATCAAAACTTCCTTTTGAGTTCTAGTTGTGACATCAAACCTTTAACAATAAAAGGGAACATGATAAATCTGACAGAGAATGAAACATGTTATTAAAAAAAAAAGGGAAGAAGGGGAAATTACCACCGGTAACACAATAGAAGACCTTCTGACAGATACAAGTAAGGCCAGGAGTGCTGCAGGACTAACAGGGTTAGATATTTATATAAATGATAAAGAACATTTACAGTTAGATTAGGATTGAAAAAAACCTATAACATATATTAATCTTCATGCTTTTATGCTTCAGGACATAAGCCAACTACTGACTGGCTGGGACTAGGAAAAAAAGTCCCACCAGGAAAACTATTTAATCTCTGTATGCCATGAACTTTTGTCTACCTTTCTCCTGTTACTAGTCACAGTCAAACACGGAATACTGGGCTAAATATTGGAAGTTATTCTGATTCAGTATGACCATTACAATATTATTTTGCTCACAAAAAATATAGTGCCTGTGAATAGTGCTTAATTAGGTACCTTGGAGGCTAAAAGTCTTTGAGAGTTCAGAAAATAAAGATGAATTATACTGTACATGGCCTTATGGACTTTAGAGCCAGAACGATACTCTCTTGTTTAAAGCATAGTGGCTAAAGATCCCCAATTGTCTCACTGAAATCAGTGGGATCGCTAGTGAATTAAGGCACCATTCAATATCAGCAGTATATCATACTTTCCTCTCATTGTGGCAGATGTACATTTTATAACAAGAAGAATGGAGGATATGTACTGAACAGGCTAGATAAATATTGAACAAGCTCTTTACTTGCTGCCATTCTCTGTACTGAAAGGATCTTGTGGAAATAACAATATGTGATAGTACAGTTGAATACTTCTCAGATAGTACAGAGGAATAAGGTGGTCGGGGAGAGGAAGGGCACTTAAGCTTCCATGTAAAACCTTAGTTTGACCTTCTACTGACTTTTGAGACCTTTTTAATGTCAGATTTTCTATATGCTTTATTTAAACTCATCAATGCAATAATAGCAGTGAGAAAGACCAGGGTAGATGGTGATGAAATACAAGCCAGGTGGTGGGTTTTGAGGAAGGATATAAATAACAAGAGCATTGACCCCAAGAGAAAGGAGACCGTTGTAGAGATAAACAGAAATGTGGAGAAAATCCCAAAGGAATACAGGGAATGGAAGAAACAGAAGTATGCATAATGTTGACAGAACATATGGACTGTGACAAAGAGAAATCAGAGACCTGAGTTGTGAATCAGGCAAAATAGAGTCACGAGGAAACTCCAAATTTAAGAAGAGGAGTTTGACTGTAATGCAAAAAGAAATAAAAACACAACAGAATCTTTCAAGGGGAGGAGTCAGTGGCCTCTGTCAGGGCTTGTCTACTCTGGATACTCATGAAATTAATCCAAATTAACTAAAAGTAAAGATTTAAATGATTAATCTAAACATGGAACTGACAAGTTAAAACAACTTAATGCCACATTTATTCTGAATGAGAGTTTAATATGCTATGGAAGTTAGTTTATATCATTATTCTTGAATGTCTCCAAGTAGAGTAATTTTTTAGTATAAACTGCACTTGAATAAAAAACATATATAAATTCCAATTAACCATAATCTTTAACAACCTATGCAAACCTAAACTGATATGTAGTGCCACATCTTTTCAAGCATAATAAGATTTTACAATAAGGTTTTAGAAAATGCAACTTGTTTGGTTTCTGAATAGAAATCAGAGCAGAGAGCATTCGGAACAGTTGAAATTTTGGAACATGTAACCTACAAGAAGAGCTTAAAGAAGAGTGGGTTGAGAAAATGATAATAATCTTACAAAATATAAAAATCTGTTATAAAATGACTAATTTGTTCACTTTGTCCACTACAACCAGGTGACATGGGAAAATGTGAAATGTTGAAAATCAACTTCTCTTTTCTCCTATTTAAAAAAGTTAGATAACAACTGTCAGGAGTATCTAGAGCATGATAGAAACCATATGTGGTCCTTTGCAATCCTACCTTTCTATATTTCATTGTAAACCAAGCAAAATAGACAAATAAATTAATGACAATGATTTGTGTGTACTATGTACACATTTGTTCATACATGAATGTATAGTTGTTGCACTGATAGTAGTCATTGTACTACCAGTAGCTAAATCATTATCATACAGAAATGTGAAGCTATTTGAATATGACCATTGCCACACAAAACCAGATTTTATTCTGTTCCTATCATAATTCCAATATTGTCCAATACCAGTTGCCCTCTACTTGGAAATTCAAATTATTTGGTAAGTTTACCATTTTTATGAGTGGAACAATTTTGTCAGAATTCCCTTTTAATTTACTTTTAATTTCTGAATATTTAGGTTTTTATCCCTTAAGTCTTGAGTTTTCATTGAGGAGGAATAGTTCTTTTGTTCTGCTTTATTGAACAATTCTATTATTTTGAATATTTCTATGAGTACACATCAAAGGCTCCAATTTTTCTGTGTAAAATTGACAGAGCAGTTAAGGAAATATGTTTCTTTGTTTCTGCAGAAAAGAATGTGCTTTCTGGAAAATTACATGAGCAAAGATCTAATTTTGACTCTCCTTTCTGAGAAGCAGTAATTTCATTTTTATTTTACATTGCTTATCTCTACAATGTACAATGCAGCTTTAAAATCCCCATTTAAATACAACTAATATAGGGTAATTGTAAGCAGATGGACTCCTCATGGGCTCTAAACAGAATATGAATGCACTGTATAAAATCCAGAATGACTTCTTCCAGTGGCTCTGTTTCTTGCTAGTTAAAGACTTGCCTTCCCTACAAACTTAGGGATGCAGCAGTGCTTTTAACTTAATGTGGCTGGCCCATCAGGGGATTTAAGCTAAAGCTCAAGCTAGGGCAACTCATAAACCCTACAGGGGGGACACAAGCTAGCTGCACTTGAAATGCTGTTAGTCTTCCAGTGCCTCTCTATGAGATCTCCTACATATCCAGGAGGGGGTGAGGGGGGAGTAGTACATTGCTTTACAATTTAGTGCAAAACAATTCAGAATGCAGCTGATCTTATTTCAGCACTAAGAACCAGGAGCTTTATCCTCAGAAACCTCAGCTACAGCACCATTGTAGACACTCAGGTGTTATTTCAGTGCGTTTGCTCTCCTTCCAACACTCCTTTTGACTTCCAACCCACAAGGCATACAGCTATTTCCAACAACCTCAGTAAAATCCAAAACATTAGCTCTGATCTAAGGAATTTAAGATCTCTTATTCAGAAATGATACTGTAATACATGTAAATGTTTATAGTATGGTCTCACTTCCTAATAAACGTCTCCCTAATATCACTTCTCAAGGAATTGCATCTTCAGGGAATCTATTAAATTTATTTAAAAATATTAGCATAATTATAATAGTCCCAACTCATTTTTAAGTTTTTAAACCATTCCAGAAGGTGTATGCTTAAATGTACTACTGAATTCGTGTTTAAAGACTTGAATTATTTTCTAGAAAGTTTTTCCAATATAAAGACACTAGAAAGGTCTCTGAAATGAGTTAACACAAAGATGACAGTAAGAGCATTTATACATGTACTCCAGAGGCATGGGAGGGTGCATTAATTAGTGCAACTCTGACAGCCATGCTAATTAAAAAGCACCCAGAGCATCATGTGTATCAGCATCCCTGCACTGAAAAATGCTGGTGGGGCACTTTGAACTACAGCTCTTCAAACAAGCTTAGTTTACAGTGCCACACTGGCATTTTTCAGTACAGGGACACTGATACATGTGATGCTGGAGGTTCTGGAGCACATTAATTGCAACACTCCAGCACAATTGAGTCTGCTCCAATGCACTGGAATTAGAGTGCACTGGAGCAGGTTTCCTGCATATGTATAGAAGACCACAGTTTTAAAGTGATGCTTAATGAGCATTAGCCTATTTAAATGCATATTAAATAAATAGCATATATTTGTGCCTCTTTAATGTGCATTAAAATAAGCTAATGTGCATTAAAGCATATGTGTAGAAGCATCCTAGTATTCAATGATCTTTCTTATTTCTTTTTCTGAACCAGAACTTTAAGTAATAAATGCTTCTAGAAACTGCAGTAAAATTCCTGAACAGGTTACCTGCAGTCAAGTTAAATTCAGCCACACATTCTGAAAAGTCAAGGACATCAAACTGCAGTCTGAATACTAAATGCCTTACATTATTTTGGCCTTTCAGATCTTATAAATCATGTATAAAATCCAATATCACTTGAGGAAAGAAATGTATAAAACTCAATCTTCAAATTAGGGCCCATGAACTTTGCAAAGCACTATATTTATCTTATGCATACGGTACTTTTAGTATGTTCAAAGACTTTTATTTTAGTCAAAGAACCTGCAAATTCTTGACTAATTAGAATTAATGAAGCAAGCGATTAAGAAAGCAAAATTGATCTAATTTTTATTGTTAACATGAAAACCTACAAACAGAATTCCAAACCATAGATTATATATAAATCAATTGAATACACTGTAATGTCTACAGTTATTTTAGGACATAGGCAGTGAATAAAAAGAATGTTGAGCCAAGTTAATCCTGGGAGTTACGTGAAGGATGAAATTGGCACATTGATTTTTTCCGTGGATTTATGCATTTGTCACTGCATTTATACAAATGTATATTTGTCTGCTTGATCACTATACATGGAAATATGTTTCCAGTAAAAATATATTTTGATTAATAGATTTTCATTTCCAGTTGCTATGGGACATCAGACATCCTCTTTCAAATCTGTTTTAGTGTGTTCTCTTAAAATTTTGAATACTGGGAGGCAAACATTAAAAAAATAAACTTGGACAGGCAGATAACAGGAACTAGATAGATTTTAGGTAAAACATGTATTTTCAATTTGAAGATAACTGAACTTTTGAGTACATTGAGGAACTGGACAATATCTAAAATGGTATGATGGATTTGTAATATAGTTGGGACTGTATTGGAAATGTGTAGAATACAGATAAACAAAGAACAGAAGTGTTTCTGGGCACTTTATTTTCCTCCTTGCTTTTACTAGGACTTCTTTGGATTGTACCTCAAAATACTCTCATTAATTCAGGATCTGCAAACCTATCTGGCCTACACACAGTTCATACAAATGTGGGGCTATGAAGAAAGTATTTAGTCTTTCTCCCCTTGTGCTGTGTGCTTGTGCAACTTCCAACCCTTCACTACAAAATCCTTTAATCATTAAGGTACATAACACATTGATTAAAATCTAACAGCTCAGTCTCAAAACGTAATTGTCATTGGAGAGTCATCATCAATGGGTATATCCCTAAACAGTTCTTGCAGGGATTAGGTAGTGGTCCTGTGCTATTTAATATTTTATCAAAGACCCAGAAGCAATCATTAAAATATTTATAAAGTTTGTACTTGGCACTGGCATAACCAAATTAAGTGGGTGTCCCTGACACAATAGACCGCCCCTTTGAGTGATTGGCATTACACAAAATTTGGTCACGTTCCGCTTCATTATGTATTCCTAAGTGGCAGTTTATCACTGGCTACTCTAAAATTATAAAAGTCTGTGCAGTTTCCATCCAAGTTGGAGAGAGAAAGAGAACTCTGACCACTTTACAGGATAACTTCGGAGAACATGGTGCACACCTGTTGGAGAGCTCTGAGCATGCGGCAGAGAAGGCTTGGCAGACTGATCACCCACCAACATCTCCCCGTCTGTTCCCGACGTATCCCCTGTCCTGCATACTTGTTGCATTCCACAGATTCGTCTCATTGGTTCGTTGCGTTACTTCGTTCCGTAACTATGCAAGCAACCTTATCATCTGCATCACAGCCACCAGCGGCATAAATAAAGTTAAAGTAAAGGTTATTTTTTACAACCAACATGTTGTCCGCCCTCTCCATCCACCAGCCCACCTGATGTCCGCTTAACTAATCAGCGTTTTCCTCTGGTCGGCTCCGGCTGGCCGAGACATGGCATCATGAACAGGATCCAAGGGCACGGAGGTGGAGAAGAATTTAGTTAAGTGCTGCCCCTGGTGCACTGGGGTCTGTCGCGTGGATAACGCAGATGAACTCTGGATGCATATCGCCTATCACCAAGTGGCTAAGGGGAGAGAAGAGAACCTCCTCGGAGGCTACTTCTTGGTAAAGGGGGAAGAGCCAGCCATCAAAGAGTGGAAAGCAAGCCTCTCCCCTGAGGCGTTCGGCTGCATAGTGGCCAGAGGCCGGGTTCACTATCCATCCCCAGATGAAATATCGACCCTATCCCTAGTGGGGTTGAAGGCAAAGAAGGCAGAAAATCTGACCCCCGCTCAGGAGTTTGCCCAATGCACTCGGTATCTGAGGGAAGGAGGGGAACCCACCCCACCGGATTGGTTTAACTGTCCGGCCTTAGTGTCTAGGTTGCGCGGTCATGAACTCCTCAGACAGCTCTGGGAAGGCCTAGAGACCGAAGGCTGCCACGCGACAAAATGGGGAGGCTCAAAGTTGAATAAAGGAAAAATAATAAATGTGTTATTCCATTCGTTAGTGGGTCTACTGCAGGAAAATGCAAATCTAGAGGCTCAGTTGCACACAGCGGACAAGAAGTCACTGGAGCAGGTGATGGGGGACTCCGAGCCAACACCTGAAAATGGCGCCAGCTGCATGGTGCCGCTGCCAGAAAATAGCGCCAAGAAAAGCAAAAAGGGCGCGAAAATCCCCCTAGGAGGCAGGCCGGCCATGTCACTGCCCACAGCCTCGGCCCTCGGAGTGGCGCCAGAAGAAGCCCCGCCCCCTGACGTGGAGCCAGCAGTGGAACCGCCTCCGTATGAGGGAGGAAAATTGTAGCCAGTGCTCCCGCCCAACAAATTTAACCTTCTCTCAGCTGCAGCCCACCCAATAGCACTGGTAAAGCAAGTTACTGATGCACAGGGCACAAACCATACCACCACTACATACCGCACTCGCACTCAGGACGAATTGCAGGAGTTGTGCAGAGAATCAAAAATGAGATCTGGGGAAACACTAGCCATATGGCTAGGGCACTTGGTAGTAGAATATGGGTCAGACTTGCTGGACCTGGAGGAGGCTAGCTTTCTAACATGCCAAGCCTCATGGAGTGGGGGGCACGCCAGAGATTTAGACGTGGTAATGGGCAACATCCACTGGCCCATCCCACTCCCAGCACTTGTTACAGGTCAAATGACCCACAAATCCCATGCCTGGCATGAGGGTCACCTGAAGAAGACCAACACAGAACAACTTCTACTGGCCATAATCGGGGTGTCATACCTCTCATGGAACTCCAGAGCCCACCCGCTGGGGCTAGCGCAGGTGCAACAACGTGGAGGATGGGCTCACCACCACCTACGGAACCCTGAAGCCATTTCAGTGACTCTCAATGTCATAGAAGCCTGTGTAGAGGTGTACGGAAGGACAGATGATATTATGCCCTGACTCCTCCTTAACCCAGTAGTTGGCCAACCAGCAGGAAACCTTCTAAGTCAACTCCCACGGCTGCAGGCCCTCATGAAGCCAGCCAAAAAAGTCTCCAGTGATGCAAAGCATCAACCCTCGGCATATCGGGTCGAGGCTCCGAGACTGCGGTGCCAGGAATTTGGCCCTCAGTGGGAATCGTGGTCGCTACCCCAAAGAACATCTGAGGAAAGAGCCATGTTTGGGTTCCTCCTAAACTGTTCCAGGCTCATGAAGCAGCAATTGCTTGTCCTGGGAGATGAGGGCCAACAAAACCTAGAGGCTGCATTGGGTTTCACATTCAGCAACAAGTAAAAAACCGAGTAGTGGCCACTGGACACACCAGCAGCCTATTTAAACCTGACCCTGCCGACCTCCGTCCCTATACCGAACTCACTGTGTATGACCCAGTCAACCCAAGTAATCAATGACAAGTGTTCTTCCTCCTCAACACCGGACCCCAAGTCAACATAATCACTCCAACAACACCCCACCAGAAAACCACAAAATCAATTAGGGTACAAGGACTCAATGCTGTTGGAGTTACAACAAAAGTTAAATTTGCAATCCAAGGCCATCGACGCACCCTAGAGGCAGTACTAGAGGGCATCAATATCTTGGGAATTCCGGGAATCAAAGCCCTTAATCTCAAAGAACAAGTGCTACAAGCACTCCCCATTGCTATCCCAGAGTCGGATTGGCACCGACCAACGCTGACATCTCCACCTGGCGATACCGGCCAATGCTAACCAAAGACTCCCTTAAAGGGTCTCTCACCGACCTCCTGCGGCGATTCGAGCAACAGAGTTGCATCAAATCAGTAACTGCTAGCACTTACCTATCACCGGGGTGGGGAGTTGCAAAACCTGGAAAACCCGATGAAGCCCGGCTAGTCGTGGATTACAGGGAAGCTAACAAATGGTGTCAAGTGCTTCAGCAACCCAACCTGTCCACCCTACCACAATGCATGTCTGAAATGGTCCAATTCCAGTGAGATGAGTGGGTCGGGGTCACACTGGACTTAAAGAACATGTTCTTCTCAATTCCGATTACTGATCCCGAAGGAGTGTTAAATATGTGTGTTGAGGGCACAATGTATAAATGGACAGTCTGCCTGTAGGGGTACTGCAACATCGTGTCATTGGCTACTGGTGCCATGAACAATACCCTGAAGAACTTTCATGCCTCACGCTCTTCCATCAGAGGAGGAATTAAAGATCTGGAGTTATGTTGATGACATCGCTATCATGGGGCACGACAGCTCCACCGTTACCAGCACAGCCAATCAATTAGTGGCCCATTTTCAATGTGAAGAAAAGTTGTGCTTGCATCCTGTAGCCAACATCACATTCCTCGGCACCCGATTTATTGGCCCCATCTGTCATGGCATCTCGCATGATGATCCCGACATCAACCCATCAAAAAAATCTTTGCCTGTAACTAAAAGACATTTTCAGAAGCTTTTGGGTCACTTAAATTGGTACCGGCATTATGTCAATCCCAGCCATCTACCGCTCCTCGCTAAATTGCAGCGATAGATCTGTGACAAGTCCCGAAAATCCACACCTTGGATGAAGAGGGATCAACGGAACTTGCATTGCTTGTTGACCGCTGTCAAGGGTACGCAGTTCCACGCAATCAACCTCAGTGAACCATTAATCGTGACCCTTGGATTCACCACCAACCACGTGTGGGCTGTCGCGCACAACCCTCACAATGATTCGATACATACCGCTCATAAAACTCTTCAAGCAGCACAACATCATTATAGAGTTGTAGGAAAAATCCTCCTAGCTGGACAGCTAGTGGAGCCATTAGCAAGGGGGCACGGAATGCACTGCGCTCCTGCAGCCACTTTGTTGCCTTTGCTGGATGCAGAAAAAGTTGATCTGCATTTTCAAGGAAAGCCTAAGACGTGGAACACGTTGGTGCTCACCCATCATTATAACTGGTGTTGCTGGAAATTTGAAGACATAACACCTGACCCCAGCCCAGGGGATGAGGAGAAACCCTCAACGCTGTATGGTACCTCCGCCCTGGCCTGGATGGCCTCAGATGGGACCTCCTGACACGGTGAAGGCTATGGGTATTATTGTAAAGCCTGTTATGACATAGAAATATTTCGAGCTCACCCAGACGACAACTCTGCTCAAAAATGCCAACTGCTAGGATTTCTTAAGGTGCTGCAACACTGTCTGACGCACCACAACAATACACTTCCAGTCCCAGTCATTGCAGTTGACTCGCAATACATCTATAAAATCCTTACCGGTACTGTTTTGCCCATCGAAAATTTGAATAATTGGGAAGACATCTGGGAAACCTTGACTAAATTTACACGGCTTCCATTAGTTAAACGCACCAAGTCACACCACCCCAACACCGATCCAGTGCACAAGATCATTGATAAACTCTTGGAAGATCCATTCCGGACAAACATAATTTTGTCCATCACCATTACTCCCAGTCCTGAAGTAAGTCTGTTCCTCCTGTGGCTTCATGAGAATTGGGGTCACCTGGGACTGTGGGCCAGCCATTGACGTTGGCGCCAAGCCACTATGGAGCTTACTTTGTATGGAGTTTGATGTGATTGGGAAAAGGTAGCACAAGCCTGTGAAATATGCGCCAAAGAGAAGTGCTATCAAACAGCATCAAGTCGGAGCTTTCAACCTCTTGCAATTCCAGGCAGGAAAAGTCTGGCAAGTGGACCTGCTCAGACCCCTCCCAGGATCCAAGCCACTGAATAAGGGATTAGTCATCGTTGATCTGGGAATGCGCCAGTTGCAGGTCATTCCTCTGAGGAAAAGCAACACCATTGCCATTGTCTCTGCCTTGACTGCTGCATTTTCTGCCAGGCAAACTCCCCATGAAATTCAATCTGACAGAAGACCGCAGGCGTTCAATTTCCTGAAATCTATACATAGCCTTAATGAACCATCTGGTTTGGCCACTGGCACAATGGGACTCCTCCACGGACTTCTGGAAGGCCTTATAATTCCTTGTTCCTCCATCTTTATTATTTCCTGACGTACTTCCTGCTCCCACTGCTGAGGTATAGGTCTCCACCTTTCCCTCACCAGTGCTCCTGGGGTAGTTCTTATCTCATGTTGGACCCCTGTGACCCTCCCTGGGTTTTCCTGGAACACCTTAGGAATTCCCCCATCGGTGCAAACAATTCCCGCCTCTGGACATCATTCAATTCTTCATTCACGTGAACCCTGGTCCCAGCTTGAATATCTTCTAGGTCCAGACAACGTGGCCCTAGATCTTCTTCTTCGCCTTTTTCCTGTGCCATCAATCCCTGAGGAGCTCTCCATTCCTTTAACCAATTTACATGATATACTTGCTGCTCACATCGGTGCCCTGGTTTGTGGACCTCATAATCAACTGGTCCTACTTGTCTGACCACTGTAAAGGGACCTTGCCACATCGCCAGCTGTTTACTGGAAGTAGTCTGTATTGAGACCAGGACCTGTTCTCCCGGCTGAAATGTACGACTTTTCGTTCTTTTATTATAATGGCTTTCCTGTCGTTCCTGGGCCTCCCTCACATTTTTTCCAGCGATCTTCTGGGCCTTCTGTATCCGTGTCTGCAGTTCCTGGAGGTACCTTTCTGCAAAAACCCCCAGGCCGATTGGCCTTTCCCATTCTTCTCTGACTACCTGCAATAGGCCTCTAGGGGTGTGTCCGTACACTAGTTGAAACAGTGAATAACGGGTCAACTCCTGTGGGGCATCCCGAAGAGCAAACAGAAGGGGTGTTAACAAGGTATCCCACTGCCGAGGGTCTTCCTGTGCACACCACCTCAGTGCTCATTTGATGGTGCCATTTAGTCTTTTTACCAGGCCATTGGTCTGAGGATGATATACAGATGTCCTGAGCTGGGTGATCCCCACGGTTTTACACAAGGCCTTCATTACCCCCGACATAAAGTTGGTTCCCTGGTCTGTGAGAATCTCTTTCGGATTGCCTACCTGTGATATCCATTTAAGGAGTTCCTCTGCCACCTTAGGGGCTGTAATGGACCATAGGGGAACCACCTCTGGAAATCGCGTGGCGTAATCCACCATGACCAGGATAAACTGGTACCCATTGTGCGACTTTGGTAAGGGGCCTATTACATCTAAGGCCACTCTGGAGAAAGGTATCTCAATTATGGGCGTAGGTCTCAAGGGTGCCCTAGGTGGGCCCCACTCCTGAGCCCTCTGACATTCCGGACATGTGGCCGACCACCGCTCAACACCTTCCCGAATGTGGGGCCAAAAGAATTCCCGGGTTAGTCTGGCCCAGGTTTTAGTTCACCCTAGGTGACCACCCAGCAGAGAGGCATAGGCTAATCTCCAGACGGAGTGTCGTAAGGGCGTGGGCACTACCAATTGCCTTCTGTTTCCTCCGCCCTCCTCTTCCCGCTGCACTCGGTATAGAAGCCTGTCTATTACCTCAAAATTGCTTCAACTTCTCGACATTCCCTCCCCAGGATCCTCAATTCCCAGGCGTTGCAGTTCGGGGTCCTCTTGCTGCATCTGCCGGAATTGGGCAGCACTCATCAGCGACTCGATGTTGACATCAGGTCCTTCTTGCCTTTGTTGAGGTTCAGAATTCTTGGCCGCCCAGCCTTCTACTTGAATCCGCCTCCTCTCCTCTTCCATGGCTCGCACTCATGCCAACACTTTATAAAAGGGCCTCCATTCTCGCCCCAAGATCATTTCACAGGCCAGAGTAGGAACTAACCCGACCCGTAATTCCTCTCGGAATTTCATCACCTTTATAGGTATATAACAGCACTGAAACTGCATCTCTCCACCTAGGATGCATGCCATCTTCACAATGCCTGCTTCTCGTCTGCCCTGCTGGGGAGCTAAGTCAGCCCTAAGCAAAGAGAAGAGAGGGAACACCCTGTATCCAGCATGGCCCTTACAGTCCTGCCACCTATCCAGGCCGTGACCATGGGTTGGTCTTGGTCATCTTCTGAGCAGGTGAACCCCATACTACAGCCCCTGGACTCACCTGCCTCACATCCTTGTTGTTTTTCCTTTGGGTACCGATACCCCACCAAGCTGTGGCCTAATTCACTTAATCCTTTCCCCCAATCTCGCGAGATGTGCCCTGTTTGTCACCATTTGTAGCAGACCACTCTTTGTGGCTCTTCCTTCCTTTGGATCGCCCATCTTTCTTTCTCACTCCTTGGGCTCTCTCTGGGTCCCTGGAAATTGCACCTCCCCTCTCTTACTTGCTCTGAGTTATAAAAGGCCTCTGCCAGCCACAAGGCTTCTTTGGTAGCCTGAGGTTGATGTCTCCGTACCCAACACTGGGTATCAGCCTCTAGATCCCACAGGAACTGCTCCAGCAAGACCTGATCTATTACCCCCACCCAATCGAATTTTCCTATCTGTAACCACTTTTGTATGTGATCCCGGAGAGTTTGTAGCAAGATACAGGGATGTAGTCCCTTTCCGGACTTAGGGGCCCTGAAAGCCTGTTGATAACTCTCTGGTGAAACCCCTAGATGGTACAAAATGGCTGCCTTGACTGTTTCATAATCCTGGGCCTCTTCCCTGGATAGAGCCCTGTAGGCTGCCTGAGCTTCATTAATCACCTGAACTCCTAACTGGAAACCCCATTGGCTTTGGTCTAGCCCGATCTGTATGGCCATTCGCTCAAAGGCCTCAATATAGGCCTCAGGATCATCATCCTGTGTCATACGGGGCATCCGGAACCCTGCCACATTGTGTTGCCTCCATTCCTGTTGGTTTGCTTCTTGCTGTTGCTGGGTGACCAGTACTTGCCCCACGACCTGCAGCATTTGGGAAATGGCTTCTAGGGTGTTCGCCTCTGCAGACTGCATCTTGTCTATTGTTTGGGGGTTTTTTTCTTTTCTTTTCTCCCGGACTGGGACACTGTCCCACAGGTATCGCTTCTAATTCCGATACCAACAGTTCCCAGCCAAAGCACCACTGTGACGCTGGGACCTGGGGTTCACCGGTACCCACCTCGGGCCACCCCAGCCCCTCATCTCGCCTGCCATGACTTTGATGAAATATATATACATTTATATAAGGAGGGTGTTCAATGCCGATCTAAATACTGTAGGGGTATACCCGAGGGGTATTCACGAACGTGAGGTCTGATGTTGATAGGTGTTGCTTGGATCAATTGGATCAATCACAAATGATGCTTTATTTTCCCAGAATTTTCTTCTTCTTTCAGAAGAAATACCCTGCTGTCCCAAAGAGACTTTTCGAGGCAAAGTCTTCTGTCTTCAGTCTTCTGGCTGACTTGTAATCGCCAACCTAGCCAGAGATTCTGTTGTTACCTTCCGCTCTCCCAGCAATGATGTGGGGTGCGTTTCTCCTGGTAGCAGCGCAGGGCTCTCAGGAGCCGCAGCACCAGTCTGCTGCAATCTCCTTCTTTGCTTTCCCTTGCTTTCTCTCCCTAGCTCATCTCCGCCATGCTCCTCTCTGCCACTGCGGTCGCAACGTTCGCCGGGTTTTTTAAACTTTCCCGTGGCAGCTGTGCCGGCTGCCGCGATTGGCTCCGCTCCCCGGCTTGTTAGTACTAACCACTTAAACGAGCAGCAGGGACGCGACTCGTGTGGCTGTAATGTCATCTGCCGCAGCTGCTCCCGTTTTTCTTCTCCCAGCTCTATCTCTTCAGGTAAGTGGTCTTTCTTTTCTTTTACTGACCCCTGGGGCCCTTCCTGTATTCCTAATGGCAGCGTGCCGCCGTCACACCTGGGAACCTAAATTCCATCCCAACGAGTTAGTGTGGGTTTTGGTGCCACACCCTTGTCAATCTCATCCACAGGTTTACAAGGGAATAATTCATTGGTCAGAACAGTATCCCAACACCTATTCCATCCTATTGGAGAAAAAGCCTGATCGTTTTCCCATAATCATTCACCACAACTGGTTAATTCGCCATTCTGCTGTTCACCCAGTTTCCTTGTAGCGAACCCAATTACGGCTCCCCTTTCTTTTCTTCTTTTGTTTTCTTACAGGCCTAGTGGTAATGAGGCGGCAATCTACAGCTGCCTGATTGCAATATCTACCAAGCACCAGACCGCAGCACATTTGAGTCAACACAGTAATGATCGCTTACTCATGTGTCGTGGACGGGCTCATCACCTTACTTCTGCTGTTCCTGACAGGTTTCTCAATAAATGGGACTGACTTCGCAACCTTTAACTCAGTCCTGTCCCTTTTGTCACTCTGGGCGAACATCACGGGAGGTAGTAACGAGTCAGGATGCACCACATGCTTACGCCTGCCTCTTTTTGTTAATGACCCTGTGTTAACCCCTTTTGTATATCCTTTCAATGCTGCTAAATGGTTTAAAGCCCGGGATGCTGATCTGACTCCCAATATTATGATAACTCAACAGTCTTTTACATATTCCCAGCGCCAACACACTATCTATTACTGGTATTTCTGGCCGTGAAATTTAACTCTAACTAAAATGAACTGCTCTGTCTGCCGATCAGAGGCTATGTTTCCACCTGCCCCCGTCCATCTCTTCTATAACATTGCATGTTCAGCGATACCGTGGGAAATTAACCCAGAAGGAATAAATTGGTCCAGGAATGATAATTTGTTAACCTGGAATCCCACAACCTTCACACCGACATGGTACCTGGCCCTTCCACCAGGCCTGAACAAAACGATGGTACAGGATAATTCTGGCCCTATTCCATTTGTTCTTCAGCGACCCCAATCATTAAGTCTCTTGGAACGGACACGGCTAGCCAATAAAGTATCAGATGCCCAAGACTGGGCTTGTTGTTTTACCTCATTTTAATCACGGCTAGACTCAGTCACTGGTGCCATGGGTATGATACACCTGTCAGTACGGTTGATCTCCCTCAGGAGGTAGCTTTACTCAGGTAAAAAAGTCAGAGCTGTACACTAATCAGTATGCCAGCCCCTTTAGGGATGCTATGGGCTTGCTCAGCTGGGCAACTTTATACTAACCTCCCAGCTACCCTAACAGGTGTCCAATGTTTTTTGAGTGCAGTAATGCTCTGTCCTCCTTTAAGCATTAATACAGCTCACCCAAACAGCCCAGCCATACTCCATCGCCATAAGCTACACGTTCCTATGTGGAGTAAGTTAACATGGGGAGAGCGATTTAACCAAAAGTTTGTGTGGGCGCTTGAGTGTTATTTTGTGTGGGGAATAGGAATAGCCAAAGTGAGAATTGTCATCGCTCAGTTAGCTGAACAAGTTGAGATTCTAGCCAACAGTACCAAGACATCCCTGAGATTGTTAAATCAACAACTACAAGCCACCTCACATATGACCATGCAAAACCGCTTGACACTAGACGCTATGTTGCTACACCTAGGAGGTGTTTGTCAATACCTTATCCTGTCTAGCGAATACTGTTGTATTAGTATACCTAATGTCACGGTCCCATTAGAAGAACAACTTGACCACATAAAACAAATAACCAAAAATACCAACAAAGCCTCCAGGATCAGAAAGGGATGGTTAGCTGACATTTTTGGTTGGATGGGATGGGATGCATCTTCGTGGCTTATAAACTTGTTGGCCCTTGTGTTGTTACCATTTATAATAATTGTATTAGTTGTTTGCATGGGATGTTGTGTTTTACAGTTAATCAAAAACCATTTAGTAAAGTTATCTGCTTATATATATATATATATATATATATATATATATATATATATATACCCATTTGCCACCTGAACCTTGTAAAGACAATGAGCTCTTGGATAAAAACTACCTCTAATCTAAGTACTTAATCTATTGTGTCATGGCCAAGGGGGCATGTCATAACCAAATTAAGTGGGTGTCCCTGACACAATAGACCGCCCCTCTGAGTGATTGGCATTACACAAAATTTGGTCACGTTCCACTTCACTAGATATTCCTACGTGGCAGTTTATCATTGGCTACTCTAAAATTATAAAAGTCTGTGCAGTTTCCGCCCAAGTCGGAGAGAGAGAGAGAGAACTCTGACCACGTTACAGGATAACTTTGGAGAACTCCATGCACACCTGTCGGAGAGCTCTGAGCATGCGGCAGAGAAGGCTTGGCAGACTGATCACCCACCAACATTTCCCCGTCTATTCCCGACGTATCCTCTGTTTGCATGCTCGTTGCATCCAAGGATTCGTTTCGTTGGCTCGTTGCATTACTTCATTCTGTAACTATGCAAGCAACCTTATCATCTGCATCGCAGCCACCAGCGGCATAAGTAAAGTTAAAATAAAAGTTATTTTTTGCAACCAGCACGTTGTCCGCCCTCTTCATCCACCAGCCTGCCTGATGTCCGCTTAACTAAACAGCGTTTTCCTCTAGTTGGCTCCAGCTGGCCGAGACAGGCACAAGAATTTGGGGAATAGTAAATAATGTTGAGAAAAAAGAACAGATACAGAAGATTTGGAAAAAGAACAGATACTTGACATATCAACAGTTAGGTTGATAAACTAAGCTCCTTCAAATAATATGATTTTCTATGCAATCAAATGTAAAGTTATACATCTAGGAACAAAAAACTGAGGCCCATATTTACTGAGTGGACAATAGGGTAAAGATGCTTCTCTATGCAACTACTTTATGGTGTTCCAAGAAACATGAAACAAACCATTATCTAGTATAAGCCCCATTTCATCTTATATATTGATTCATAGCACTTAGGAAGCACTGAGGCTTAGGGAACATTGATGAACATTAGAGATTCTGTGGCAGTATGTGGATTTAAGTTTCCTTAAAAACCCGTGGAATAAAATTTAACAACGAATCTATTCAGGATAAAATTTTCACAACACTTATATTGGTCCATTAACTTAAAAAAATAAAATCAAACTACAGCTTTCAAATCTCTGGGGTAAAGGCCTGCCAAATGCAGAAGTAGGATAACACACCCTGACTAACATTGACAAAATATGTATGTAAACAATATAAAATCCTACAAGAAACTAGAGCAGAGACTACATCTACATCTATGGAAAGTGCTGAGTATGTTGTACTAACTATTGTGATATGAGTACATTAGTGATAAAGAAAAAAGATGTTAGGTTTCAATGGTTATAAAGAAATATAATGGGCAAGTAAAGAAATATAATTAAGAGTGCTATATCATTCAGCTAAATGTCAGGATTATTTTCAATATCTGAAGAGAAACTGAGTACTGAATATAAAGATAGCTAATGATAGGATAATAAGATCACAGGAAAGTAAGGCTGAACTTCAAGTCATCTAGTTTAGCCCCTTGATCAATGCAGGACTGTTGGTATTGGTATTAAGGCTGTTCAACATTCCCAATGCTGACACACCATTTTCAATGTTTACACTTTTATCAAGCTTATTTTCAGTTTTATGCCAAATCACTTCCAACTATTTCTGAGAATCTAGAGCAGCATTGCTCAACCCATGGGTTGTGACCTAAAAATAGGTTGTAAGAATATGTGAAAGGGTCATGAATAAACTATAAAAATGGATGCTCCTCTTCATTGACCATGACTTTCCCCATGTAGGATGACAGAGTTCCAGCCTACAACGTGCTGCTTGCCTCCCCCTGCCCCCACCCAGTTTAGCTTTCTACTAAAAGCTGTGATAGTGGCTCTGGCATAATACCAACTGATATATTAAGTAGACTTTTTTAAATATATTCTCTGGGAAAGACTTACTGGACAAAGAATGGAGGCGGCGGGATGTTGTGCTGGAAGATGAACACGGTGAAAATGAAACTGCAGATCTTTTTAAAGACAAAAAGGAAAAAAAGTGGCCAAGCCCAAAGGAGCTGGGACTGGCTCCTGTGTCAGCATGGGCACGCTTTATAATAGCATGCCAGGACCAACTGGTTAACCAAACTCCCAGGGCCAGGATAAAAGACCCAGTGGAAAACAAGCAGGAGGTGGAGAGGGAGACCAGAAATGGAGTCCTCAACCAGCCCGGAGGGGCCAGAGCTCACAGGCAGTCCCAGAGCAAGGGGACCTGGTGGTTACCCCAGGAAGGGGTCTCCAGAAGAACGCAGGCCCAGAGAGGGCCTGACAATTTACTTGCAGGGTCAGCGTGGGCAGAGGAGGTCTGCAGTGAAGACTGGAGCCTAGCAGGACGCAGCCGTACTAGGATCCAGATGCGGCTGATGGACAGCAAGTACCAAACCCAGGGAAGCGTCAACGTGGTGAAAGATGGAACAGAGCTGAAGCTGGACAACATATAGATGGAGAGAAGGAGGCCATAGGAGGCACTCAGGAAGGAAAGACCACCACTACCATGCAGTCATAAGATCCCGAGAGCCAGAGCACTGAGAAGGTACAGGATAGCAACCTTGACAACACAGGTAAAAACATCACAGTTGGCATTAGGTGGGGTGTACAGGACACAAAGCCCCACAAAGGAGGAGCAGTGGGAACAACCAACAGAAGGTGCCAGGGAAGGAAAGACCAAACATTGTCCTCCCAATCTGAACATAATCAAAGACGTGGCAGGCGAGGCTCCCTGAGGAACTGACCCAAACTCACCCCAATAATCAAAGTATTCATTCCTAAGAAAAACAGTCAAGTTCAAGAGGAACCCGCAATACACAGCGCCTAGGGGAGAGACATGGAAGACTACAGATTGGTGCATTGGCTGGGAACATGGAAAAAAGGGTGACCCTGGAGGCCAAAGCCACAATGGAAATCAACCTAAACCCTCAGATTGACTTGTTAGGTCAAACACTGCATGCTGTGATGAAGGTGCGAGAAACAACAGCAGGCAATGCAGCAACAGAATTGGATGCATCGGAATTGTACAATATTCCAGATGCATTGCATGATGCATGAGGAGGATGCGGAAGCATATATCAAAGCGTTTGAGGGGACAGTGATTCAGATGGGGCTGGACAGGCTACAGTGGGCTAGCCAGCTCAGAACACTGGTGGTGGGCAAGGCACAGGCTGCATACCAGGCCCTACTGAGGGAGGAAGCCTACAACTATGACAAGATGAAGGCAGCCATATTGCATTTCCTAGACTTCACTCCCGAGCATTACCAGAAATTATTCCAGGCCTGAAAAGATAAGGAGGATTGTAAACCCAGAAATCTGATGCAACTTTTGATCTCCAGGACAAATAGGTACCTCCAGGGAAGATAGACCAAGCAGCCCTGGCCAGCCAGATCTTTTTTGAACAATTTATAAAAGATTTGGAAGACGACACCCAACTATGGGTATGATGGCACCTACCTCTGATGGCTGCAGAAACATTAAGAATTGTGAAGGCTTTTGCGGCTTCAGAAAGAGACCAGCTCACAGAGAAAAATTATAGAAATGCAGGGACTACCACTAAAAAGGAGGATGATCCCTGATGGAAGCCTTCACGGTATAATAGATGAGGTGTCATCTGTTATCGGTGCTATAAAACTGGCCATTTCTCTAGAGTATGCACCATAGGTGTGCAAAAAAGATGGAGACCAACTGGAGAACCTCCAGGGTTGAAGGAATGAGATGAAACCAGTGAGAAGAAACTTCAAGAAATGGATTGTAGTTATGGGTGTAGTGAGGAAAAAGCGGTATGGGATCATCTCATGGTGACAGAGTGGGTGGCAGGTAAGCCACTTCAGGCCACCTTAGACACAAACTGTTCCCAGATGCTAATATGGGCTGAGATAGTTCCTAGGAATGCTATTGACTGGTGTTGCCGGGTCAGAATGTGCTGCATATGTGGAGAAGCAAAGTAGTATGACAGGGGCTTCGTGGATATAAGAATTGCCATTTGTAAGGGCAAGTTACGTGTGGGATTTGCCCTGCAATTAGATGGCCAGATGATCGTGGGGCAGGACTGGCCACCCCGTATGAAGTCTCAGAAGAAGTGCAAATGGATAAATTCATAAAAATCATAGAATCATAGGACTAGGGTGAGAAGGGACCTTGTAGATCTTCAGGTCCGACCCCCTACCTGGGCAGGAGGAAAACTGGACTCAAATGACCCCAGCCAGGTAGGCATTGAGCCGCTTCTTAAAGACGCCAAGGGTAGGAGCCAGCATCACTTCCCTTGGAAGTTGGTTCCAGATGCTAGATGCCCTAACTGTGAAGTAGTTCTTATGGATGTCTAATCTAAACCTACTCTCCAACAAGTTGTTGCCATTATTCCTCATTATCCAGGGGGGCACTAGGGAAACCCTCAGTTTATAGATGACCACAAGGTCCCCCCTCAGCCTTCTCTGTGAAGGCTGAACAGGTTCAGGTCCTGTAGCCTCTCATTGTAAGGTCTGCCCTGCTGTCCCCAGATCATGCAGGTGGCCCTTCTCTGGACCCTTTCAATGTTGTCCACATCCCTCTTGAAGTGGGGTGCCCAGAACTGGACACAGTATGCCAGCTGTGGCCTGATCAGTGTTGGGTAGAGGGAGAGAATCACCTCCTTGGCCCTACTTGAGTTGCACCGGTGGATGCACAAAAGGGTCCCGTTAGCCCTGCTGACCATGACCTCACATTATTGGCCCATGTTCATCTTGGAGTCGGTGAAAGAGCAGTGCCAATATATATTAGTCATAATCAACTATGCTACATGGTACCCAGATGCAATACCCCTGAGATTGACAACTGCTCCACTAATTGTGGAGGAGTTATTAAAGTGGATATCTCGGGTGGGAATCCTGAGAGAAATAATCACAGATCAGGAGACAAATTTTATGGCCAGGGTTATCCGAGCCATGTGTCAAGTATTAAAAATATGGCAACAGCATACCTTGGTGTACCAGCTGCAGACCAACGGATTGGTAGAATGTCTGAACAGTACAAGTAAATGCCTGTTACAATGCTGCACCCAGGAAGAACCACAGAGGTGGGATCTGATTTTAATACCTCTCCTTTTCACACTGAGGGATACCCCACAGATATCAATGAAACTGTCCCCTTTCAAATTGTTATATGGCCACTAGCCATGAGGTTTGTTACAGGAGATGAGAGAAGAATGGGAGAGCTCAGGATGACTGGAAGTTGGTGTCCAGTGACACAGATAGAAGATGATAGGCCGGCTTGAGTAGGCTAGACAGCTAGCCCAGGAGAACTTGGCTAAGCCATAGGGGAAGCAAAGATGGGAGTATGACAAAGGGTCCTGCATTTGTGACTTTCGTGTGGGGGACAAAGTTTTTGTCTTACCCCCCACTATGGCCAACAAGTTATTAACATGATGGCAGGGGACATTTGAGATTGTGTGACAGGCCGGCCCTGTATACTATGAAGTACACTGCCCAGGGC
Organism: Caiman crocodilus; assembly: GCA_030014935.1. NCBI lineage: Eukaryota > Metazoa > Chordata > Crocodylia > Alligatoridae > Caiman > Caiman crocodilus. Next base: position 41,614,511 of record JAGPOW010001338.1, read on the forward strand.
ATAGAAAAGAGTGGCAGATTTATCACGTGAACTTGTTGAAGGCCTGGCCAGGAACCCAAAGGGTGGATGTTAAGCCCTGAGGAACCCCAGGAATAATTGGAACCCGAGGCAGGGGAGCCTCAGGAGAGGGCAGACCAAAGTGGCCAAATGACACAAGGACCAGGGCTCAACAAAGAACAATGCAGCCAGTTAGCAAGGCTGATAGCAAAATTCAGTGAGATATTTAATGAGAGACCTAGATGGGCCCAAGGCATGTGACATAAAGTGAATACACCAAAAGGAACTATTGTTCGAGAAAGATGGAGACCCATTCCCCATCACCTGAGGGAGAAGATACAACAAGAACTATGAAAGATTTTAGCACAGGGGATCATTGTACCTTTGCGCAGCCCCTTGAGAAGCCCAATAGTAATAGTACCAAAAATGATGGGATGTGCTGGACATGCATTGATTTCAGGAAGGTTAATGAAATTTTCAGATTTTACACCTTCCCCATGCCTCATGTGGAGGAACTACTGGAGCAGATAGGTGAGGCCTGGTATATCTCCCCAATTGATATGGCGAAAGAATATTGGCAAGTTCCCATGGTGGAGAGGGACCAACAGAATATTGCCTTTGGCACATCCTGGGGGCTATTACAAGAATGCCCTTTGGCCTACATGGAGCTGCAGCCACATTTCAACAACTTATGGACCAGATTCTCACCCTGCACACTATGTATGCCACCACATGCACTGATGATGTTGTGATTTACTCGCAAACCTGGGAGCACCACCTACACCACGTAGGAGCAGTATTACAGGAAATACCAGATACCAGATAGGGATGATGATCCATCATACCAGATAGGGATGATGATCAATCCAAAAAATTGTCTTAGGAGTACAAGAAATGAATTAGCTCAGGTTTAGAGTAGGACAGGGTATCATACATGTTCTGACCAGTAAAATAGAAATAATAGAAAATTATTTGCCACCCGAAACTAAGTGTAAGATGCAAGCTTTTCTAGAGCTAGCTAATTATTATAGAAGATTTATTCCCTGTTTTGCGGAAAAAGTAGTGACACTAACAGATGCTATAAGGGGAAAAGTACAGGGGCCAATTCATTAGACTCCTCAAATGAAAAAAGGTTTTGAAGATGTCAAAAGGGCCCTATGTAGTGATGTAATCATCATAAAGCCTGATTTTTCTAAAACATTCATCCTGCAGACAGATGCCTCCAAGACGGCATTAGGCGTAGTATTCTACCAAGATCAAAGAGGCATAGAATGTCTGATCACCTATGCTAGTCAAAAACTAAACACCACTAAACCCAGGTATTCAACTATTGAAAGAGAGTGCCTGGCCATAAAATAGGAAGTAAATTATTTTAAGTATTATTTGATGAGGCAAGAGTTTAAATAAATTACTGACCAATCATGCACCCTTACAGTGGCTGAATAAATTTAGACATGACAACACATGGATCACTCAGTGGGCATTGTCACTACAACCTTGCAAATTTAAGGTTAGTTACTGACCAGGAACAGCTAACTGAGTTGCTGATTTCCTATCAAGGTGCAATGAGATGGAAAAGATAAAGACAGACCTATACAAGACCTCTGGCAAGAGCAGGGGCGACCAAAATACAGAAGATGTGATACAACAAAACAACTTAAATGGAGGGCAGTATGTGGAGAAGACTTACTAGACAAAGAATGGAGGCAGTGGGATGCCATGCTGGAAAATGAAAACAGAGAAACTGATACCACAATGGGTAGAGCCCCCACAGGTAAAGACAAAAAGGAAAAAAAGTGGCCGAGCCCAAAGGAGCCAGGACCAGCTCCTGTGTTAGCATGGGCATGCTTTATAATAGCATGTTGTGACCGATTGGTTGACCCAACTCCCAGGGCTGGGATAAAAGACCCTGTGGAAGATAAGTGGGGGGACCAGAAATGGAGTCCCCAACAGGCCCAGAGGGGCCAGAGCTCACAGGCAGTCCCAGTGAGAGGACCTGGTGGTTACCCCAGGAAGGGGTCTCCAGAAGAACGCAGGGCCAGAGAGGGCCCGAGGATTTACTTGCAGGGTCAGCGTGGGCAGAAGAGGTCTGCAGCGGAGACTGGAGCCTGGCAGGATCCAGCAGTACCAAGATCCAGATGTGGCTGATTGATGGCAAGTACCAAACCTGAGGAAGAGGCGATGTGCCAGAGGATGGAACGGAGCCAAAGCTGGACAACATATAAACAGAGAGAAGGGGCTCATAGGAGGCACTTGGGATAGAAACAACACCACTAGTCTGCGGCCATAAGATCCTGAGAGCCAGAGCACTGAGAAGGTACAGGACATCAATCTTGACGACACAGGTGACAACATCGTGGTTGGCATTAGGCGGGGTATAGGGGAGGCTGTGCCCCGCAAAGGTGGAGCAGCGGGAATGACCAAGGGAAGTTGCCAGGGGAGGCAAGACCAAACATTGTCCTCCCAATCTGGACATAATCATCATCAAAGATGTGGCAGGTGATGCCCCCTGGGAAACCAACTCAAACTCACCCCAATAATCAAACTATTCATTCCTAAGAACAACAGCAAGGTTCGAGAGAAACCCGCATACACAATGCCCAGGGGAGAGACATGGAAGACTACACAGTCTTGCAACATAATTTTTTTTTCCTGGTCATATCTGTCCTGTAGCCTAAAATAAATAGTGTACCCAAGTTGAGGACAAAGAAGAATAATGAAAAATAAGATAAAGGAATAAGCAAGGAAGCCTACTGTTTCTTTTCAGTTCTTACTTAGTGTAACAGAGACTCCAGAGCTTCCTGTTACTTAAAGAAGAGAAGCAGCCCAGCAAAGGAGCAGGCGGGCAGGGGCAGCAGTTGCAGGTCACAAGAACAACTGGCTAATGTGATACAGACAGGACCAGGGGAGCACATAAACTCAGGATACTGGCTTAGTGAGAGTTTATACTCTTCAAGGGGTGGAAAGCTGCTACAGGTTGTTATTTAAGTTATCCCTCTCCCACTCACCTCCTTTCCTACACACTGAGGACCTGGAGCCTGAGGGCGGGGGGCAGCTGTCCAGGAGCAAGGGACACTGGGTTGGGACTAGCCTTTGATGTTTACAATTGGAACTTAGTACAAAAAAAGATTGAGAACCACTGATCTAGATAATATATGTTTTTCTCCTCTTTAAAAAGTTTTAGCAATCTTTGCTTCAAAATGCTCTAAAATCTGAAATTTTTTTCAGCCAGGTGTTTGAAACTGAGATATTCCCTGGGAATGTATGAATTTTGTTAAGAATTAAATGGAATTTAAGGCAGAGAAATAGAGCCAGGAGCAAGCAGCCTGGAAAAAAATGGCCAGGTAAGGAAGTAAGCCAAAAAATCCATTTCAGTTCCTTAAAAATGTTTTTCTTACACAAATTTTCCCTTACTAGACAAATTCCTAGTTACAAACTTTTGCCTGATTTTATATATTTTTTTTATTCAACATATTTCACAGGAGGAAAATTTTCTTTCTGACTACCTCTACTCAGAGATGTTTCTTTTATTCTGTCTTTGAAGATCTACCCAAACTGGTACTTTTTCACTTCTCTGTCCTTGGAGTGTACTCTCCTTTCCTATTTATGGACATCACTAAAGCCCCTCACCTTCCATTTTGCTATGTTCCATTAGAAAATCATGCTCTTTTAGTTTCCTGTCACAGAACTGGCTCTCCAGTCTCTTGATAATCTAGCAGCCCTTCATTCACTTCTAGTTTGAATGAATCTCTTTTGAACACAAGTAATCTGAATTTTACATACTACTCTTAGTGAGGCCTCATTAGAACCTTAATGGCATTAATGGCCATTTCCCAAATGGCCTTTGGAAATATCTCTTATGATACATCCTAGCATTGCATTTACCTTTTCTATGTTCTCTCAGCTATTTCTCTTCTCTTTTCCTTGGTTCTTTTCAGCTGATAAATTCCCACCTCACAACAGAAAATACTGCTATTAGTTCTTAAGTGCATAAGTTTTCCTTTTGTATTATTACCTTTTATTTAATTTCTATCACTTCAATTCTCAGGGTTAATTTATTACACATCTTATTACACGCCATCTTCTCCATTTTAACAAGCTTCTCATATGGAACTCTATCCAAGGCTTTACTGAAGTCCAGATAGAGGAACTAGTCCTTTCCTAGTCTATAAAATCTGTTTATTTTGTTCAAGAAAGATGCCAGATTAATCTGCAATAAACTGTTTTTGGATAAATCATTGCATTTCATTCCACTTGCTGTTCATCACCAAGTCTGTATTACTGGTAATATTTTTTTCAAAATTTGTTTTAAAACCTTGTATTCATAGTTCCATTTCTTAAATATAGGCATTATATTTGCTATTCTGTAACCACTTGGCACCATCCCTAAATTGATCATTTTTAAGTTCTCACTATTGATTTCATGTACCAATCCTTTTAGACTCCTGGGTCTCAGATTACCTGATCTCCACAACTTGACAACCAAAATCTCTAAGTTGTCTTGCTGCTACCTCAGATGTGATTGTTTTCATTTTGGCAGGCACATCACAATTTCAGCCCCTCCTCTCCCTGAGTGTCACCCTGATTTCTCCCACCCTTAGGTGAACCTGATACAGTTTGCATGGGATGGAAAAGCACCCTGGTATCTGCAGGGCCTTTTGAGGTGGCACCTTCACAACCCATGAAACACACAGGCCAATTTGTGCCTAGGATTCCTCATAGAGTATCACTGGGGGGCCCTGGAGCAGCCTGAACCCTGTAATAAGCAACTCTTTAAGCAGAAACTCTATTCATGGAGTTGGCCCGGGGCACCCTCAGAACCTAGCTGACCCTTGAAGGGCAGCTTTGTCAGGATCTTGATGATTGCATGGAGTGATGGAGTCCGGGACCCCATGGGATCCTGCTGTCATGAAGTGCAGTTGGGCTAAAGACTCCTGTGGGGCAGTAACATGGGAAGCCTAGGTCTGGGTGTAATTGGGGGTACCTGGGGCAGAGGGCTTGGTGAGGGGTAGTACCAGTAAGCGTAAAACTGGCATAAAACTAAATTTATGCTTCTGTTGTTTCTGTGAACAGGGACTTGTCAGTAGGGGGGTATGGCAGAAGAAACAAAGAGGAGGAAAGATAATTTTTTATCAGTCCTCCCATAAAGAAGAAAGGAAAGGAAGATTAAAGCAAGGTTATTACAGGAAATGTGGAAGATATGAGCCATTAAAACTGAACACACATAATGGCATTTAAGATGTTTGCAGGGAAAAAGAGAGGTACAAAATTAAAGGAAGCTAACACCATGCAATCCAAAAAGATGCTTGAAGACTGGCTGGATTAAATCTGCTTTTATGAATGACTGAAAACACATTGTGAATAAAACTAGTCAGTACTTATTTCGAATTAGGGAAAAATACATTACTCTAAAACATTTGTGTGGTAACCTTACGGATTTCTCTGTTCCTGAGGTAGGTGCCAAATAGTAATGCCATTTTGGCCAGTAACCAATAAACTTTGTATTCCAAACTTCATCTGGCTCATACACTGCCCTCCTGACAAAACTTGGTACTAAAAGAAAGGATGAGATGTGAAATATTATACCCATAATTAGTATTTGCCAGCCCCTCTCTTCAGCAGTTTGCCCAGTGTATAATACCAACTCTCTGATCTCCCCATTAATATTTGTAGCAGTAACATTCCAACTAAGTGACTGCCTATTGCTCAACGGAGGACCTGCAAAGCAAGGCAGAGCATTCTGGGACTTACTTCCCACTCTGTGACATTAGCGTACAGATTACTGTTTCCCGGGTAGTGTGGAGAAGGAGAAGGAATGACAGGAGCTACTCAAGGTGGGAGTATGAATGGGGATGAAAAAGGAGCAAGAGCTCTGGTGGGAGAAAGCATGGAAATCTTCAACACAAACCATTAGTCTGGCAATATTATAAGCCAGGCTGGCAATATTATAAGCAGCTTTTTGCCAGTGCAGGCAGGAGCTTACAACCCAGCCACTACTACAGGCCATAAGTCTCCACCTATCCCCCATCCCTAAATGGCCAGCTATTCTGCAGTGTCTCTGCAGAAAATATAAGCTCAGATGCTATGGAGCAGCAGGCTCCAATGACTGGTGAGGTATAGCTTTGCCACCAATCCCTCATGTGAGATTTGACCTCCATGGCCCTAGATTCCATTCCAGCCTGGTCCTTCTTCACTGCCAGACCTGTCTCCAGCCTTCTTTTAATGATCCCACATGCTGTGCTCTGCAGTGAACTGGGCACTGCAGACTGCCATTATGGAACCTGAGACAGGACCTGCTATAGCTGCCACAGTTAAAGGCATAACATTCCTATCAGCCCAGCCCTCTCAAGGCAGCTGCATATGAATAAAATGAATGTAGATTACTACTAAATCTGAATATTAGTGCTTAAAATCCAGTTTTCACCATAAATATGTAAATTACTTCATAACATGCAAAACAACCAAAAATTCAAGATCATAGTATATGAGTAGGCTACTATAAGGGTTTTTAAAAATAAAAAGTTTATGAAATAACAACTATGATTAAATATGTGAGGATTCTTGAATTAAGAAACTATTGGCCAAATGTAAAATTACATTACTATATATCTATCTATATATATAAAATACAAAGAAAGACTAGGTGTAAAAAAAATTCCAGAATAAACACAAGTAAATTTTGTTGCCACAGGGTAACACCTTCATAACTCTTACCTTAACCTGTCACATTTTTAAGTTAACTTCATTAGACAGAAAAAAACACCAGAAAGGTGGGACTTTAAAGAATAAATGGTTTACAAAGTTTTGTAGGCAATAATCTACCTAATCAGATACTAACAAAGTAGGGTTTTTGCCTGTGAAATACCTCTGAAACTGTTACTCTCTAACAGTACCTATACACAAAGCCTATACAGTCTCTTATCTGTATATGCAATTATTCTGTCCAAAGTACAGGACTTTGCACTTGTCATTACTGAATTTTTTCTGACTGATTGCAAGACAATTTTCCCAGTCTATCTAGATCATTCTGGGTCCTAGCCTTACTCTCCAGAGCAGGGGCGAGCAAAATACAGTCAATGGACTGATCTGGCCCACCAGATCATTCTATCTGGCCCGTGAGGCCCCTAAAATATTTACAAAATTAATATTTATCTGCTCCTGGCTGCCTGGAAAAGATGACAGGAAATGGGGGCAGTAGGACCCAACGTAAGCCAATAGGACTCAGCATTCCAGAAGCAAGGCCTGCCTGGCCTGGCCCTGCCCCCAGCCTTCTTCCACCCCCACCTGCCAACCAGAAAATTAGCACAGGCTTCTGGCCCAGGACCCCTGGGCCTGTTCCAGCCTCCCTCCACTCAAGAGGGAAATTCAGATAAGAGTGCTGGGGGGGCAGGGAGGGAGGCAGGGGAAGGCCACAGGTGATCACCACAGTCTTTTAGGCTGGGCCGGCTCCTGCTGAATCCTGCAGTCTGGCCATGCAGCCAGGATCCACATGGTGCTGGAATAGCCAGTGGGCAGCAGGAAAGTGAAAAAATGGCAGCTACAGGTTGGGGGTAGGAGCTGCCCCTTCCCTCTGCCTGTAGCTGCCATTTCCCTGCTTTCTTTTCAGCAGGTACTGGAGCCAGGAGCGCGCGCGTGTGCGTGCGTGCGTGCGTGCGTGCGTGCGTGTGTGTGTTTAAAGTGACGATCCCCAGAGAAGTAAACTGGCCCCACCTGGATTATAAAGAACTCCACAGGGATCCTTCCTCACCTGGTGTTTCAGGAGGGGAGGGGGAGTCAGCCAGAACACCAGGATAAAAGGAGACCTGGGGGAGGCAAAAAAGGGACACCGGAAACTGGAAGTGACTGAATCAGGCAGTGAGATGGCAGGGAGAGCTGGAGACACTGAGGAAGCATGGGAGATGGGGCTTAAGAAAAGCAACTCTGTAGAGGGAGCTGCCGGGAAGAGAACCCTGAAGAAAACACCTGGAGAGAAACAGAAACTGCCAGGAGACAGTTAGAGGGTACCGTAATGATGATTACAGAATACAACACTGGTTATTTCCCAGTCCCAGGGGGGTTACAAAGAAAGCGGTGCATCTGACCAGAATGTCACCACGCTGTGGTTCTTTCTTGAATGTCAGCAGTCAGCAGCCTGGAAAGTAAGGTCCAATGCCCATCCTCCCACCCCAAATTGGGTAGGTGAGATGGGTCAGTGGTGTTCCCTCTGCTCATGGTGGCCTTGGGAGCCCCTTGGGATCCTGCCCTGATACTCTGAAATCCCTCTTTTTGTATTCTTTTTCTCCTGATGACTCTTCATTTCTGGGTATCATTGATTGGTTTTCCTGTGATTGTCATACTATCCACATTCTGTTCTGTCATCATATCCCTTTGTTTCTCAAACATATCATATGCATACATCTTAATTGGTCATTTAATGGTCTCTTAATTTGGGCATGCCTGGCCTTCTAATCTGGTCCATCCAGCAAATCCAGGGGCTTTGTAACTGGTCACTGTGACCTAACGCCAACACTACAGCCACTTATCTTTGTTGGAATACTGTCCAGACGTTTTTTAGTTTCCCAAGATGTATGTGCCTGCTTGTTTGTTAGCTTCAGAGAGCAATACTAAATCACATCTTGTGGCCCTTGTACCCAAGTTTTAACAATATATATTTCAGTGGGCCCTGAAAACTGAGAACTTTGCCACAAACAGACATTTAGAAACCAATGGACTCTTTCTGTTGCCCTGGATCATTATTCTAATATAATATCTACTCCACCCGCAAGTAAATTCCTAAAAGCAAATCTCTAAATACAATTTTCTAGCCATCATTCTCCTTCCCTATCTTTGCTGACAGCTACACTTGTCATCTGGTAGCTGCCCCCATTTGTGAAGACTTAAGAAGAAAAAGCATTAAATACTTCAGCTTTCTCTGCATAATCCATAACTAGAACGTCTTATATATTCCATAAGGGACTTACAGTGTCCTTGTTCTTCCTCTGACTTTTGACATACTTGTAGAATCCCTTTTTATTGCTTCGTATGCCTCTTGCCAATTACATCTCATATCAAGACTTGGGCTTCCTAATTTTCTTCCTTCATGACTGTATAATAATCATATACTCTTTCCTAGTACTATGATCAAGTTTCCACTTTTTGTAGGATATGTTTTTGAATTTCAGCTCATTGAAGAATTTTTTTGTCTAGCCAGGCTGGTTTCCTATTTAAATTCCTATTCTTCCCTCATTTGTTCATGTAACCTTAATACAGCCTTATTAAAGTACAGCCAGCTCTCCTGGACTCCTTTTTCCCTTCAGACATGCCTCCAGGGGATCCACGTGACCTGTTCCCCAAGTTGGTTGAAGTCTGCTTTTGTGAAATTCAACTTCCTTTTTTCTCTTAGGATCTTGAACCTTATGGGCATGTCCAGATAATCATGGTTGTGTGGTATGAAGCATTGCAAACACATCTGCAGTGCTACATACTGCACAGTCTGGTGATCTTCATGCTGCAAGGTCATCTTGCCTGAGCATGCATTATGCCAGGCATTCTTTCTGTGGGTTTTTTTGAACATGGGAAAAAAAATTGAGCAATACATGCTTGGGCAGCATGTGCTGCTGAAAAGTGGAGCTGGGCCACTTGGAGCTGTGCTCTGTTGCCAGCCAGGCTGTGTATGGCAGAATCACCATGGCTGCAGCCATGGAAGGCCCCAGGACCCAAGCTGAGGTTGCTGGGACCATCCTAGTGCTGGCCACACCTTCCCCTACCCCACCCAGGGCAACTTGCTGCATGCCAAAGCTCGCACGGAATGGGAGTTCCCTGGGGACAAGCAGCAGAAGCACAAGGTGCACCGCTGCTACTTGTCCCCGGGGAACCAAACATCCACCTATTTCTGGACTCGCCCTATCATTTCAAGCTTCCTGTCACCCACAGTATGGCTGATGTGTGCAACACATTAGTAGCCAATTTCATTCTGAGGAGATTCGGCCCAATTTGATAGCTGACTCTCCAAATCTGGGTTGAATCTGGATAGAATCTGGACCCATTAAAAAGTCCAAATAAATTCAGAAGCACCTGAAACAGAAACTGAGAAAAGGGAGGGGGAGTAGGGGGAGGAAAGACTGCTCTGATATGGACGTCTGTAGCTGGCCAGTGACTGTGATCTTTCCCTGAGTTCCCTTCCAAACTCAGTGCTCTGGGGCAGGAATGCAGAAACAACATATAAGGCTGTGTGTGAAGTGATCTATACCTTTTGTGAGCTGTGTCCCGCTTGGATCAGCAGCATTTGAAAGCCTCTGGTTTGCCATCTAGTCTCTAGGTAGCTCACTAGGTAGCTCTAGTTTCTAGGTAGCTCGCTAGTCTCTCCTCTTCTGTGTTTTCCCTGACAGTATGTCTTCTGGGTGAAGGAAAGTACAACATATATTATAGACACACACATTTTGCAGCATGCCAAACATTATGAAGTGTGCTGGAAAGGCAGGTGACAAGTCTTCTGGCAGGGAAGGGAGAGGGAGCAGTGGGACAGCTGCAAGTCATACCCCCTCTCCAAGATAGACACACCTTCTTTCCTGGCAGCCATATGACTTCTGCTGTCAATGGAAGCAAGGAGGTGGGAGCAGTGTCTGCACCTGCACCACCTTCACTAACACCAGTAATAACCACCAGCACCAGCATGACAGTCTCCACCCCAATTTCAGTCCCCAGAGTGAACCTTCCAGTGCCAGAGGAGGAACTAGATCTGGAAGCAGTGGAGCTGAGAGCCATAACTAAGGAAATTCTGGGGAAGGAAAGGGAATCTGAGTTTGTGCTCCACACCCCTCAAAGTTCCCCTAGAGGCAGGCCTCTTCTGGAAAGCAATTTGTAGGAGGTTGTTGGGGCTCAGCTCCTCCTATTATTGTGCTGAGGAGGGGGATAACATAGGATCCCCATCCTCAACCCAAAAGTGGGTGGGTAGTGTAGTGTGGGATCATTTTGAGGTGGGAGATGATTCCAGATTTGCTATCTGCTAGCACTGCCGGAAGATGATCAGCTGGGGCAAGGATGTGAAACACTTCACCAGCATGGCAATACCACTGCATCTAAGGAGGCAGCACCCCCTTGTTCTTGTTCCTCCTCAGCCTGTCACCAGTGGGAGCATGCCCAAAAAGAAGTCCTTTCACTCCAAAGCCTCTGTATCCAAGAATGACAGGCAGGCTACCCTTTACCACTGGAGGAAAGGAGGAGACAAAGGTAGGCATGTTCCCAAGATGAGCGAGGTCACAGAAAGTACGAGGGATATGCTTGCTCTGGATGGCCATCCCTTCTCCTTTGTTGAGCGTCCAGGATTCAGGTATTTCATGGTGCTTATGGCTCTAGCCTACCAAGTGCCCACATGCACCACCTTTAGCAGGGTGGTGGTGCCCTCCCTGTATGGGGCATGCAGGGAATACTTGAGGGAGGAGCTTCACAAAGGCAGGGCTTCAGGTAGCTTTGCACTTCACCTCAGACACCTGGAGCAGCTGGGGTGGAGATCATGCCTACCTCTCCCTCACAGGGCACTGGTGCAATCAGTCAGGGCATTGGTGGGCTCTCCATCTACTGGAGCTGATGGATAGGTAGCACATGGCAAGGGAGATCATGGTGGTTATGAGCTGCATGGTGCAGGGGTGGCTCATTGGGCAGGGTGAGCTCACCTGTGGGTTCACAGTCACTGACAATGGGGTCAATATAGTCAAGGTGGTGAGTGATGCCACTTTGTTGGCATCTGCTGTGTGGCACACAAGTTCCACCTCATAATTAAGGATACCTTGGAGTGGGGCAGGCCTGCCAGTGATGGTACGATCACTACCACTACCAGCCAGCTCATTTCGAAATACAGGAAGGTGGTGGGCCACTTCCATTGGAGCATCAAAGGGGTCAAGGTGCTGCAGGACAAACAGGAAGAGCTGAGTGTCCCACAGCACGCAATCATGCAGGATGTGGAGACTCAGTGGAACTCTACATATCTGATGCTTGAAAGGCTGGTGGAGCAACAGAAGGCCATCCATGAGATGGCCTTGCATGAGAAGATTGGAATCAGCAGCCCCCTTAACAAAACTGAGTGGGATATCAAGTTTTGGTCATACTCAAGTTGTTCCGCAAGACCACTGAGAGCTGGGAACAGCTATCCTGTCCACCAACCAGTGTTCCAACGGAGAGGGTGTTCAGTACTGCTGATGAAGTTGTGACACCTCACTGCACCTCCTTGGCTGGGGTTCCCCAAGCTCCATGTGCAGATGGAGTAAGTGCCACTCTCCTCACTCCACATCTATTTCCTTTCTTTAGTTGCTTTCAGACCATTTAATGCCCCACTCTCAGAGCTGGAGGCAGCAGTTTAGTTTTTCACCAGCCAGCAGGGGAAGAACATCTCCCTGATGCAATCCTGTGCCAGGAAGAACTTGGAAGTATGGGCTGGGGCTATGGGGAAGAAAGGGGCCCCAGGTCCTGGGCATGTACCCTACCAGGGTGGGATGGCCTGATGGGTTTGCTGGTGGTGCGGCAGCCCCAGGAAATACCAAGGGGCACAAACCTTCCTGGTGAAAGGCAGGTAGGGGCACCTGATAACCTCCAGCCACCACACACATACACAGTCCTAGCTGGGGAAAGCCCAGACCTGTAAGATCTTTGAGGGCCAAAGGTCCCAAAGAGCCACAGCTGGAGGGAGTGAAGAATCCAATCTGTGAGGCATGGTCTGCAGTGTAAGGAAGGTACAGAGCTGCAGAATGGATGTCATCCCTAGACATCAGCTAAATGGGCAGCCTTCTGCCTGGGTAACATCTGAATCAGTTTTTCATCAAGACATGGTAGGAGAAAGAGGGATGAGCAGTTGGCCCAGAAACAGATGGGCAAGCCGAGATCTAACTGGCACTGGGAAGGCCCCCTGTCACAGGCTATCACTCCTGCTGTATTCATTCCACTCTGTATTTCTTGTCATGGCATGGTCTGGATCCATTCAGTGTGTTTTGGGCCATAGGAACTTTGCTTTTGCTGATGAGGTGAGTGAGGTTCAGTACTTGTTTGAATTTAAAAAACACTTTTCAGATGAGCCTATGAACTTCACTTCATCAACCTCCTGGATACAAAAAATCATACACTATATAAGACATTGGATTTATGACACACTATATCCTGCCTGACTCCCCAGGTACCTGTCCACTTTTAGCTGCTACATCCCCTCCTCTCACCCCCGCCCCCCCTGGCCTATCTCTTACCCCCTGTCACCTCAGTTTAGATTTTCACTGACTGGCTTTTTTGCATGCATACCAGCCTCTGGCTTGTTCACTACTCATTCCATCCAGGAAGAGCGCGCACACACACACACACAAACTGCAGATGCTTCCTCAGCCTGATGAAGGTTTTTTAAACCTGAAGGCTTGCTAGGATACATTTCTCATACTATTCAGTTGGTCTAATAAAAAGTATCAGATTGACCCAAAGAACCTTTCTGCCAGTGCCATGTCCTTAGACCAACCTACACCTCTTAACACACATAAGTGTTACAAGTTTTGCTTTCAACAGTTTGAGGTGCACTTTCAATGAACTCTCTCTACCCATCTCCTTGAAACTTGGCAGGCTTCATGCCTTCAGAAGGGGCTACCAAGCCTGATGTTTTCATCCAAATCTGCAAAAGAAATAACAAAGTTATAGGTATTTTAGTGATTCCCCATTATGACAAAATACAAATACAAATTGGCTGAATTGAATCGGGACAGTGTCTCAAATCACTGAATCTAATCACTGTCCTTCCAAATTTTCTGAATCCAAATCCAAATCAAATACTTGCTACTTTGCAGAGGCCAAATCCACAGTACATAGGGGACACCTTTTTCCTTGGCTATCCCTTTTGAACAAAACATACCCACCCATGTTGTACTCAAATCCACTAAACTATCTCACTATGTCTCCAAAATCCAAATGACCTAATTCATTGGTTGCACTAGACAATTACAATAGCATTATTGTAATATATACTCTGTTAATAACATTCAATGTAACATGATGACTGAAAATATACAATCCTTTTTCAGTGTACATTTGTGATTTTGACACCACAATTTGTTTCTAATATAAATCCTGACCCAAAGACTATTCATATAAATGCAAAAATGATTATAAATTTCAGATCATTCTGAATAAATCAAGCTTACATAAATATATATATTTTTATTTTAAATAAATTTTCCAGCATCCTGTGTTATTTGAAACAATCTTACCCACCTTAAAGAAGATAAACTTAGGAACCTGAGGCCTTTCATGCTGGCAAATACTATATTTCTCCTTGACTATGTGCTATAAACTATTGTAGAGAATTAGTAAAGAACTGCTAAAGAAAATGTAGACTGTATAAGGGTTTTAACTGGTGAGGCTCAATGGCTAAGTTTAGACCACGTTATATCAAGTTTAGCATGAAAAGACAGCTATACTATATCACGTCTTGTGGTCCTTGCACACAAGTTTTAACAATATATATTTTTAAAAAGAGGTTTAAAGGCTACTTTTTAGTTTCATAAGGAAATTCAACAACGTCTCATTAAATTTCTCACCACACAGTTTGTAAAATTATCAGTTATGGTCATAGTGTTAAGAAAGCACATGTAGGTACAGCATTTGTCATCAGTTTTAGTAGGCTAGTGTGATTTTATAATTATCTTGTAGTAACTCATTTGGTAAATGTCACTGACAGTGCTGTTTTTACTTGATAAATGAAGTGTAATTACTTGCAAAAACACCTACTATGATTTCTACTTTTGTAAATCAGCAAAGCTTTTAAAAGATTTTTTTGCAAGTAAAATTAAGCTGTTTAATTTGTTATAAGAGAAGGTTAAGATTTTAAAAATAGAGTTCTACAACAATTTCTCAGCTGTTATTTTGTAAATTTGTCTAAATTCTTCTAAAAACCAGAACTCATTATCTGAGGTCTCAAAGGGGAAATCTGCATTTAAAACAGTTTTAACATTTTATATTATCATCTGCCATTGATTGTCAGTTTATAGGAATTAAATTAATTTTAGTCAATTAAAAAAGCCTCAAGAACTAGATTTATATCAACCTTTTATTTACATTTTTATTCCGTGTCCTTTAAAACAGAATGTATGAAGTTTTGTTCAATCTAAAGTTCTGTCAATAACCAGTTAACCTAGAAAAACATCTTCCAACTGAACCCCTTGGTTCAATGGTCCTGGTTGGACCAACTCTAGAACAGTGATTTCCAGCTATGGTATGGCAAGTTTATGCTTGAACTTGGCCCACTCTGTCCAGCTTTAACTTTCAGGGAGGGGCAGGGGAAGTTACAAAGATTGATTGACAGGACCTTCAGGTTTCTACTGTCCAGTAATAACTCATACACAATCAGGCTCTTCCAGCATTCTAGCCTTACAAATAGGTAGTAATTATTCTCATCTCACTATAACTGCTGACAGGTTACACTTCAGTTCAGGCAAAATATCATAGATATAAAGCTACTTTGATAAATAAGTACCAGAACATATTTAAAAATATTCCTTGCAAAGGTCTTCTTAATTATTCATATTCCTTGGGTAATTCTCCAGGGTGATTAAAATCCTTAAGGGTCTTGACAAAGACTTAGGGAAAATTAAATGAAACTGACAGTTTTTCCTTAAAATGACTATCATCTGAAATTATGCATAAAGTTCATTTAGCAATATGTAAATATATTCTGACTATTCGCCTCAGACAATGTACATCAAACTTTGAAACTTGTACTCAAACCCTGTAAATTAATTCGTCTGACTGAAAGCCACTGCTTTTAGCTAATAGCCTCTTCTACTATAATCAGAAAGATAAGTTCTTCTTATTAAGTTGCTGACAAATCAGAATGTCAGAATAATTAAAGAATCCCATGCATGGGAAAACTTTTAGAAGAGAAGAATATAGACAGTGAGAATTGATTTGCTTGCAGTTGTTTTCAAAAAAATAACCCAATCCTTTTATAATTCCAGGTTCCCAAAGCTATAAAAATAATTAAACCAAATAAATACCAGTTTATCATGATTGTGAATACAGATTTGTTTTTGTAAGAGCCATAAGAAGACAAAGATTACCACTTGACATTGTACACTTACTAAGGATGAAATCAGAACACACTGATGTACTCACTCCTCCTATCCCTTTACATGGATAGAAAATATTTCTTAGTACTACTTTGTGGTATTGATTTTTGCTCAGAGTAAAAAAAAAAAAAACCCAATAACTTTATTTTACAGTGCTGAGGTTGATTTCATCACATTATTCTATGCCTCTTTCTGCTTTTTCAAATAAATGATCTAGCTTTTAGCTTGGTTGCATTCATTGAGCCACGTGATGCATTGATGCTATTTGAATGAACAAATACCTGTTAATGATGCACATGAAAAACTTAACGCATAGTAATGAATGTGTACAGTTTTTAAGTGATGCTTAAAGTGCAGTAGCCTATTTTACTACATATTAGCATAATTGCATTGTTTTTTTATGTGACACTTTAGTGTGCAATAAAATAGGCTACTACACATTAAACACATACGTAGATGTACCCAATCTACCAGGTATTCACTAAGCCTATTTTAAATAGCACTTTCTGACTTAGTGAAGATGCATTCATAGTTTCTCCTATAACAACATAGGTTATGTGCTGCACTAGAAGGAGGTAGTGCTATAACATATGTGAAAGCCTCAATCAAAGAGGGAAGACTAGATTTTGACTGACAGCTAGTACATATCTCAACTTCATTTCCTGTTTTTCAGGTGCCTCGATTTTTTGGAAAGGCATGAGACACTGCCAGGTTGCCTAAAGTCTATATTAATAAAGATCTTGGGCAACAAATACATACTCCAGGTTTGAAATGAGAGATAAAAGAATGCATCATGTGAATATTAACCTTCTGCAGTGCTCTCTTCTAATGCTAGATTTGAAATATAACACAAAGACTTTGTGGTTTAGTTTTTCAGAAGTAAACCAATAAATCAAAGGTGTCTCGATTGTTGTTTTTTATTTGAACTGCAAACTTGGAAGGGCTTTTGTGTAAACACAACTAAATACAAATTAAATCTTATGATTCAGAATTTTAATCAATCTTTAAGGAAGATGTCAGTGAAATTTGCAGCACTGAAAAGCATAGAAAAGCTGAAGGCAATAGGGAGTTGCTCCTTCGCTGTCCTTCGGCCGCAGGGCAAACAGGCTGCTTCCAGTTGAAGCCATATGGGCATTAGCTAGAGGTAACTGTGCTGCATTTGCCTTTTGTCCTGTACAAGGCTCTGGATCTTCCAGAGTTGTGCACAGGAATGGGAGGCAACACAGCTGGAGCCATCCCAGTCCTGGGCAGGTTCAGCTGTGTGTATGAGAAGCCTCCTCATGTTGTTCTCCTCCACAGAAAGTCCTTGAATGGCTGGCTGTATGCTCTCCTTTTGTGCCAAGAGAAAAGTGTTTCCAGGCCGTGAGGTACATAAAGTACTTAAGCACGTTTCAAGAGCATGCTTGTGTCTCTGGCCATGTACAGGCATTATATTTCTACCAGGAGAATCACCACTCTCCTGGTAGAAAGTGCCAGCATACAGGTGTTCGTTCAGATTCTACTAAAGGAATAATGACCTACACAGGAGAAAGATCTTTTAGGTTGACACCTGGAATATGTCCCCTGCAAGTGAGCTTCTCCCACTGGAATGAATGCCTGTACACTTGATCCCTCTGTGATTGGGAGAAGTCAAGTAGCAGCTTCCCCTGATTGAGGGTCAGGGGAAGTTTGAGGAGCATTTTCCCACATCTTGACTCCTCCTGATCAGAAAGGAGCAGAGCTGCTGCTGCCCCATAAGCCTTCCTGAGACAGGGGGACCTGGAAGGAGTTGGGTATCTAGGGAATGTTCATGTACGTCCACCAGACTGGGATACCCTGATCTAGGTAATGTGTCAGGAGCTTTGCTCCACTGCTCCCTCTCCACCTGGAGACCAGTAGAGGAGGAACAGCAGCTGGTCCCTCCACTTCCCCAGACTGGGAAGACCTTAGTCAGGGAAAGGCACAAGTAGAGTTTCCCCACTGCTTCACCCCTCCTGGGATCTGGAAGAAGTGGAGGGGCCACTGCTTCTAGATCTTTTTCACGTTGGGATAACTGGAATCTTCCCAGGCTGGGAAAGGTGAAGGGAGCAGCGGGGAGGGGTAATTGCAGGCTACACCCTCTCCTGGAATAACTTCTAGCACTGGAAATTTCCCAAAAATTTCCCCTAATAAAATTCACTTAATTTGAGTACATAAGGCATTTTGTTAGAGTGAGATAATCCAATTCAATCTAACACCTTTTAAAAAAACTGGAAGTGTCAAACTGCATTTAAAATTGGGTAAGGCCCTGACTATCTGTACTTCATTTTCTGTATCTTTAAAATGGGAATAACATACCTGCATTGCAATGGTATAAGGAGAAAAACATTGACATTTGTGTAGCACTACTGTGACTGTATAATTAAAACATAATTGAATAGTCTATAAATGTATATATATTTAAAAAATAGAAAAGTCTTTCCAGGCCCAGTTTTCTGATGCTGAATTGAATATAAACAAACAGTATTAACTGCAAAATTGGGCGATTCTCCAAAATACCAGTGTTGAGTGAAAGGAAATCAAACCAACTTCATACAAATTCCAAAATTTGGGAAAGATAGACATTTTAACAACATAAAAGGAATTATTATTGCTAATTTAAATGGTTGGTAAGATCTCATGGAAAGCAAGGCATGTATGTGAATAAAAGATAAAAGAATAGTAGGGCAATAAGTAATCCACCTTCAGAAATAATACCACCCTGCTTACAGGATGGTTCTGTTCTACATGCTTTTCCCTTCATACATAATGATGTTTGCATTGCTTGGTGGTAAGAATTGAGTCCTGTAATTATAGGCAACCCTAAGGTCCCAAAGTGGTTGTTGTTGTTTTGTTGTTTGTCGTTGTCGTTGTTTTGGTTTCTAGATTTTATTTAACAGATTTGTACCAAAGTACTTATATTCTTGTGAATTGTTTTGAACCAGTTATTTCTTTTGACTAGATTAGAATCCATGCACTTGACATAAGTAGGGCATTCATGGTCTTTTAGGTTTGAACATCTTTAAAGCATGAGTTAAACTCTGAATGTTATAAAGTAAAGATCTCAATAGACTTTTCATGCAGCAACTACAGTACATGCACATATGGAATATTTATCTTTGCACTGACTTAAAAAGAAAAAATCTCAGATAAGAGGTTGAATTGTTTTATTGCTAGTATTCTATACATTGTACCCTCTCCTGGCTTACAAATGTTACTGAATCAATCTGTCTTCCAGGACAAAATTCTGTTGAATAAGTCCCTACAGGCTCAGCTCAGAAAAGCTGTGGAAATCATTCCTATTCACTCAGGGAGCCCATGAAAAAAACAAGACTAAAAACTGGCAATATTCATGTCTTATAATTCACTGATTAATTAGAAGTAAAGCCAATGGCTAATCAAGATAAAAAAACCAGTGCATCTCCAGCCACAAGAACAGATGGAAATCTTTCTTCAAGGCAAACATGTCAACTTATTTTCTTATCATCTGGTATGTATTATAATTCTGTATTTCACCATTAATCCCAGAACACAATGACACTGAGTATTAACCACTAGCCATAAACCAGTGATTTACAGTCATGGTCATCCCCACTCCCCCCATGAAGCAGATCAGAGGTCACATCTACACAAGACACTGTATAAACAAAAACGAAATGCCTTTGTAGTATCCTGAGTTACTGCACAGTAGTGCTGTTGAACAGCTTTTTTTGTGATGCTAACTGTGTAGTAAGCCAAGACTACTGTACAGTAGTGTTGTGTCACACTTTCTGCAATGCGAAGCTACTGTGTAGTAGTCTTGAGCTACTGAGTAGTCAACATCTCATGCTGACGCAGCCAGAGATGTGGAAATTCAGCTTTGGAACAAGATTTTGCCAGTTGATTAATAGGGTTTTGAATTAATGCAGTGTTGAGCTCCCCTGCCTCTGATTCCTTCACAATGAGACTACCAAGAGGTTTGCCAAAAGTTATCTTCACCTTCCATCTTTCTATTTTTCTGAAAGCCAAGGATTTTTCCTGTGTAAGGTAATGTTGTTTAACTAGTATCTTAAAGTTGAATGGAACTTGAATCTTTCAACACAGTCTATAATGACAACTTGTCTGTACTACTGGCTGTGACAATCAGGAACACAGCTCTAAGATAGAAAACAGTTTACAGACCTTTTTTTTTTTTACATAGGGAAATGACAATTTAGTGAAACAAATTTTCCCAGGAAAGCATATAAAAATCAGGAGAAAAGATTTCAAAATTACCAGAATGTCCAATTTCTCAAAAGGTGCATGATTCATTGTCATATTTAAATGCGAGTTAATTTATATAAAAATGAAAACAATTAAAGTCAACATGTAATACTGGTTTTGAGTTTTTTGGGCAGGGCTGTGGGGTTTTTTGGCATGTGTGTATGGTTTGTTTGAATTTTATTTTGGGGTTTTTTCTGTTTTCTCTTTCCCTCCCTGTCTTCCCCCTCATGCTTCAGAGACAGATATTGAACTTCCAGGAACACTTTGGCAGTACTGATAATTCAATATTAATGTAAATATTTTCTATTATATAAAGTAATCTATGCCAACATGATAAACAAAATATTGTATCATTCATACACAAATTTGAAAACATTTTTTACTTTTTATATTTTAACATAATCTATTTTTGTTGGTTGCTTATATTTGTCTTGTTTTCAGCTGAACAGTGACTCCTGAAATCATTTTTCTCATGTACCACCAGCAGCAACAAAAAATTAGCATTATAACAAGAAAAATGTATTGAAATATGTTGGTTCCATTTGTCTATAGCTAGGCTGCCCAATTATTTTTAATCATGGGATTGCTAAAGAAAGAAGGGTACACTATCCGTGAAGTACATTTGAGAGAAATTTTTGCTTCTATATCTCTTTTTCATTTTTAGAAAAAAAGACTCCTAAAATGAACTGGCTATCTTTGACTGAACGCTAAGACTTTATGCACTCACAGCAATCTTTTTTGCTCTAGATAACTAAATAAATACCATGTACAGAAGGAATTCAGGAAGTGAAAAATGATTTAAGGGTTGGAGGGATTGATTTGGACATTTATGAAGAAATCACTAAGTGAAACTAAAACTAAGAAGTGGGAAGTAGAACAGATTGACAATTGAAAACACTAAGAAATGAACATTATTATTCAAGGTGGAATGCTGAGCTGGAGGTAACAGTACAAAACTTTTGTTTTTTAAAGCAACAAACTTTACATTGCCTATTAGTACACAAATATCCTGCTAATGAAACACTAGCAATTGATCTTGCAACTGACTCTGCCAGCAGCACAGGGATCAAACAAGACAGATTTACTTAGAAGAGGTCTTACTTTGGATAATAATGTTCCCAGTAAAATGGATGGCGCATTGTTCGGGATATTTTGAAAGAAGATTCAACACAGCAATGCGCCTTCCATTTCACTGGCAACATTATTATCCAATATAAGACCTCTGTAGGATGTACTGTAGGATATATTTCTGCACTGGAAGAGGGTGAACTCATTAGTACTGACCTTCAACTTTAACTTCTATGATAGGTCTCGTTCCTGTTATTTTTCCCCTTATTGAAAAACTTCCTGTCAAGTTATTGTTATACTGCAGCTAAGGGGACAATGGCTTTTGAACTTTCTAATACACTTTGTTCCTGTTACCAACACCTAAAACCCCTGCCTACCCCATCCTTGTTCCATGGTGTAGTTGCCAAAGAGAAACTACAATTCCTGCTGGATTGATTGACTCACTTCTCCTCTACTACTCTCACCCTGAAACAGAAATTGTCTACCACCTTCTCCTTGCAAAGTGGAACCAAAAATGTCTCTTTCCCTCTGCGGTCAGGAATTTAGAATGAAGTGTAAAGTTGTAGTCCTGTCGATCGCTCACGTGCATACTGACATCTGCCTTGTTTACTATTCCATCCAGGAAGAGCACAGACTAACTACAGACACTTCCTCAGCCTGATGAAGGGTATTTGTACCCAAAAGCTTGCAAACAATTTTTCCAACCATTTGAGTAGGTGTAATGAAAGATATTGGGTTTATCCAAAGAATCTTGTCTGAATAAAGGATAAGATTTTCTTCATCATGATGAATATAATCCAAGTGCCTTTTAGAATATGCCAGTTATGGAATCCATCAGATTTATTATCCTGCAACTGCTGATGTTAGGTTACCATTTCCATCTTCATATACACAAATGCATTTTAAAAATAGATTTTTATGCCCTTCTCTCTCCCAGCCTGTAACAGGGTCCTGCCCACTCCTTGGGGGAGTCTGAACAACCCCACACCCCAGAAGCACTTCTGTACACCCACCCCAGACCTGGGAAAACGTACTGGAGGCTAGGGAACCAGGTCCTGGGACATAGTGAGCCCCACAGCAAGGGAGTTGACACAGGTGTGGGGAGTAAGAGAGGATTAACTATGTGAGTCCAGAGCAGGAATGATAGGCGATACTGAATGCAGCCTCAAGTCTGCTCGGGAGCTACCGGCTACTTGGCCAGGGAGCAGGCTGCCTGGGGCCTGGAGTTGCCAGGGGTTAAGCAGCCACCAGGAGAGCCCAGAGCAGGGCTCTTTTCAATTTGTTTGTTTGCTTGATCATTTGCTTGGTTCCACAAGCCTGCAGGCTCTGCAAAGCCTCTGAAAGATGAGACAGCTAGGATGCCAAGCCTGGAAGAACTGCTGAAAGACAGCTAAGCGCTAATTTATTTGTTTAACTTCCTTTGTTTGTTTTGCATCGCTAATAAGTCTGGGGTGGCCTCTATGTATTATCCACTAGCCTGGCTGCAGCAGAAGCAAGGGCCCTGAACCCTTTGGTCCTTGGCCAAAGCCAGCAGCAAAAGTAAAACTGGTCAGCAAAACTAGTTTGACCAAATATACCCTGTGGTAATCTACCCAGACTCTGCCCACAGCGGCTTACACAGCTGTACACAAGTAATTTGCTACAAATATCCATCTTGGGTAAAAGTAGTACGCATCTAAGAAATTGCCCATGAAATTATGAAGATACCTAACCTGCTGGGTGACAAAATAAAGCCATCCATCTAGATGATGTGTTCTACCTCTGGATAGATCCTTGCTGATCCGAAGAGAGGTTCATTTAGGGTTTTACTCAATATGATTTTCAGCTTTATTGTCAGAGCTGAAGTAATGCACTATCTAATCTATTGCAAGCTGTTACCACAGCAGACAGTGATCAGTTGACTGAAAGAATAGATTAGAAGGCTCAAAAGTTGTTTTCCATGCATGTTATCTTCTTTTAATAAATATTAGATTAGAATGGGTTTTAATTAGATGAACATTTTTTTTCTTGAGATTAATATGGTAGTAGGTTTCAGCCTTGGTGGAATGAAGATAGCCTCTTTATTGTGTTAATAAGGACATCTGAACTTGAGCAATGTTTTATAAAGAAACTTGTTGTTTTTTCCTCTATCAGATGGAGAAATTGTTTCATTATGTACTAAAAATAAAAAATGTAACTGCAGATTTTTAATCCATTAAAATATTACAGTCTTATCTATACATTCTGGAAAAAAATTTTCAGAGTGTTTTTAGAGGCAGATAGATGTGCTTTTTTTATTCTGTTCAAAATATTAATATCAGAAAACACAGTTTTGAAAAGCAATAAGAAGTTATTGAAATGGGAATGTATTAAAGTCAAACAGGAAGCTCTTTAACTTGAAATACAAAGTAGACTGCCTTTTTTAACTGAGTAAATTATATGCACCTAAAAATTAAACCCCAAGGAGACTCCTTTACACTTAGAATTATATGATATTATTCCAATTCTTTATCCTGGCACTTAAAGAGAAATGTAGCTAAAAGTATTCTAATTAAGTTTCCAAAAAATCTTGTACATATTTACATAAATAGCAACACCAAATTCATGAATTATGTCAATATAAATGTAAAATATAGTCAGAATAAGTGCAGTAGTTTGCAATAAGTTTTGCAGCCCATGCAAGGTTCCCTAAAGGATTCCTCCCCAAACAGTGGAGACCACCTGCCTCAAGGCTCTGGTCTCTGGTCACAAGTGCCACTGCAAAGATACAGCATATAGATTGGCCTAAAGGGTACAATTTAAGGCACAAGACAGCACTTGCCCCAGACACAACATACGCTAC
The DNA here is from genome assembly GCA_030014935.1 of Caiman crocodilus. NCBI lineage: Eukaryota > Metazoa > Chordata > Crocodylia > Alligatoridae > Caiman > Caiman crocodilus. The sequence continues at coordinate 41,638,703 of JAGPOW010001338.1, forward strand.
ACAGTGTTCAGTGCAATGCTGCACATAAACATGGCTTCTGATTCTGGAGCTAGAGAAATTGTGCTCTACAGTCTGGTACTCTGTGAGTATGTCTACATGTGCATTTATGTGCTGTAGTTACTGCACATTACATTTAGTACCTGTAGTACAGGTACTAAACGCCGAGCAACTGATGCTGCTGCACAGTAGTACTGGCACACATCTTTGAATGATGCTGATTTACTTTTGCTATGACATGCTAATATGCTGTAGAAGTAGTCTACTGCACATTTAGTGTCTTGTGTAGATGCACCATGTGTCAGGCGTCAGCAGTGTTTTGCAGCAAATGTCAGGCTGCTTTAACAGAGCTTAGACCATTTCCAAACCAGTCTTCAGTACTACCACCACAGCTCCAGTTACTGCTTCTTCCTACAGTTCCAATGCTGCTGAATCTTTCCACTGCCCAGCCACCACACAGGTGAAGGCCCCTCCCCGCCCCCAATCAGAGAAGCCCCACTCCAATAAAATACCAAGCTCCTCACCCAGATAAAATGGCCCCATAGACTGTATCCATCTCTTCAGTGGTAGGTTACCAACCTCTGTTCTATGCAACCTTGCAGCATCCATGATATGATTCTGCTTAGTCTATTTTACATCCCTGCAAGTTTGGATTGGGTACTTCAAGTCAGTGACAACACTGAGACTCATTTCTGTACTTAAAGAATCCAATTCTTATCAATTAACTTGCATCACTGTCTGTAGTTTCTCTTAATTTGACCCCGATCTTGTTTAGGATTTTGCCACAACAAAGCCCATGTACATGTAGTTTTATTTTTGTTCTTTTTTTGCATGTTTCATTTCCATTGGTCTCTACTAGAGCCAAAGTTAAGGGTTGCTTTTTTTTTTTTTACAATGATGGAAACTGGATTGTACAACATGTAAATCCTTGTAATACTAGGATATTTAACAAACTGCATTAAAAACCTGAGTATTTTAACATTTCTGTGACACTATGCACTAACCTTTAAACCAGATACAGCTAAATACTCAAAGATGCAATCCCATCAAAGTCACGTCTCAAGTCATGGGCTATATGTATGCTCAAACAGAAGTAAGAATAAGCTAATGTTTCAGGAACAAGCTGACTTCACAACAAATAGATACAGTCGTGTATGGACAAGGGAGTAGTTTCTGTTAGCAGCATATTAGCAAGAAATTAGTATAGCTATGGGAAATAATATATTTCTAAGACAATTTTGCTATTTTGAAATGTGATTTGTTCAATCAGCTCCAAACCTCCTATTTTTCAAATTCCCTGCAAAAGAAAGAGCTCTGAGATCCCCAAATCATGGAAGTCCCTCTGGATGACTGTTCTGGGTTTAGGGAACCTGGAATGACAAAGCTCTACAGGGTGGGGGGTGTCACCTGGTTGGAAAGGAAGACGTCTAAGTTCTCCACAGACTAAGCCACCAAAGTCAGATGGGTGAAATGCGAGCAAACCAATCATGTTTGAAAAGTTGTGTAGACTCTAGGGGTGCTAAACTAAAATGTAGCCAACTATGTAAGCTATTTTGGATTTTGATGGATTGGTAAATTCTGACAGTTTGTGTGTGACTTCACTCAAGATGAGTTACTCGCTCCAGAGCCTCACTCAGGAAGAGTTACTTGAGTACAGATATCTTCACTGGAGTACTAGAGCAAGTCCAGTCCTAGAAGTAAGGCCAAAATACTTACATTCCTAAAAAAGAGACAAAATTGGTGAAGGCCAATCCCCAGGCTTTTTGAAGCATAAAAGATTTCAAAAGTAATTTGAAATCTTACATCAGTAATTTGAAGACTTACATCAGTAAAGAAGTAGCTTTTTCTGGGCAAGGGCTGGCTGTGAATACATATGTATTGCACAAAACCATCTTTGCAAAAAACAGAAAATTAACAACTCTCAAATACAGCAATATGAAAAGAGTCCCTAAATAATCCATTCATTTATGAGTTGAATAGCTGTAGCCTCTTTCCAAAAATGGTACATCTGACTAAATATTGGTATGGGTCACAGTTAAAGAAAGCTCTGATGACTCAACAATGCACAGCCTGGATAGAAAAGGGTTTTACTTTGATTACAAAGTGAATTGCTACTGAGTAAAGTAGAATTAGTTAAAGTTGGAGGGGAAATTATAATGATTTAGCAAAACAATTTCTTTTGTTCCCAAGACATTTTATTTTTAACAAATAGGAATTATGTTTGTATTAGTCCGTACACAATTAAAAATATGATTACTGTGCTTTTACTAAATAAAATTAATTATTTATCTGAATTTTGGATGGGCTGGGGTTTGACCTGAACAGCAAAACCCATTGTTTTTCTGTGAGAGCAAGTTTCTGAAGTCAATTAATTTGCCTATGGATGGTTGGAAATGTGGCACTGCAGTACCAAATTTTTAGGCACTTAGGCCCCTGAATAGGATGCAAAATTGGGCATATTAGGCAAGAGACAGCCAGGTACATGATAACGGCAATTCAAAATTCTTGGACTATCAGCAGGGAGCTGCCTAGTACTAGTCAACAGGAAGTACTAATCACAGGAATAGTCCTAAAATCCTACCTGTCTCCAGAGTTTAGGTTCCTTACTGAGGTCTCCAGAAAGCTGCTTCTGTCCATTTGGGACCTAGAGCCTAGAATCTTCCCCTGAAGGTAAGTGACTACAATCTTTCCTTAAAAGAATGGAGCAGGGATCTCTTTCTTTTAAAACATAGCTGGAGGAGGACATGGATGGCCTACCTTTTATAAGGTTAGAACACTTGCACAGAAAGCCAGATTCTTGGGTTCAGTACTCTCCTGTACCTGAAAATGTACAAATCCATACCCCAGCCCTTCCAGGAAATCACCTTTTCCCTAGGCTTGTGTGGCAGGAAGTCACTCCTCACCCTTTTCTCTAACACAGAGGTATTCAACCTTTTTAAGTAGGAGATCATCTTTGGCATTTAAAAGCAACCCAAGATCTACTGTGTGCACCTACCATCAACCCCCGACCCCGCGCTTATCAGGTAAGTTTGTGGGGGGGGGAAATCAAGGCAGAGGGGAAAAATTTATTTGGGGGAACACCTCCTCAGCAGGTAAGTCCCACCCAGCCAAGGCCCCACTCAACTTACCCCTGCAGCACTGTGCCTCACCATGTGGGCCTCAATCTAGCCCCCACCCCTTCCTGCCCCCATGGACTGACCTGCTGGGCTGAGACACTCAACCCTCCCCACCTCAGCCCTGGGTCAATCTAAGAGGCTCTGAGATCTACTGCTAGCAGCTCTGAGATCCACTGGTGGATCAAGATCATCTGGTTGGTGACCACTGCTCTAACAGCGATAGCCACTGTATAGCAAACATGCATCTCTAGCCTGCTATTTATAATGCTAAACTACAATTTCCTGATCTTGATACTATGATAGTGCAGCTCTTGAGGAAGTCTTCCAGGTAGCTCATAAAAAGGTTGGCATGCTGTGGGGCCATTTTAGTGTCCATAGCTGTTCCCATCATCTGGAGGAAGTATTGATTATTAAAAGTGAAATTATTGTGTGTGAGGATGAAGTGTATAAGGTCAGTAATATCTTTGGGCACCATCAAACCCTTGCTATACTTAAGATATATCGATAACATCTTCATCATTTGGATTGAAAACCTACAATCTCTGATTGAGTTTGATCAGAAATTCAACAATCACCATTCCTCCATCCGTCTCTAGAATACTTCAACACCAGCATCTCCTTTTTAGACACAATGACCAGTATCCAGAATGATAAAATACAGACCACGTTATACAAGAAACCGACAGACCAACATACATATCTGCACAGAACCAGCAATCACCCCAAACACACCAAAAAAGCTGTTATATATAGCCAAGCCCTCAGATACCACCACACTCGTACTGAAGATAACACCCGGGATTGCCATTTTACCAATCTTAAAAAGGCTTTCACCCAACAAGGACACTCGTCCAGAGAGATAGATCACACATTTGAAAGAGCCACCCAGATACCACGTGCAGAACTGCTGCAGTACAGAAGAAAACCCCCCACAAATCGCACACCGCTGGTTATGATATATCACCCCTCCCTTGAACCTGTACGAAAAATCATCAAACAAGTGCAACCCATACTAGAGACCCTATTCTTAAAAAGATCCTCCCTGAGCCATCCATTCTAGCCTTCAAACAAGTACTGAACCTCACTAACCTCATCACCAGAAGCAAATTTTCTCAAGCCCAGAACATACCAAAAAGATCCAGACTGTGCCATGACAAGAAGTGCAAGACCTGCCAACACATCTCCACCACCCCCACTATTACTACACCCCACAACAGAGCCATCAGCATCCCAGGATCTTACAGCTGCACCTCCAGCAATGTAATATACCTCATACAAAGCACCAAATGCCCTGATGGAAAATACGTATGAGAGACCAAACAACCACTGCGCACCAGAATGAATGCACACCGGAAATCTATCAAACACAGAAATGCCCAATTACTGGTGGAGGAACATTTCTCATGGGAGGGCCATTGTCACTCCAAGTCCTGATCCTCAAGGGAAACTTACACAACACTTCCCAGAGACGAGCCTATGAGCTCTGTTTCATCAACCTCCTGGATACTAGAGATTATGGGCTAAATATAGACTTTGGATTTTTGACACATTACAACCTGCCTGGCAACTGACTCCTCAGCCCAGCCCAGCCCAGCCCAGTCTCTGGCTTCTTTACTTTTCATTCCATCCAGGAAGAGCACACACCAACTGCTGAAACTTCCTTAGCCTGACGAAGGGTTTTTGCATCCGAAACCTTGCTTAATAACTATTCTCCAACTATTTGAATTGGTCTAATAAAAGATATCAAATTTACCCAAGGAACCTTGTCTGCCTAAATATTTGTGATGCTCTCCTGCTGTTCATATATTTTCAAAGTAACTCTGCTTTTATTTGCATAAATCATTCTCCTTCCACAAATTTTTTAGTTTTACATTTAGATTTTATAGCTCTTCAGTTGTGATGTCTGCCAAGTCTAACTTTAGCATCATGAAAGAGATATATTTTTATTTGTACTGTCTCCAGATAGAATTTATATTTGTGCACCTAAACCAATGTTTTCTCATGTCACTGATGTATACAAATGATTCTTGGTTTGTCCCCAGATTGTTTCATTACCTCCCTTGCACAATAATTTCACCTTTATCATTGTTTCTCTGTTTCATTTCCCCCTTTTTTGTTTGTTTAAATAGTTGGGTACACATTTACAATTGGGTTGACTGGGGGCAGGATGCTTAGATGCTTATCTTGCTAGGGTGATCTGACCCCAGTTGACTTCCTGGCCCTTGGGCAGGCAGCTGGACCTGATGATCTCATGAGGTCCCTTCCAGCCATAATTTTTATGAAATCTATTAAATCTAGAATAAATCCAGAGTGAGGCTTCAGACTCTTACATTTTGAAGCCAACAGCTGAGGTCTTTTTCTTCTGCCACACTCTCTGGCTTATCTGTTAATTATGTACAGATAATTACAACAGTTATTGTGCAAAAATAATTATTTACTACAAATTTATTCCTTTCAATAATTCAGATTATCTGTAGGAAACCCCTGGTTACAAATGTATTGATTATGTGAAATTGCTCAGTCACCAAAGTCCCCTCTGTACACATTACACTTGACGCATGATTAACCAGCTAAACATTCAACCAATAATGGCATGATAAAATAGCAATAAGCTACGTTATTCCACAAAAAAAGTGTAATAACACTATAGCTTGTTGTAATCATGCCATTAATTGAATATGTAACCAAGTGCTCCCCTGTGGATGGCATCCCCGTCAGCTGAGGGGCTCCCAGCCACAGAGGTGCATGACCCACTGCCAGTCTCACTGTTGACAAGGCTCACAGTGGCAGTATTTTTCCCAGGGATTGCAGTGGAGAGAACACTGCTGCCATTATGAGCCTCATTGGCTGCAGGGCTCACAGTGGGGCAGCACCATAGATTGGAGGGGTTGCAGCAGGGAGAACACTACCACTGCTGTGAAACTTGTGAGATACAGGGCTCACAGCAGGGGTAGTAGGGAGAATGCTGCTGCTGCAATGAGATCCACACCTCATGATGCTCACAGCTGCGGCAGCATTCTCCCCTCTGCCTTGCCTATTAGCCCTACAACCAATGATGCTGCCTCCAAGGGAGCCCCACAGTTGACAAGGCTCACAGCAGGGGTAACACTAATGGTACTGCCTGCCCTGTGAGCCTGGCAGTTGTGGGACTGTGGCAAGACAGCACAGGGAATGCTGTCACCACTGTGAACCCTGCCAGCTGCAGGGACGCCCAGGATAACAATTTCAGGTGTAGGGTGATGGGATCTAATGTGCAATACCACAATCATGCCTCTTGCTAAGTATGTGAGGCATAGCAAGATGTGCAATTTTGTGGATCACATATTAGATCCAATTATGAATTTACCCCCATATGTAGAAGGGTCCCAATACATGCAAAAGTCTTTCAGTCAATATCATGGCTTGTTAGTTAACTATGCTATGAGCTTCCACTGGAGTTATATGCTTTGGTCATCCAAATGATGTGGTACTTACTTTCACCCCTACTAAGCCCTATTTGACAAGAAAAGGGAAATGTAATAGACAGGAAGAGCTTTTAAAAGTGCAAAACAATTATGAAACATGTTTGCATAGAGAATTGAACTGGTAAGTGCAAAATTCTGCTCAGTTTGAAGTCAGAGAAGTTACTCTGGATTTAAGCAGAGCTAAGACTCTCATATGAGTACCCCCAGGAACAAGTACAATTTTATTGGAATAATAGAATATTGGAAGATAAAATGTAAGGCGTTAAGTTATATTACTTTGTGTATGATAGTTGCTTTTTTCTAGTATGCTATAAGGTGTTTTTTGGCTGTAGCTTGAAAGAGGGGAAAGAATTGACATTCTTGAAAATCCTCATGGATAAATGGTTGCCTATGAATTCCGGGGGATAGGATTTAATGATCAAGGAGGCCCCATGCATTTTTATCAATAATACCAATCATAGAAATCAGCCACATATTTTATTATTGGCACAGCTCACAAGTGATTGCAAAGTTGAAAGATTTAATATAAGTAAGATTGTTGATTCTGTGGTAAGAACTCCCAAGCCTTTTCTGTGCTATAACTTTCGCTATCACTACTATTACTGGTGTTATACTAGTGAAAAGTTGTTTCCAACTCCCCTCCCCACCACCAGTACATATACACACCTAAAAAAGCATGGATTCCTGTAATGGATTGTGCTATCTACTGAATAGTCATCTTTTACTAACTTACTACCATTGGGTGCATCTACACATGCATTAGTGCAGAGCAATAAACACTGCCTGCATCAGGTGCAGCTTTTTCCTGAGTTTATTTCTCTCAGGCACAGGGTTTACATGTATGCCCAGGACTGCAGCACATTGAACCTCGGTGGAGAGCCCTGGGCTGGTAGGACCCATGCGAGGTCAGCCCTGGGCTCTGGGTGGCAGTGTCAGGTGGTGGAAGGGCTGGCCAGGGCACAAAGATACTATAGTGCTGGGCTACTTAGCAGGCAGCCCCTGCCCTGTAGCACCCTCATTCTCCATCCAGCCCTGGTCACCATCCAGACGTGCACTTCAGCACATTTAATGACTCTGCCATAGGATAATACTTGTCCCAGACAGTACGATAGGGTCAATTAATTTACCGTGCCCTAATACACGTGCATGTGTAGAGGGTGATGCTTCACTGTGCAGCTTCACAGTAAAGCATCACCCTCTACTGTGGAATTAGTCAACTCCACACTGAAGCTTACATATAGGTGCGCCCACTTGTATTACACCCTTATTTTATCACCTCTGTCTATTCTATTGAACCTACATCTAAATAGTATCATAGTTATCTTCTAATGGTTCATGTGAAAGATAAGATTATCATCCTTAGTTCTACTATATGATGTTTTGCCTATTTTTATTTGATAGAGGCATAATAATGGACATGGCTAATGTATATAAACAACTTAGAGTTAGTATCTGATTTTGGCAGTAAAAATAAAGCATGTGGGCTCTCTGTGTAGTAAAGTCTCATCTCATGATGCATATAGATGCAGTCATGTACATAATTTAGAAGAACTTGGTGTAGTCAATAATATCTTCTAATCAAATTAAATTGTTAGGAAAGCGATTACATTTTCCTTATATTAGGATGGTAACAACATAAGAAGCAATTAACAGTATAATGAATACCTAAGTATAAATTGGAACACTTTTGCTTGGGAGAACAAGGTTTTGTAATAACAAGTACTTTGAAAATAAATCTTGGATCAAATATGCAATAGAGAGTTTGTTTTAATCAAGCTTGCAAGACATTTTATCCCAACTCAAGTATCCCATGATTATGACAGGCTTTTCACTTCTGTAGTCCCCAAAAGCATAATCTTTTTACAGATAACCATTATGCATTTTCGAAATAAGAGTACAAAGCTTTTATTTCCCAGGGGAAAATGAAAAAAGGAATATTTGGGGAAGTCTTTGGAGAATTAAACTTTAGAGCAACAAGAGATATAGGTAGATAACATTAAAGATACAAATAATACCAGGAATGCATTCCTAGGATACATATGATGTTAGTAAAGTAAAATGACTAAGCTTAGCTAGAAATATAATTCATTTTAATTTTCACAGTAAAAGAGACATTCCTTACTAAAATATTTACTACATTTTTATGTGAAATACCCTTTAGTCACACTGCATAATGTGCACTCCACCACATAATGTTTCTGATTTGGGAATTGAATGGAGGATTACATTTTTAGTTTACTTTTAAATCCCATGCCTCAACTCATACAAAATAAGCCATGTAACATTTAAATATAGCTGTGAGTATTTTGCATACTTACCTTCTGCAGAGGTCTGACTAAGCCTTCTCACTATTTATTTTTGAGTAGAAGGGTCTGATCCAAAGCTCTGATGGACTCAGTGGGAAGACTTCCATTGACATCAGTCAGCTTTTAATCAGCTCCTATATGATCATGCAAAGTAGTGCTAGAATAATTGTTGAGGACTCATGCATGTTGTTGAGCTTGGATTGTGGTGGAAGGGGGCAGGAATTCAAGACAAATTGAAAAAAAATGGAAACAAAGAAACTTACAGACAGTTCTTAAGACTAAATTTAATTCAATAACTGTTTCCAATGCAACTAATATGGCTATATCTATACTAGTTCTGTAACAATCCTGAGTGTGATGTTGAAAGGAAGAGTCCTGCCCATCTGTTTGAAATCTGCCTCCAGTGTGTTTAAAAATAGTGGTGGGATGTGGGCAAAAAGGGTCTCCATTTGGCTTCACTTCTCATCTATAGGTTTGGCATAAGCAGAGTGGGACTGTATGGGCAGGGTACATGCTCAGGAGTACCAGAGGAACAACCATTGTTATCAATAATACCAGTAGGAGGAACATAGGATTCTGGGGCTAGGGACAGACATTACACATAACCTGGTTTAAGTGATCAGAAACTGGTTTAAACCTGTAACAGAACAGATATTCAGTGCACATAAACTGGTTTGTAAATGGCTGAAATGTGTTTGAGATAAACCTGGTTGAATGTAGTATCAGACTTAACAGATTTGGGTCAAACTTGTTTATGCAATGTATGTCCCAGACCCCTTGCTGGTTTAAGTTAATCAGAACCCTCCACCATCCCAGAATGCTCTCTGGGCTGAGCAAGTTTCTCTGCTCTACAGCAGAGCTGGCCCTTCTCCTATACTCTTTGGCTGGAGCTTGGCACAGACTTACAGGCACAGCAGGGTCTTCTGGCTTCTCAGGGTGCCCCTTTCCCCACTTCTCACCACTCACTGCTTAAACAGAAATCCCTGCCTCCTGTCTGCTACAGCACTGACTATAGCCACCATGTGGTATGCTAGCTAATGCCAAGAGGCATCTGTGTTTGTGTCTCTTTCCAGTCTCACTGGGATAGGCAAACAGAACAGTGACTGCTTGGGCCTTTTGGAGCTAATCAACAGGTCAGCTGGTAAGATGTTTAAAAAGTTTGAAGTAATGTGGAGAGGCAATTATTTTGCTAATTGGGTATTAAAGACTGTTATCAGACCCCGTGGCTGGCTTGCTCACCTGTCAATTTGCTGCAGACAGTATGACAAAGCCGGGAGAGAGTTTGAAAAGCTCTATATCATTAATAGATGTATTCACTGCCCACCTTCTTTGCCTCAGAGTGCTAGCTTGGGGCTGGAGGCTGGCAACACTTCCGCCCCACTCCCGTAGCCAGTGGGGAAAAGCCTGGGACCATGCAGGCAGACCTCCCCAGTGGGAGAGCCCTGCTAGGGCCTGGCCACACTCTCATCCCCCAGCTCAGCTCTCTGCAAAAGGGAAGGGAGGGCTACTCTAGTGACCCTACAGCTTTGAGCCTGAGCCACTGCAGTCACGTGCCTGAATTTCCTTTGTCTAGAGAAAATGTCTGTCCAGTGTCAAACCAATTCAGCCTACTCAGGTTAGACTAACCTGCAAAAATTGAATCAATTCAAGATCAGGCTTTTTGAATATCTGTCCCTAGCCTAAAGAAACCTACAGAGTACTAGAACATTGGAACAATTGACTACAAATGTAGTAAAAGTAATAGAAATCCCCAAACTAAAAGGGAACAGAAATGTATCTAAGGTGGCAAATAAAAGCATACACATGGGCTAAGTACAGACAGTCAAAAGGCAGAGGCTGAATTGATTTGATCTTTGCAGGTTAGTCTAAGCTGCATAGATTGAACCAATAAGCAAGTGAAACTACATCCACTTTTGATTCCAGAAATGCAGACACATGCTTGTAGTAGCCCAGGTCAGAAGCAGGGGGATGTTAGAGCAAGCCTTCCTGCTCATCTGGAGCAGACAGCTTTGGCCATGGCTAGCCCACTCATTCTGCAAGGATGGGTTTGCAGAGGAGGTGCAAAGCATCCTGGGATGCTGGGGGACTGTGAGAACTTAAATCCACACCACCAAATTTCTGGATTTATGACCAGGTTACATGGTTGTGGCCAAATTACATTACCCATCGGCAGGATTACATGACTGTGTGGGCTGGATATAGAACATGGACTGGGGATTGCACACCCCTGTTCCACCCAATCTCTTAGAGCTTTAAAGGAAGGGTGCAGTTAGAACTGTCAGTTTCAAAGAAGCATAATGTAATCTATAAACACCCCAAAGGGGCTTGGTCTATCAAGTGTTTAACTTGACTTTTTTATATACAAACCCATTAATTTAAATAAGATGATTCAAGGTAAGAACAAATATACACATTAAGGATCAGGGCCTGAGAATCTTTTGATTTAGTTTTAAATTTAGTGGCAGTCTATCTCTTTATCCTGATTCATTCAGGATATATACAGTGGTATAATTTAATCTTGCAGTACAATTTAGCAGTTCTATCATTGTCGTTTGCTGGCACTACAGACATGATATTTTGTCTGAATACTTTGGTCATTTAGTGTTCTTTAACAGGGGCAATTTAACTGAAGGATATTTACACAGTAAAAAAATAGATTAAATTTTTTTTTTTCTTCTAGTATTGTACACTTACTTTTTTGCCCTAAAGTATTAATGTACTGTTTTCCATTAATGCTATGATTTATAATTATACAGAATCTTCAGCTTGAGAAAATGCTTAGAAAGACAATCAAGTGTATAGCAACTAATTTTCTTTATCAGAGACCATGTTCCATATCAGAGAATTTTATGACAAATCACAAGGCCTACTTTATCTTGTAAAATACCTGGAATTAAAAGAACAATCTGATTGCTAAATAGCTATTCAACTGCCACTATAACAGGACTGTGACAGCCAGAACCAGAGGGTTTAATAAGCAATAATGTGTGCTTCTTGGAGGCATTTGGTATTCTGCCTAAATAGATAATATTAGTTAATATTAGC
>JAGPOW010001338.1:41655909-41665923 GCA_030014935.1 Caiman crocodilus
GCGGAGGACATGCTGCTGATGTCAGCATGGTCAGGTACAATTTTTACTGGCCAATCTTGCTTCCAGCACTTGTTGCAGGTCAAGCCAGCCAGAGAACCTATGCGTGGCATGAAGGAGGACCATCGAGGGTCAGTGTGGAGCAGATCTTACAAGCAATCATCGGAGTTTCCTTTTGTACATGGATCCCGAGACGGCACCCACTGGGACTGTCACCAGTCCAGCAGCAGGAACTGTGGCCTCACCATTATCTGCAAGATCCGGGAGCTGTTCCAGTTACGCTGACAAGCACTGATGTTTGTGTCGAAGTATACAGAGGAAGAGCTGCGGTTATTCTCCGAATTTTGTTGAATCCCTTAGCTGGACAGCCTGCAAGTGATTTCTTGAGGCAGTTACCATGACTGCAAGCCTCGGTAAAGCCGGGTCGAAGAGAGTTCAGTGACCCAGAGCAGCATTGAGCACACGAGTCAACTCTGCGATGACTTCAACCGACGCAGAGGACACTGGAGGAATGCAAAATGTTTAGGTTCCTGATGTGATACTCCAGGCTTACCAAGCAGCAGTTGAGAGTGCTAGGCGATGAGGGCCAATGGAACCTGGCCTATGAGATGGGGTTCCAATGTCAAGATGATCCAAATGAAAAGTCATCTTGTGATAATGATTAAATTTTTCTGTCAGTAAGCTAATTAATTTTTCCTCTGAGAATTTCTTTCTCTGCAGGTCCACCAGAATGTGTGCAGACCGAATCGGAGAGAGGAAAAGATTTTTGAGGAGAGCGAGTTATCTCTGCAAGTCTGTTAAAGAGCGTGTGCAGACCAGACCAGAGAGAACATTTTGAGAGAGAGGGAGAACCTCTGAGAACCAGGAGGCGATGACACCCAGTGAAATTTTGATGATCAAACTGTTCATCACAAATGTACTGATGTGTAGTTGTGTTCTGTTAGGATATTATTTGATTAGATCGTTGGAGAACGAACTTGCTTCATTGTCCGCTCTTGTTTTTGCTCGCTTGCAATGTAAACCTGTACAACGGTGTGAATGTGACATAACCAGTCCAAATGTGCTGCAGATACAACTGTGCCTTCAGCAAGGGGTCATGTCTGTGCATAATGGTTAAGAGATGCCTCGGCACAGCTTGTGTTGAGCACATTATGAGCACGGGAGCAGGGAGTTTCCCTTGTAGAACGGGAAAAGTTTCGGTGCAAGATCAGAGCCCGCCAAAACCTTGCAGCTGCACCAGCGAGTGCATGCTTGCTATTGGCTCACATTAAATTATGCATACGTGTCAGTTGGTAATTGGCTAGCTGACCGAATAAGAGGCTTGGGCGATGCCAACCCAAAGTGGAGGAGGAGAGCTGGGACACGCATGACGAAACATCCGTGTGTGTTTCCAAGCCACACGCAAGGCCTGATCAGCTGACAACGACTCCCCGCTGGATTCATCCAATGCCGCATACCCTGCATGAGTGTGAGCTTTTGTGTGCCTGAGTTCCTGTTTTGAGTTTTGTAACTTCAAGGAACATGCCTACAGCCTAAGGACTGTAAGTAAAGTTTTTCTGCTTCCAACAACCCTCATGTTTAGCTTTCTAATTTCACACTCCATCAGCGGCCCCATTCCGCCAGCGTTTCTCGGCCCCCACAGGGGGCAGCAGCCCCTGTCATAATGTTGGGCTGCATGCAGCAGCACCAGTGTCTGGAGGGCCAGAGCCCTACCAGTCCCCCAGAACCACTGCTGTCTGCCTCAGCCCAACATTATGACATGGGCTGCTGACCCCAAAAAGTGGTGGGCTGGTGGTACAGCCAGACAGAGCCCTTGGGGGTGGGGGGTGGAAGGGACAGGGGAACGGATGCAGCCCCCACCAGGAAGAGCTCATGCTTGGGGAAACAAGGAATGGGGCTGTTGCCCCAGTCACAGTAGCTCCCTCCCTGCTGCTCCAGTGTCCAGGTAGGGATGGGGCCAGACACCTCCTGCAGCACCTCTGGTGGGGCAGAGAGTGGGGGTTCCCCACTCTGCCCCTGGAGCACCGCAGCTGGGTTTGCCCAGCCTGGTGACAGCTGCCACTTGGTCTATGCTTGGGGCAGCATCTGGCAGAATAATCCCCCTCCTGCTGAGAGGGGGCTAGCCCTGAGCACAGACTGATTGGTGGCTGCAGGCTGAGTGAAAGGCAAACTCAATCTGCACTCCCTGAAAGAGGAGGTGTATTTTGCTGGACACTGCCCCGAGCACAGACAGAATATGCCCAACAGAATACAGTGTCCAGGAGAAGACCCCCCTCCTGCCAGGAGGGGACTGGCCCCAAGCGCAGACCAAGTCTGCCCGCCACTCGGTCTGTAGCTGCTACTCAATCTGCAGCCACCACTTAGTCTGTGTTTGGGGCTAACCCCACTCCGTGCCCCTCCAGAGGCCCTGCAGGTAGTGCCTGGCCCTTCCCCATCTCACCTCCATCTGGCTGCTGGAGCAGTGAGGGGGGAAGCTACTGTGACAGGAGGAGCAGCTCTGATCCCCATTTCCCTAAGCACAAGTCCTTTTCTGGAAGGGGCTTTGCTGCCAAGCTGAAGAGATGTCGTGGACTGCAGTGGCTCTGGGGGGAGCAGGGCTGGGAGAGCTCTGGCCCTCTGGATGCCTGTGGGCATATCATTGATATCTTTTACTTAGGCATGTGAGAGCAAAGGATGTTGTGGCAGGACACTGTTGGTGTCCTGCCACAACAGTGACACTGTTGGCAGGAACCAACAGTGTCCTGCCACTTTAAGGACTGAACCAAGCAGCCAGCAGCTGGTTGATTGTGGCAGCCATTTTAGATCTTTGGCTGCCTATATAAAACAGAGCAGTTTGCTGCTAGCATGCCAGGTAGTAATGTCACCTGGCTGCAAGGCTGCATGCAACATCTTGGAGCTAAGGGAGGAGCTGTAGGGGATAGATTGGAGGCTCCTGATCCTAGGCATGACCTAAAACTGCACCCTGCTGGGAGTGGGTGGCCTGGTGGAGTTCCCAGTGGCGCGGGAGCCTCTAGGAAATGCCAGGCCAGTTACCACTCTGGTGAAAGGTGGGTTAGGGCACCTTAATAACCAGGTGGCTACCCCAGAGAAGAGTCCAGAAGGCGGACCCAGGAGAGAGAGTGGGGCTATAGATTTGGAAGCCTGACTTGAAATTCCTTGACTGGTCAATGCTGGGGCCAGGACCAGAAGGGTCAAAGGGCCAGGGGCCCACCATGAGGGATGCCCAGAGCTGGAGGCCTGACTGGCATGAAGGTGAGGCCAGGGTCTGTGTAGCCAGAGGAACCAGAAGGACCACACCCATAAGGGGGAATAGCTCAGGGAGCTAGGCAGCCTACAATGAAGGCAGAGTATGCTGCCTGAATGGAGGGATCCTGTAGGGGTCTGGACTGGAGGATTCTGGGGCCCAGTGTGGGGCCAGTGAGGTTAAGATCTATGGATACCATCTGCAAGGGTTGGGCTGTGGTGTAGGGGAGGAACAGAGCTGCAGATAACACTGCCTGGCACCAGGGCAAGAAATGCCTCCCACCTAGTTAATATCCTAATTAGATATCATCAAGGTGTGGCAAACGAGAAGGTGGGCAGTTGGCCCAGAAACAGGTGGATGGGCCATTGATAGACTGGCCCCAAGAAGTCCTCCTGTTACAGATGCCATATTAGATTAAGCCATATATTAGTATTGCCTTGATTGTAAGCAATGCAAATAGGAACTTCTATTGAGTTATCTAACACTGCCCAATATGACACCCTTATAATCTGGTTAAGATTTAATGAAGTAGGCTAAAGAAATCTACTGCAGGTGTCTACCTCATGTTAATTTAAAAGTTCTATCAAAATGTTTTGTTCTGTACACTGAATGCAGTAGAGGTCTTGTGGAAAAATATATTATATGACCATATTATCAAAGTCTGTATGCTAAGGCATATATGCAACTTTAAATTTGGTATTTCTTAACTTCTGAGTATTTTGCAATCTTAATTTTTAATGTAGGTATTTGGTATGTAGGAGTCAATACACATGAAGATGAACATAAGTGTATGCTTTCATAAAGATGATAAAAAATTTGCAAAGAACAGTGCCTTTATAACATAATATACCTATACTGTACACACTTTGAAAAGAGAACTTGGGCAATATAGCAAAGTGTTAAATGATATTATATTGAGTGGGAAGTATTATATCTATAAAGGATATATGAAACCATTGAAATAAATATAAAATATAAGTTCAGTGCATGTAAAAATAGCCCCACTGAGCCCCACTCTACATATTACATGTATTATGCAATTACCTGCATAATTACACAATTAATTTAAATTCGCTACATGTGCATATTAACTATCACATGTTAAAAAGGTCCAACCACATATGAAGGTACAGCTGGAAAATATGTAATAACTTTAAAGTTGGCTTCTATCCAGATTTAATTTGAACATATAGCACAAGTATGACCCCATGGCTGGAAGACCTGTCAGCTGACAGGACTCCCATCTGTGGCAGCATCCCATAGGCTGCTGCTGGTTGATGGGACACCCAGCTGCAAGACTCTCATCTGTGACAGGGCTCCACAGGCTGCCACGACTGGGAGTCCCATCTCCTGACAGGACTCAGCCGCAAGAGCTTGCTGCTAATATGCTAGTGCAGGAGCAGCCTGTGTTCATGATCCTGGACTCCCACTACAATGGCAATAAGGCTGGATCCCACAAGCATGCCTCCTGCCATGCATGTGTGGCATGGCAGGAGGCATGATTGCTTGGATCACACCTCAAATCCTATTATGTCTTTACCTGAACACTAGAGGGTCCCTGACATGTAGACTAATAGTCATTATTATGTTAAATGAAAATAGTTTAAAGTTCGGTCAATCAAAATTCCTGTTAAGTTTATCAGAAACATGATCAAGCCTTAGGAGATGCTTATTTTCAAAAGAAGGTATAGTGAAGATATACATCTAACAAATAAAGTACTGAGAGAAGAATAAATTCTTCAAAATAGGCATGCTATTATTGATATATACAAATGCAGAATCATAACCACTTTATGCTCTACTTTTGAGCAGCACTAACACTTTTAAACAAAATACACGGGCACAGAGAGCTAACTATTGTGTTTAATAATTAAGTGTATTGCTTATGATGTATTAAAATATTACTTTTATTCTAATGCATCTTAAAATGTTAAAATTAATTATTTAATTAACCTCTAGTCAATTTTTAGAAAAATTATTCAGATTTAATTTTCCTGAGAAATCCAAGGACATTAGCAGATAGCTAAGGGTTTTCTGTGGAATATTTATTTTAAAATATAATTTCGGTGGATTGGGGTTTTTTTGCTCTTTTAAGCTTCCATTGGTTCAAGTATATTTAAACCTGAATTATTCACATCTTTTCTTTCTAATGCATAATTTAGGCAGGTATCAAAAACTATATGAACAATCTTTTCACTAGAAATTAATAGATTTAGGCTACCTGTATTATAAATTTGGAATGGTTCTCATTTGAGGGCAAATTTGGCATTCTGCCTAGGATGAGGTAGAATTGACTTGAACTTAAAGATTGCTCAGATACAACATTTTACTTAAACTTTATTTATGAATTTACTTATTTAATTTCATGCATAGTTTCACAGCCCAATTTTGACTTTGAGACTGAGGATTTGTGTTATCTTAAACTCCTGTGTAAATTGGTAAATGCCACATTAATATTACATTATAATCGGGGTTCTAGAGCTGCAAAATGGGTGCATCTGCATGTTCATTAATATGCTCTTGCTATGACATAATTAAATTTAGTACCTGTGGGCTCCAATACACATTCAGTGAGCCTGCTCTGGTGTGCTGTAATTCCAGTGCATTGGAGCAGACTCAATTAATTGAGTCTGCTGGAACATGGAAATTAACATGCTCCAGAAGCCTCCAATGCCATGTGTATCTGCCTCCACAAGTTGAAAAATGGTGATGGGGCACTTTAAATGAAAGCATGTTCAATGAGCTTTAGTTCGAAGCGCCCCGCTACCATTTTTCAGTGTAGGGATACTGATGCACATGATGGCCCAGGTGCTTTTAATTAACATGGCTCTAGGAGCTGCACTAATTAAAGTGCTGCCTTCCTTCCTCCTCGCCCCCCCCTCCCCCTCGGCCTCTGGAGCACATGTATAAATGTTCTCTAATATGGGGTACCACACAAAGATGCATTAATGTGCAGTAGCAAAGGTGGATTATTTGTGTGATGCTTAATGCACATTACCACAGTTTTTGCTGTGACACACGAATGTGCAATAGAATAGTCTACTGCGCATTAAGGTGTCTTGTGTAGTCATCCTTTAAATTCAGTACCAAGAATCACTAAACTAGCAATCAATATTCTTTCACTATGAAAGACATTTCAGTCCTGATTTCCTACCCTGAGAATACTATGATGTGGTAAAAATAAAAATAATTTTGATTTTTTTTTTCTCATTGTTATCATAGGTGTTCGGATTGGAAGGGACCTCGGTAGATCATTGAGTCTGACCTCCTGCCCTGGGCAAGATGACCCCAGTCATCAGTTAGATGACCCCAGTCAGGTGCATATCTAGCCTCCTCTTAAAGATCCCCAAGGTAGGGAAGAGTACCACCTCCCTTGGAAGCCCATTGCAGATTCTGGCAACCCTTACTGCAAAGTTCTTCCTGATGTCTATCATAAATCTGCTCTCAGTCAGTTTGTGGCCATTGTTCCTAGTTACTTCAAGGGGTGCCCTGGTAAACATAGCATCTCCTATTCCTTGCTGCCCTCCCCCTGATGAATTTGTGGGCAGCCACAAGATCACCTCTCTTCCTTCTCTTGTGGTGGCTGAAGAGATCCAGGAGCCTCAATCTCTCCTTGTCAGGCTATGAGCGGCCCTTCTCTGAACCCTCTCAAGGTTGTCCACATTCCTCCTGAAGTGTGGTGCCCACAACTGGACACAGTACTCCAACTGCAGTCTAACCAATGCCACATAGAGAGAAAGTATCACCTCCCTGGACTTGTTTGCTATGTGCCTGCTAATGTATGATGAAGTGCAGTTAGCTTTACTGATCGCTTGTCACAGTGATGAATCACGTTCATCTTGGTGTCAACAATGACTCCAAGGTCCCTTTCTGCTGCTGTGCTGCTGAAAGTCCTCCCCTAGTCTGTAAGTGTGCTGGTGACTCTTCCTCCCTAGGTGCAGCACTCTGCACTTGTTCTTGTTGAATTGCACCCTTTTGTGTTCTGCCCACTCTTACAACCTGTCCAGATCTGCTTGGATTAATTCCCTATCCTTTAGTATGTTAACATTACCCCATAATTTGGTATCATCTGTGAATTTGGACAGAGTGCTTTCCACACCTTCATCCAAGTCACTGATGAAGACATTAAACAACACAGGTCCTAGGACTGACCCCTGTAAGACTCCACTGCCCACATCTTTCCAGGTCAATACCGACACATCCATCCCCACTCTCTGGGTATGAGCCCCTAGGCCAATTTGCCATCCACCAGACTGTGTAATTATCTACATCACAGCTTCTCAGTTTAATTATGACAAAATATTGAGATACCGTATCGAAGACCTTCTTAAAATCTAAGTAGATGATGTCTACCTTGACTCCTGCATCCAAGCTTTTTGTGACCTGGTTATAAAAAGAAACAAGGCTAGTCAGGCAGGACATACCTGCTATGAATCTGTGCTGGTAGCCATTCAGCATTGTTTTTCCTGGTGGACTCCCACAAATGTGATGCTTAATACTTTTTTTTCAATTTTTTTCCCCAAGAGTAGAAGTGAGACTAACCTGTCTATAGTTACCCAGATCCTCCTTCCTCCCCTTCTTGAAAATTTTGACCATATTGGACCTTTTCTAGTCCTCTGGGACCTGCCCTGAACACCAGTAGTCTGAAACAGCAGTGCCAGTGGCTCTGCTATGACACTAGCCAATTCCTTCAGCACCCTTGGATGAAGATCATCTGGGCCTACTGACTTAAACACATCCAGTCCTTTCAAGAAGTGCCTCTTCACCAAGTCGGCACTAACAGTTGGTGGGCTGGTGTCCCTTTTCTTCCTGTCTATGATCCAACTGGGAGATTTGTCCTGATCCGTGTTCAGGAACACAGAAGCAAAAAACTCATTGAAGAGTTCAGCCTTGTACCCCCTATCTGTCACTAATTGCCCTAGTTTCTCCTGTAGGGGGTCCTATGCTACCCTGAATTTTCTTTTTACTTCTTATGCTCCTGAAGGACTTTTTGTTGTCCTTAATTTTTGTTGCCAGCCTAAGTTCCATTTTTGCGTTGTCCTTTCTAACTGACTCCCTGCCAGTGCGGGCCAAGTAGGTATACTCCACCTTGGTATCTACCCCATGCTTCCACAGCCTGTAGGCCTCTTTTTATGACCCTGGGCTTTCCTGGATTTCCCTGTTCAGCCAAGAGGGTTTCTTAGCCCCTTTTCTACCTTTCCTGAACAATGGGATTGTCTTCTTCTGTGCCCAAAGGATTCCTCCCTTTAGGAATGACTGCCCTTCCTGGACTCCCATCTTCCCAGTGCTCCTGTTCTTCAGTGCCTCACTAACTAATCTTCTGAGCATGCTGAAGTTGGCCTTTCTGAAGTCTAGCGCTTCTGCCCTACTGGCTATCTTTCCCACCCTATGCTGGATAGTGAATTCAATCAAGTGATGGTCATTGTCCCTGAGGTTACCTTGTACCAGTAGATCCCTGATCAGGTCATTCCCTGTAGTCAGCACAAAGTCCAGTAAGGTGTTTCCCCTAGTGGAACCATATACCCCCTGTGTTAGATGAAGGTCCTGTATGTAGGTTAAGAACCTATGTGAATGGTTGGATCTAGCTGACTGCTCCTCCCAGCAGATGTCAGGGTAGTTTAGGTCACCCATGACAACCATGTCCTTTGACCGTACAGCCTCTGAGAGCTGTCTGGAGAATTCTAGGTCCAACTCATCTTCCTGATGTGTCAGCTGGTAGTAGACCCCTACTACCAAGTCCCTTTCCCCCTAAAACTTTTTCATTCTGACCCACAATACCTCCATTTGCCCCTCCTGTGGTCCCATCTTGATTATGGAAGATGTATATTTCTCCTTGATACAGAGAGTAACAACCCCTCCCAGCCTTTTCCCCTACTCTATCCTGTCTGTACAGCCTACAGCCCTCAATGTTTACTACCCAATGGTGGGGGTAGGGTCCCACCAGGTTTCAGTTAGCCTAAGTAAAAGTTCTTGTTTGCAAGCAGGAGTGCAAGTTCCTCCTGCTTTTTCCCCATGCTCCTAGTATTAGTATAGCTCATAAACCATGAGCCATGTGCTGGAACAACCCATGTAAGTACTAAGGGGCCCAATAGACATCAGGACAGGGGGATACCCATCAGGAGGGCTCAATGATCCTAGGTTCTCTCTGTCGTTTGCATCCCTGTTCCCCAATTAACATAATTTAAAGCCCTGTGTAGGAGATCAGCCAACCTGTAAGAGAACAGGCTTTTACCTTTCAAAGAGAGATGAAGACCATCACATCCCAGGATGCCCCTTTCTGAGAAGTGCAGATCATAATCATGGCTGGAGTGGATGCTGAAGCAGGGTCCCTAGCTGCATGCCATGTCATAACTCCCATTGAAAAACTCCTCCTCTTCTACTTGTGATCCTTTTTTAAAGGCCATGATGATATACCATCATCCAGCTGGCTTAATTCAGTATTTTCTCTGTATGGGGTAAGCAGAATAGCCAGCTTTAGCGATTCATTTTCTCCCAAGTTCATTTCCCTTTTCCAATGCATTTGTTTCCATGGAACTTGGCAGCAACTTATGCTTCTACTTCCTTGTTCCCAAAGTTAGTCTCCAAGCTCTAAACCCAGCTTCTGGGTACCATGACATAGAAGCAGTATAGAACTATGCAGGACTTTCTGTTCCAAAATATTTTCTTTTCCCCAATTTGTACTCAATATATTACAAATGTGAAATTTCCCTCAAACTGGAATCTAGAAAAAATCCATTGAAGAACTCAAATGAAACTTTCAAAAAAAAAAAAAA
>JAGPOW010001338.1:41682174-41696887 GCA_030014935.1 Caiman crocodilus
GGCGCCGCACTTCAAGAGGGATGTGGACGGCCTTGAGAGGGTCCAGAGGAGGGCCACTAGATTGATATGTGGGCAGCAAGATAGGCCTTATGAGGAGCGCCTGAGGGACCTCAACCTGTTCAGCCTCAGTAAACGGAGGCTGAGGGGGTACCTTGTGGCTGCCTATAAGCTGCTGAGGGGTGATCAGCAGGAAATAGGACAGGCCCTTTTTTCCCGGGCACCACCAGGGGTAACTAGGACCAGTGGTCACAAGTTACTGGAGAGCAGGTTCAGGTTGGACGTTAGGAGGCACTACTTCACAGTTAGGGTAGCTAGGACGTGGAACCGGCTTCCTAGGGAAGTTGTTCTTGCTCCTACCTTGGGTGTCGTTAAGAGTTGATTAGATAGGTACTTGGCTGGGGTCCTGTGACCCTAGCACTTGTTTCCTGCCAATTGGCGGGGGGTCAGACTAGATGGCCTGCTCTAGGCCCCTTCTGACCCTAGGTACTATGATACTATGATACTATGATATGTATATTTGTATCTATATCTGTAATTATATCTATCTTAAAGAGTTATATATGTATCTGTTGGTAACTCAATAAATTGTATATAGTTAAGAACTTTGTGTTTGGGCTAACTCTATAGAGGAAAGAGGGATCTGCTCAAAATCCTGGCATCCCTTTCACAACACCCCCTTCTGCCTACCCATCCTATCTGATTAAGAATAGGGAACACCTTTGGGCGTACCCGGGTTACACTTCCACTGAGTCAGACATCTACCTTGCAAGTTTAATTCAGGATTCAGTACTCAGTTTTAGTTTAAATTATGAATAGTTCAAGGTGGTAAAGTTTTAATTCTGACTTCGATTCCAAATCACTCCAATCCAATGGTTTGGGTTTTTTTTAGTGAAGGCTAAAGGCATGACTATCCAGCATTGGACTGTACTGGGGAGTGCTACCATGAAAACCTACCACACACCGTTGCTCCTACTCCACACTTACTGAAGGTCAAGAAACTAATGAAGCCGTTATAATAAGCATACAAAAACTGAGAGAGATACTGGGTGCCCAGGGTCTGAATGTGCCAAAGCGGAGCTTTTAAATTACAGAGTATTGACACTCGACACTTACAGCAAGGAAGCAAGTGGCTTGGGTTTATTTTCAAAGGATTCATTTCTAGGCTTATCAGCACACTTGGGGCATGTTTTAAGACTTGGAATTGAATTTGTATAGAAAATATATTATCTTCTTTCCCTTCATTCCTTACTCCCAATGAACTTCATAAGTAAAAGAAATACAGAGTCAACTACTGAATACTATGCTAAATTCAGTAAAGGCCCTAGGGCCAAAATTGCAATCCCTTGAATCCCTCAATGGCTGCCTAACCATGGAAATAGACAAAAAAAATTTGACAACTCTGTAGAAACCCTCTACATCATTACTATTCTGCCTCTTTTCATAGCCAGACCTGCTCCATTCAAAGCAGTTCAGCACCTACCTCCCACCTAAGTCTAGTGGGGCTCCAGAAAGTAGTTTATGTGGTATCTTAATCCAGTAGGTGGTCCTATATGCAGTAAAAATGCTCTGAGCATGTCCAATGCAGAACTTGCTTTCTCACAGAATGTAGCTGTGGCCCTTTTCTTTTTAGAGGACAGAGGAAAAGGGGGTAATTCTAGAGTTGCATGGCTTTTTGCATAATATCCTGATAGTTACAACATTCTCCTAGGAAGTAAGAGATCCAGGTTTAGTGCTCATCTCAGCCTGGCTCACCTTCTAGGTGAATGCCCTAAACCCCAGGTTGTAAGCTAGGCTGGGGCAGGATATTTTCTTCTGATGCTGAATCTGGAGCACTATGCAAAAAAGAAGTGAAGACTAATCAAGTCAGAGAGAATGAATAAGAAGAGAACAAGACTTTTGCCCAGTGGTTAAAGGAATTCAGCTTGGAGGTTGAAGTCTTTATTTTCTGTTCTGGAGTATCCTCCCTCCTCTTTGAAACCTGCCAGAATCCAAGAATGGATATATTCAGAAGCAAAGCAAAATTCCTTTTTCATTTGGACAGTCTTTCAGCAGGAGTATATTAATATTTTCAATATTTTAATATTTTATCTGTTTTTTATCATGTATGTTGTATTGTAAGCCACCCTGAGTCATTTCTGGGAAGGGCAGCATAAATCCAATAAATAAATAAAACAATACATAAAAAATCTGATATTAACAGTGAAATACTAGATTTTCTCACATATTGAGTTACTGTAAGAATTTTTGCAGCAATTAAGAGGAAAGATTGATTAGCTAAAATTCTATTATATATTTCTCTAGAGCCAATGTATATAAAATCTCATGGGGCACAAATCTAATGGCAGATATGAAGGAGGTGGAGTAATAAATAAATTAATGAAGAAACAGATTAAAACATTGTAATAATATTTATCATTTTAATAGGTTCTCATAAGAGGCTAAGTATAGACTTTGAAAAAGCCTGAGGCAGAAAAGCAGCGTAATTAGATCTCTCTCTCTTTCCCCCACCTCCACACCCCAGGCTTTGGTGGAGGAAAAGGGCAAATCTTAGACCAGGTTCTGCCATTTTTAAACCAGTCTGTGTGCTGAACTTCTTTTCAGTTACAGGTATAAGCCAGTTTCATGTGCAAAAGTTCTGTCACAGATACAGACTGGTTTCAAATCACTTATACCAGTAAAAATGTAATGTCTGCACCTAACCTAGGCCGAGTGTCTATCACTAAACTAGGCTAGGTATTCAGTTTGATTTCTATTTTATTGTGCTGAATATAAAAGTATAAAGTCAGGCTAAGTGGTCACAACATAATGTAAAAATGTGGTCCTCTCATGCAATTTCAAATCTATTTTGAGGAAGAATAAGTCTTCCAAGATTATGCAGCATCCAGAGATGTTCTTTGCATGCAAAGTAGGGATCTGATTTTCCAGTGAGTTTGATGCAGATAGGAGCTTGTATTTGCACAGAACTCATTTCAGGACTAGCATTTAAAGGATTAGAATTTGCCTTTTATACCGCACCACACAGGTGTAAAATATACAACAGCCTCATTGAAATGACTCCTATCTGTGCTACTAGAAGATAAATCAGGTTTTTCACTCCAGACCTTTATAAATCACATTTCTTAAAAGTAACAGATGAAAACATTAAATCTTTGAATGAAACAATCATATATTATAACAGCTATATTTTCATCTGCTATAATCAAATCAAGTGTGTGTAAATCAGACTGATCTACAGACTATGCTATATAGGTCAAATAACAACATATGCAAACTTCAACAATCTTGTCATTTAAAGCTTGATTTAAGTATCTGAAGAGATATGAACATTTGGGGAACCAAACAAGCTGCCTGCCAAATTCTTCCATAGCTGCCAATCATTTGTGCATATACTTTTTACACTACACACACACACAGTTCTGAGGGGAGCTATGTTAGAATTTTGTATCATGCTTCAAAGAAGTTCTCAGTTGCAAAGCATTAACAGTTCGAAAATTTATTTGTATACTTTTTACAGCACTCAACAAATAATAATTAACTACATCTGGATGAATGGTTTCTTCTATTTTACTATCTCAATTTAGTGTTCACTACGCATGTGATAGGGGAATATAGAGATAGAAAAATGCTTTTCATTATCTGAGATCCAACCCTATCTCCCATTACCACCCCCCTGCCCAATACCAAAAAAACCCCAAACTTCTACTAAAGGGAATTTCCCCCACCCTTGTTATGGTGCATTCATGGATCCTGAGCCCTGCAAGGGATCACTCACGTGGAGCTTATTACAAATGCACAATCATAACTATTGGCTCCATTTTTTTATAGAGATGTCAATTTTTTTATACTGTTGTTTTCCTTCATTCAGGAGCTAAGCACTTAAATTTAGCAGTATAGGGTACTAGAGTAGGGGAGTAGGATAAAAAAACAAGGATTATACATTTAAAAGAAGACCTTAGTTTAAGTAATTTTGTGTGTGTGTGCATATGTCTCGGCCTCTGTGTGCACACTTTTTTTGGTGATGCAGAGAGTACTTGAGGGAGGAGATGCACAAAGCAAGTCTGCATCAGACATCTGGAACAGCCGGGGTGGAGATCATACCTACCTCTCCTTCACAGAGCACTGGTGTGACCAGTCCGGCCAGTGGTGGATTCTCCTTCAAGCTGAGGTAATAGATGAATCCCACTTGGCAACAGAAATCATGGGGGCCATGATCTGCTTGGTGCAGGGGTGGCTTCTTGGGTGGAGCAAGCTCACCTGTGGCTTTATGGTCACCAACAATGGAGCTAATATGGTCAAAGCATTCCTTGGAAAATATGTGGAGACACCAAGCAACAACTGTGCACCAGGATGAATGCACACTGAAAATCTACCATTCTGGTACGCAGTTGTTGCTTGGTGTCTCCACGTATTTTCCATCCGGACACTTGGTGCCCTGATGGAGATATGTATTGTGTTGTGAACATGTCTTCATCCTGCAGATATTGTGGGCAGGTTTTGCGTGTCTTGTCCTCATATGACCTGATCCATTCAGTGTGTTTTAGGCTGTAGGAAGCTGGCTTCTGGTGATGAGGTTATCAAGGTTCAACGCTTGTTTGAATTTACAAACCTCTTTTCACAGACGGGCCTATGAGTTGCACTTCATCAACCTCCTAGGTACAGGAAGTCAAGGACTCAGTATAGACATTGGAATTCTGACACACTACAACCTGCTGGACATCTGACTACCCAGGTACCTCTCCACTTTTACCTGTGTTGCTACAGCCTGCTTCCCCGCCCCCACCCCAGCCTGTTCCTCACTCCTTGACGGTTCCATTTCCATTTTCACTGACTGGCTTTCTTGCCTGCATTGCATGCCAGCGCCTGGCTTCTTTACTATTTCTTCTATCAAGAAAGAGCACACACACAAACTGCAGGTGCTTCCTCAGCCTCACAAAGGGTTTTCAATCTGAAACCTTGCTAAGCTATATGCTAAAAGATACCAGACTAGATTGATCCAAACAACCTTGTCTGCCAGTACTATGTTCTAAAACCAACACCCCTAGCACCTGATCGGAAGGATGCCAGGTCCTGAGCACATCTAAGCCCGAAGGTTGGGGCTGGCAGGGAGAGTTCTCTGGCAGCTTCTAGAGAAGAGGGTCCTGTGGGAGAGGAAAGATATGATCTGTAACCGTTTGGTTGCCAGAGATGCTGCTGATGCTACTGTGCTGCTGCTCACTACGTTATTATTTTATCTGTTGTCATTTAAAGTGGTAGACCAGCATGAGGCTGTAGAGGAGGTGGAGACCTCATTGGGGCACAGTACTGTGTTTTGTAGAGGCCCCAGCACCACTGAGGGTGCGCCTTAACACACACACAGTCACATATCACAAGTTTTCCTTGTCAGCAACTTGAGATGTAGTTTCCCAGAAACACCTGCATCTGTCTCCTTGAAACCTGGTAGGATTCATGGCCTCATTAGGGGCTACCACACCTGCAGTTTTCACCCAGCTGTGCCTTAACTCACACACACAACATGAGTTTTGCTTGTCAACAGTCTGAGGTGCAGTTTCACAGAAACCCCTGCACCTATATGCTTGAAAGCTGGCAGGCTTCATGGCTCCAGCAGGGCCTACCATTCCTGCAGTTTTCACCCCACTGTTAACATGTACACACAGTTACACATCACAGGTTTTGCTTGTTAGCAGCCTGAGGTAGTTTCCCAAAAAACCCTACACCTATCTCCCTGAAACTTGTCAGGTTTCATACAACCTGCCAGACATTTGACTCCCCAGGTACCTTTGCACTTTTACCTGCACTGCTACATCCCACTTCCTCCCCACTCCAGCCTGTCCCTCACCCCCTGACACCTCCATTTCTATTTTCACTGACTGCATTGCATGCCAGCCTCTGGCAGCAGCCAGAGGTACAGTTTCCCAGGAACCCCTGCACCTATCTCCGTGACACATGACAAGCTTCATGGCCTCAGCAGGGGCTACCATGCCTGCAGTTTTCACCCCGCTGTGCCTTAACACACACACACACACACACACACGTGACATAAGTTTTCCTTTCAAGACTTTGAGGTACAATTTCCCAGAAACCTTGTACCTATCTCCTTGAAACTTGGCAGGCTTCATCACCTCAAAAGGGGCTACTATCCCTGTTGTTTTCATGCAAATCTGACAAAATGACAAAGTTATAGGCAGTTTTGTGCTTCCACTTTAAAGCCTATGGGCAAAATATAGAAACAGCATTGCAACAGAAAAACAGTTTTGAAGAAATGAAATGGAACAGTGCTTTCAAAATGAAGCAAAACTCAAAATGAAACACTGTCCTGTCAAAATGATAAAATGGAAGTCGAAATGAAACTGTGCTGTTTTGCACAGCCCTATTGCTTATGTATGGTCTTAACATTATTATTGTATGTGATGAAACAGCTTCGGTGCTCTGTCACTTTAAGGGTTGGAGCAGCCAGCCACCAGGTGTTTGATGAGGGTGGCCATTTTGGAGAGCTCTGGTATAAGGGCAGAGCAGTCTGTGTAAAAGGCCCAAGGAGATAACATCAGGTTAAGATGCTTCTGGAACACTTCAGAGATAAGGGGGAAGCTATAGGGAAGGAAGAGGCCTCATTGGTCCTGGACATGATCTGAAAATGTATTTTGCAGGGATAGAGAGGCCTGGTGGTCCTACCTGTGTTAGAGCAGGGCCACTCAAATACCAGGTTCGTGGACCATCCTAGTGTAAGGTAGGTCAGAGTACCTTACCCCCTGCCCATAACTTTGGGTGAGCTTTGAAAGCAATTTAGAGCCATGCACACAAAGTAATTGCACCTGAGCCCTGTGGGTTGATAGGTCCTGGAGGTGGGCCAGGCACAACAGGACAGTGGTATCTGAGCCTGCAGAGGTGCTCTGCCTTGAGTAGGAGAATGCAGTGATGGGCCAGACATGGGAAATAGAGTGTCACCTGAGCCTATGAAGGTGGTTGACCACAAGCCTGAATAGTAAGGAAGAATACTGTGGCCCTGAGTTGGGGCGGTGTTGTCAGAGATAGTTGAGTTGTGGGGTGCAATTGTGAAGCCCTCGAGATGAGGAGGAAGTTAAGCAGCCTGAGTAGGCAGGTGGAGTATAGTGGGATGCAGTTGTGAGACTTTGGGATAGAGAAGGCAGTTGAGTGTGAGCCACTTGACTGGAGGCTGGGTGCTAGGCCAGATATGGAAGATCCAGTGTGTGCATCAGTAGGGAGACAAGGTGCTAGGCCTGAAAACATCTGTCAGGGTGCTGGGACCTTGAGCTCTGGTGGGGAGTGAGAGGCCCACATGAAACTCTGGAACTTAGGTCCCAGTGCTATTTAGCTGGAGGAAACATCTGTGAGGCATCGGGCATGTGTAGGGTTGGTTGGGGCATGTACATCAGGCCCTTGTCATCAGGGTAGATAGAAGGGCAGCCTTCTGCTTATCAACATCACAACAATAGGACACAAGGCATGGCAGGAGGGTGGTCAGCCCCAGGAGAAAGGATTCCTTGTTCTTGGCTTTCCATAATACTACATGTGATAAGTTTATCTCATAGAAGCACGAGATCTATGATTTTTGCACCAGGGTTAGAAGTAGTACTGTTTTATCCTGATTGCCCCAGATCTGTTTCCAGTTTACCCTAATCAGTGAGGACAACACTGTCTACCTATGCAGATTTTTATATCGCCTTGCATGATCATCCTCTCTCATTGCACTTTCACTTTAGTCATTGTTTTCAAAGGTGCAGCAAAGATGAATACATTCATTTGTATGCATAGTACATTCATAGCACTACAGTGGTAGTGTTGGAGACATTGTTGATTAGTTGTAATCTGGTGAAAGATATTACAAGCTCATTTCCTTCAATCAGAGGAAGACTAAATAACTTGCTGAATAACAAGAAGCCACTGGTAGGGAGGAACTGGACCTGAATCTCTACTTCTAGGCTAGTACCCCTGCCACTGGGCCATTCTTCTTTCCACAGCAATGTTCATGTATTTACACTTGATCTAGAAATGAAGGGTTTGAGCATCCCCAGTTCTTTGAGGTCAACAGGAGCTCTATATTCTCAGAAGGATCCAGCATAGGAGCATGTATGATAAAGCTGAATTATACAGGGATGATGAAAGTATAACAGAATCCGGTCCTGTTATGATGGATAGGAAGGCCCATCCACACTCTGGAAACATACCCACCCCAGACCAGGAGGGACTCACCAAAGCCTGAGGATCCAAGTCCAGGAACACAGTGAGCTTCCAAGCAAGGAAGTTCACCCAGGGTGTGGGGAAAAAAGAAGCACTGGAAGCAGCCTCTGAGGGAGGCAATACCAGCAATGCAACAGAGAACATGGTGACGCTGAGCCAAGGATCAGTTAAGGTCAAGTAGGTCAAGCAAGTGCCTGGACATGCCATGACCAGAGCTTCTTTTCTGTGACAACAAAATTAGACAAACAAGCCATGCAGGATTTATTAATATCCTCTGAAATATAAGAGGTGATGGGGGAGGAAAGCCCAAGAAGCCAGAGATGTGGAGCTAGCAAAAAAATGTACAAAAAGCCAAGTGTCAGTTTACTTGTTGTACTTTCTTTGTTTCTTTTGCATTTCTTACTAACCCAGGATGGCCTAATGGTGCTACAGACTAGCTCAGCTGCAGCAGAAATGAGGACCCTGAACAGTTAGTCCTTAGCTAATGCCAGTAGTGATGGTTAAAGTGGTCGGCTTGGGGTGCCTGACCAAACATGTCTAGCTCTGCTTTGTCCAAAAAAAGCATGCTACCCATAACAGCATACAGATAGTGTCTTTGTAGGGAACAGGAATTGGTGCCACAAAAAACAGCTTAGTGAAGACCTTCTCTAAAGTTAAATACCCTTTAATGGAAGCCTTGGAGGAGTAGAAATCTAAAAGTGACCATCCAATAGACCAAGAAGATTAACATAAACTACAAAAAAGGAATAAAGAAGAGTGTGAAGAGAACACTTTCTCTTCAAGAGAATAGTTACTGGAAACTGAAGCATTAGAGCACATGGTGTTTTGTTATTCAGGACTGGTAGAGATCTACTAGCTATTGTCAGAAGTTGTCTGCAAAAACCTTGCTATAGTCTTTCATGAAGATAGTAAATAAGTTTTGCTTTTATCAAGAAGGTATACTTCATTAACAGCACTCATCCTTACATGGTACTAGGAGTAGGGTCCAAAGAAAATGAAAGAGAAGATAAGAAACTTCTGAATAGGTGGAGCATCTGAAAACCTCCAAGGAACTGAAACTCTCAGGGAAACTTGCTGAATCATGGAAAAAAATTTAAACAAGGTTTTGACATATACATGAAAGCAATAGGATATGCAGCAAAGGAAGATAGCCATATTCCTGAATATAGTGTGACCTAAAGCTGTTGGTGTCTTTAATAGCATACAGCTAAACCAGGTTGAAAGGCAAAGCTATGGGACTGTTACAGAAGTTTGCAGAATACTGCATACCAAAAACAAGTGAGAGACAAGTTTCACAAATACAAAAAAAGGGTGAATCCTTTGAGAAATTGCTCAGAGACCTGAAGCTGATGAATTAGGACTGCAACTTCAGGCAGCCGAGTCTATCATATGGGATCAGATTATAATTGGAATTGAAGATTTGACACTACAGAAAAAACTCTTGAAGGATGTGGATTTTACCTTAGATAAAACAGTAAGATTGTACCAGGCAGCAGAAGTTACTCTCTATGCTCAAAAAATAATGGAAGGAAAATCTCAAACAGCTACAGTAGAAAGTAATGGAAGGGTCATTTAAAAAGTTAAAACAAAAACCAACTGGGATCCAGGATAAAAATGTAAAACTAACAGCTTACAATGGGGGGATGATTCCCACCAAAGGAGTATGTGAACTAGAGGTAAAAGTAAGGATCAAATTAAACTGACAACTTTTGTAATAACCATAGGGAATACTATGCCAATACGGGCTAAAAATCTGCCTGAATTTGGGTTTAATTAAGAGATTTCATATGATAACAAATGCCAAGGAGACACTTATAGAAGACCAATATTCTGATGTTTTTGAGGACAGTGGTAATTTGGAAACTGAATATAATTCTGAGCTGACAGAACCCAATTATCCAGTCATTCAAGCCCCAAGAAAGGTTCCTCTAGCCATGAAAAGGAGACTAAAAGAAGAGATGAACCAACGGGTGGCATTGAAAATAATTGACAACGTGGAAGAACCTATTGAATGGGTACATTAATTAGTAATTGTAAAGAAAAATAGAACACACAAATTATGCTTAAATCCAAAGCAGCTCAATAAATACATAAAAAGAGAGCACCTTCCATTGCCTACTTGAAAGGATATATTTAGTGAAATGGCTAGTGTTAAATATTTTTCAATTCTGGACACATTCTTGGGATTTTGGCAGGTTCGTTTAAATGAAAAAGGCTCAAGGCTATGCACTTTTAATACACCCTTTGGGAGCTATTGCTTTTGCAGACTTCTGTTTGACTTCAAATCAGCACCTGAAATCTTGCACAGGGAAGTAAAGAACGTATTTGATGGAGTAGCAGGTGTCAGGATCTATATTGATGGTATCCTTGTATAGGGGGAAAAAAAAAGAGGAACAGGATTTGAGGGTACAGAAAGCCCTCAACAGGGTGAGGGTGACAGGGCTGAAACTTAATAAGCAGAAATGCAAATTTAGAGTTAAAGAAATCACCTACTTGGGGGAACAAATATCAGAAAATGGGGTGTAACTAGATCCTGAGATAATAAGGGAAATATCAAACATGCCACCTCCACAAGATAAGGAAAGAATATAAAGTAGGGCTGCACTGACAGAAAGTTTTGGGCCTGATACAGACAGCCAATTTTTTTTTTTAAGGAGTCGTATTGGCTGATACCAATCCAATTCAACCATGCAGCTGAGCAACTTGGAGACCAGTGTTGAGCTGGTAAGTCTAGTGTGGGAGAAGGGGTTGGGGGAGGGAAGGGGCGCGGGGCAAGATTCCTTCTAAGCTGCGTGCATGAGTGGCTGCACACAATTAAAAATCTTGCTGCACACTAACTTTTTAATGCCATGCACCCACCCAGAGAGGAGCTTGGTGCAGAGTACAGTGGAGACACTGGGGCTGGTATGGGACACTTACCAGAGGTAAGCTCCTCACTCCTCATGTAGGGCAGGGAGCAGCTCCTCCCTGAGGTGAGGTTGGGACAGAGAGAAGGACTAGGGCTGGGCCAGAGTGCCTCCTCACCATGTGCCTCCTTGCTTCCCAAGGTAAGGCAGGGGCTGAGGCTGGTGCCAGGGAACTGCTCTACTGGCTCTGGGGAACTGCTCTGCTCCCCAGCCCCAGTGTCATGTGCCTCCCCACTCCCCAAGGTCGGGCTGGTGGCTGGCACAGGCTCTGCTAGCTCTGGGGAACAGGTACAGGAAATATCGGAGACTGGGAACACTGCTTCCAAAATGCAAAGCTAGCAAAAAGCCTGGACAATTAATATAGCACTAGAACATGATCATTGACTCTACTAGCAAGCCATTTTTCCCAGCAGTGCTCAACAGTGACATTTTTATCTGGGGACTGCCCAAATGGGATTCACAGGAGTACAGTTTTTTAAATACCAAGTGATCGCACAAATGCCATACAGCAGCAACAGAACAGGGCTGCAGAGGAGGAGGGGGATGTGAGAGGCTATTGTCTGCAGGACATCTTGGTACAAGGTCAAACTCCAGTTATCTCTTCTTCTCCTACACAAAGGTAAGGTGATCATTGGTCCTGTTTTATACTGGACCATCCTGTTTTTAAACTTTTTGTTCCCTGTTCATTTCTAAATGAGGAAGAGACAAAAAGTCCTGTTTTTTTTTCAATTCCCCTGGCCCTGGGGAACGACTCTGCTGCCAGCTATATCATATTTTGACCAATTCAGGAATGGCTCGAAGCAGTGTGCTCAGGGACTGAAGCGGTGCACTCACAAATCACTGCAGCATAGAGGGAACATTGCTATTAGAGGGACAGATCAAAGCCCCTGTGGTGAGGGAGGGAGCGGAGCAGGGACGGGCACTGTTCAGCTAGAGCAGGGTGGGGTGGAGCATGGGACAGAGCCATGAGTGGCTCATCTGGGGGATGCAGGGAGGGGTGGCTCCCACCCTGAATGTATCCTGGGAGGGCACCGGGGGCATGTGCCCCTGGATCTGCATGGGTCAACTGCCACTGTGGGCTGGGGCCAGGGCCATACTTGGTTCTTCCAGGGTCAGGGCTGTGCTAGAAGTGGGTGGCAGCGATGCTGGGAGAGAGCTACATGAGGGGCTGCATCCACCGCAAAATTTGCTGCAGCCCCCCCCAACCCCCTTCCTATTGCTGCCACAACATGCCCTGAGCACAACACAGCCTGGCCCAGGCCCCACCAAAAACAATCCTGCACAACCCCAGGCCACAGGGGCATCCCACCCCACCCCACCCTGCATGTAGATCCTCCCATGCCCTCCCAGGATGCATGCAGCATCAGGAGCCACCCGCCTCCCTCCCAGCAAGCCACTCACAACTCTGGCCTATGCCCACTCAGCCCCACTCCTTACCTCACCACAGGGGCCTCAATCTGCCTCCCCACGCCCCTTCCCTCCCCCCACATCATATTTACCAGCTAGATGCTGGTCTCCAAGTTGCTGGGCTGCACTCTTGGCCCCATGCATGCTGTGGCTATATGCATGCACAGGACATTTATTGGCCACATTATTGACTGCATTAGGCAAAAATGTCTGATTTCTGATGCTTTCAATTTTCTCTATATCAGCACTGATTCAATATGGGGCAGATGGATTGGTGTACCTCTAGTACAAAGGTTCCCGGAAATGGTCACCCAGGTAGGCAGGTACACAAAAAAACCTTGCAGAGCACACCAGCAAATTAAGATCATGGCTAAAAAACAATAATTGGTGGATATGGGATGCCAAGATGGACAAAAAATTTGCAAGGTTAAGAAACTTATTGAAACAGCTTCAGTCCTCAGCTCTTTTGACAGTAAAAGAGAAACCAAATTGTCCACTAATGCCTCAAAAGAGGGCAGCCATATTGCAAAAGTATGGCAAGCACTGGAACACAGTAGCATATGTAACCAGAACTCTCGAAGAAACAGAATAATTATATACACAGATAGAAAGAGCCTTTATCTCTGGTGCATGGGTACAACAAACATCATGTTTTTATATATGGAAGACCAGTTGTGGCAGAAATTGACCTCTGGTAACCACTGCAAGAAAGGGGCTAGCTGATATACCTCCCAAACCACAGAGACTTTTTTTTCAGTTATAATTATATGATTTGAGATTATAAGACAAGCTAAGGACTAGTGATTTCAGATATTTGTCCAGGGTGGTCGACAACACTCTTGATGATGCTGAAATGGAATCTGATATTGTGCATGTCAACAGGATAAAAAAAATATTACCCAGTATTAGATGAAATGTGGCAAACTTAGTAGTGGCTACAGCAAAGGATGGCACACTGCAGAAGACTATCAAAGTCATCAGCACTGGATTGCCTGTAATGGATTGCCATTATATACCAAATCCATATTTTCAATTTAAAGCAGAGCTCTCAGTGATTGATGGTGTTTTGTTCAAGGGTCATGGGATGGTTGTACCTAAAGCACTAGAAGAACATGTATATAAGGGTCATCTGGGCATTGAAAAATGCAAAAGGAGGGCCAGAGAGGTATTATATTTGCTACTCATGAATAGTCAGCTAGACAATAATGTACATAAATGTGACACATGTCAGAAATACCACCCTAAAAATGAGTAACCAATGTGGCTAGACTGTAATATTCAAGAGGAATGGTACAAGGTGGAAAATGATTTATTTACACTAGTTGGAAAGCTTATATTGGTCACTGTTGGTTTTAGATTATTTTTCTCACTACCCTGAAGTTGCTTTATTGGACAATATGACTGCACAGTATATTAAACTGTGGATGAAAGCAGTCTTTTCCAGACATGGAATTCTACATTGGGTTATTTCTGACAATGGTCCCCAGTTTTCAGGGCATAAATTTAAAAAAATGTTTCACAGGACTATGATTTTAAGCATGTTATATCAAGTCTGAGATACCAACAATCTAATGGGCTTCTGAAAAATGGTGTTAAGATAATATAGCAATTACTAAAGAAAGCCAATGATTCAGGTGGTGATCCATTTATAGAAATTCTGAATTATAAATCAGCTCCTCTAGCACATGGCCTGTCACCTGCTGAGATTTTATTTAACAGAAAGTTGAGAATTAGGTTACCCAGATTGACAGTAACAAATCACAGGACTGACACTGACTTGCACAGGGTGTAAGCAAAAGGTCAAAGCTAAACAAAAAGTATACTAGGTTCACAGGCATTGCAGGCACTAAAGGCTAATGATGGATTTTATATTTATAATGGTGAAAGCTGGGAGCAGAAAGCACAAGTTATTTATAAAGTTTCTCCATGATCTTGCAATTCATAGATTCATAGAGGTTAGAGTCGGAAGAGACCTCAGTAGATCACTGAGTCCGACCCCCTGCAGGAAAGAGTGCTGGGTTTAGATGACCCCAGCCAGATGCCTATCTAACCTCCTCTTGAAGACCCCCAGGGTAGGGGAGAGCACCACCTCCCTTGAGAGTCCATTCCAGACCTTGGCCACTCTAACTGTGAAGAAGTTCTTCCTGATGTCCAGTCTAAATCTGCTCTCTGCTAGCTTGTGGCCATTATTTCTTGTAACCCCC
>JAGPOW010001338.1:41696987-41714747 GCA_030014935.1 Caiman crocodilus
CTCTCTGCTAGCTTGTGGCCATTATTTCTTGTAACCCCCAGGGGTGCCTTGGTGAGTAAAGCCTCACCAATTCCCTTCTGTGCCCCCATGATGAACTTACAGGCAGCCACAAGGTCACCTCTCAACCTTCTCTTGCAGGCTGCAGAGGCTGAAGAGGTCCAGGTGCCCTAGTCTCTCCTCATACGGCTTGGCCTGCAAGCCTTTAACCATACGAGTGGCCCTTCTCTGGACCCTCTCCAGGTTATCCACATCCCTCTTGAAGTGCGGTGCCCAAAACTGCAAGCAGTATTCCAACTGCAGTCTGACCAGCACCTGATAGAAGGGAAGTATCACCTCCTTGGATCTGTTCGTCATGCATCTGCTGATGCACGATAAAGTGCCATTGGCTTTTCTGATGACTTTGCCACACTGCTGACTCATGTTCATCTTGGAGTCCACTAGGACTTCAAGTTCCCTTTCTGCTTCTGTGGCTCCAAGTGGGTCATTTCTTAGGCAGCAGGTATGCTGGACATTTTTCCTCCCTAAGTGCAGCACTTTGCATTTCTCCTTGTTGAACTGCATTCTGTTGTTTTGTGCCCATATGTCCAACCTGTGCAGGTCTGCTTGTAGTTGTTCCCTGCCCTCTGGTGTGTCCACTTCTCCCCACAATTTTGTGTCATCCGCAAACTTGGACAGAGTACACTTCACTCTCTCATCCAAGTCGCTGATGAAGACATTGAAGAGTATTGGTCCAATGTATTGACTCAGGATGGACAATCTTTTTGACATAACAGGAGACACTTGCAACAGATTCCTGAACAAGGGGAGGAGAAATAAAGAGAGAACAACTAGAAACTGCACACAAACTGATTCAGGAAAGTTGCTCAGAGGAGATGACAGAGGCACTAAAAGAACAGATAACCACTTCAGTCACTGAGAAGGCTGAAGCAGCAAAACCCAGATCAAACAGACTGTCCAATAAAATCTTTGTGGTTCTTAGCACAATGTTAATGTTAGTGTTCTAATGTAATTTCTTTATTAAAAATGGTTTATTAAAGTTGTGCTATAGCTAGAAAGCTAGGAGTTTAAAAAGAGGAGATATGGAAATACTACACTGTCTCTTCAGGAGAATAGTTACTGCAGAATGAAACAGAGCATATGTTTGGTTATCCAGAACTGGGGGAGAGCAGAGAGAGCTGCTGGTTGTTGTGAAGAGTTGTCTGCAAAAGCATTGCTAGAGTCTTTCATGAAGATAATAAAGATTTGCTTTTATCAAGAAAGTATACTTCTTTAACAGCATGCATCATTACAAGAAGAAAAATAAAAAAGTATCAAATGTGAAGGAACTGGTAGATTCAGGGAATGGTAAAGATAATCAATGTTTTAGACCAATTATAAGGTGGTATCTGCAAAGTGAATTTGAGGAATGGGGGGGACTCCCCCCCACCGGGACCAGGGGCTGTTTTCAGTTCCCCAATACCTCCTCACCCTGCCTGACAACCAGGCTCCGTGGCAAGCTAACTCCCCCCCACCCATCATCACACCCCTCCCCTCACCCTACTTACTTTCTTGGCTCTCCATGAACAAATATCAATAAAACAGGCACCAGGAGCAGCTAGCAGGATTGGCAGGGGGGGAGAGGGAGGTTGCTGAGCTCTGGGGGGCTGGCTGATCCATAGAGAGGCCTTGTTCATAGTGGAGGAGGGAGGCTAAAAATAGTCCAGTGTCAAGAGACAGGTAGGACAAGTGCAGCCTCAAGGCTGGGGCCAGCAGCTGGGTTTTTCCAGGCACAAAGTTGCACTGTGAACTGTACAAAAGTTCAGTTAAATCAGCCTTGCCAGACCCCCTAAATTAGATTGTGCTTAATTTAGATTGGATCAACTATTTTTAAAACAGTTTAACTGTCCTGAAGTTATGTAGAGTTTGTACATGGATTGACCTAACTAGGGATCTCAGTGCAAGGTCTGCACCTGTGCAAACTAAGTTAGATTAGGTGGTGTTGTGGCGCACCTCGCAGCACCGCTCCTTGTGTGTAAAGGCTGCTGGGGAAAACCCAGCAGTGGGATCATGATCAGCACAGCTGAGGGTTGCTGAGGCAACTAATAGGTGTCAGCTGACCTAAGGGGTGGGGCTTGGCCTTATAAAGCCCAGAACCAGAGCCAGGCTGGGAGTTCTCTGCCAGTAGCTGGAGGGGCAGGAGCTTCCAGAGACAGTAATGTGAGTACAGCTAACAAGGGCTCCAGAGGCTGGAGCAATGATGTGGAGTGGTAGCTGGGATGCTTACTTTGTTATGGCCAGGTGCCTTATGTTTGAGTTACAGCCAGAGGCTTGTGTTATGTTTTGTTAGTATTGTATTACGC
This sequence comes from Caiman crocodilus, assembly GCA_030014935.1. Taxonomy (NCBI): domain Eukaryota; kingdom Metazoa; phylum Chordata; order Crocodylia; family Alligatoridae; genus Caiman; species Caiman crocodilus. Next base: position 41,699,327 of record JAGPOW010001338.1, read on the forward strand.
TGGTGGTTTGGGCAAGGCTGTAGGGGTTGGAGGAGGCCTCATGGGGATCCCAGCACTGTGGGCCCGAGAGGGGCAGCTATGGAGAAGCCCTAGGCAGGGGGAAATTTTCTAAGGAGCCCCAGAGGGGCAATGAGAAGCCCAAGAGAAGGCAGCATTTGGGAGAGGCCTGAGAAGCAGTAGTGTTGAGGAGCCAGAGAAGGGGGCAGTATTTTTAAGGAGCCCAAGTTGGGCACAGCAGGCCCCTGGAAGAGGGGGCAGCATGTAGAAGGCCATGAAGGGGCAAAGACTGAGAGGCCTGTGAAGGGGCAGCATTGAGAAGCCTGAGAGGGCACATCAAACCTGCAAGAGGCTAGTGCGGCATTAGACCCCGGCCTGAGGCTGGCTGTTGTGGTGGACCCCAGGAGAGACGGGGGTTAGCAGCAGAGCGCCTCCTCAAGAAGGGCAAGTGCTGCGGTGGTCCCCTGGTTGGAAAGGGGATAGCAGCACGGCACGCCCGACCTTATTAGCTGCGTGGTGGGCCTAAGAGGCCAGGGAGAGTAAGCCCAGAGTGGGTGAGTAGGTAGAGGGGCCCTAGACAGGCAAGAGGGAGAACCCCTAGGTAGGGGGCAACATGCAAGACTGAGAGCCCTAGAGAGGAAGGACAAGACTGACGGTTGACACATCAACGTCCGGGACAGCAGTGAGGCTTGGGATGTGGTATCGGGGTGGTAGGAGCCATGTTCGGGCCTAAGACCAGTATGCCTGGAGCGCACCCAGCATATAGGGAAACATCCTGGTGGGTCCAGGAGATCACTGGGATGAAGGTCCCAGTACAGTGTGCCCAAGGCAGTAATAAGGCAGCCTCCCATCCTAAACCTAGTGTCGTCAAAGTCATGGCGGGCGAGAATTGAGGGTGCCTTGGGCCAGACTTGGAGCAGACGGAGGGCCTTCAGGAGGTCACGGCCCTCCTGTAGGACCCTGCTGTGACAGGTGGCAACATCTAACATCTCTGAATGTCTGCATGCACCTACAAAGAGACTGAAGGTTGTATCCTTGTTCACATACTTTGGAATTTCTGTTATTAGAATCTGAGCTGCAATAAATGCACCAAAAACTTAAGTATTAAAACAAAAAAAGCTGTGGGTGGCAATTCACCCTTTCACAAACAGACTGGTAGAAATGTTCTAATGGCAGTACTAGTGGTTTATAGATGTAAAGCAGAGTCAGTTTTGGAGTGCTGACCCCATAGTTCCTTCAAAAATAGGGAAAAAATCTATTACTTTCTAAGGCAGCTGATATACCTGCCAAATTCTAAAATGGAGCAACTTGTATGATCTGAAACAAAGCTGCTTAATGTGCCTTTTAGCTTAATTAAGAATCCTAGATTACTGAGGGGAAAAAATTTAAAATCTGTACCCATAGCAGATATCTTAAGAGGCAGGTTTTAGAAACCTCTCCTCTTCCAAATAAACCCATATTTGGATAATTTAACATTCAAATTCTTCAGACAAAAGCCTGGGGAATGTGACGATACTCCTATATTGTCCCAATATCTCAAACAAGATATAAATTTAAGAATTAAAGATGCCAGCATCTAGGCAGATATGAGGCAATAAGCAATCAGATCTTCTCAAAAACATGTCCTTTTAATCCTAAAAAAAAAAAAATAAAAAAATAAAGCACTGTTTTGACCTAGAAGCCTACCCATCTGAAATGTAAAATCACAAACAACAAGAGGCCTTTAATAAACTACTATTTATGTTCTTGCTCATTATTCGATGAAATAAGAAGAAAATGGATCTCATTTAATTGAAAATGATAAACAAAGGGCTAATGAGGAGAAAAAAAAACAATGGCTCCTTTAGTAACAACTCAGCCAGTCCTATACTCCCCAGATCTTTCTGCATTACTTCAAGGAACAAGGGGAAAACTTAAATACATTTGTCTTCTTTAGTCTTTTACATTTTTGACGCATTGTTTCATTTGATCTGTTTTTTGTATCATCATTATGTTTGTTTCAATTTTGTTTAAATGGGTAGAACATACAATAGCATTGTATGCATCTACTAACTATACACTATTGAATCATATTGCATTACTATTGAATCATATTACATTATATATCATTCCATTGCCAGCTTTACTGTATTTGGTGAAGGCTGTAAATAAATTACTATGACTGCAATAAATATATTATTGAAATGCAGATAAATGATGTTGGTTACACAGCAAAATTGTGTAATTACATATGAAAGGAATACTAGCAGGAGAAGGGGTTGGAAGGATACTTTTAGAATTACTTTTCAACTCCTTAACTGTAAAGTTACAGCCATAAGGTGACTTCAGTTTACTTCCCTGATTGACTTAATTTAAGATTACCTTGTTGTAAGTCATACTCTTTTGTGAAATATCCTGGATTTTCCATGGGATTTAAGTAGAATCTGCTTCACCAGTACTGAATTAAATACTGTCTGTCTTCAGTGAACTGTCAATTCAACTGCGCCAATACGGAGATAATTAATAGGCTCTCTAACAGTACAGTTTGTTCATTCCAGTCTTTAAAAAAAGTTTCACATAGAATTTCCAATTCTGTAAGGAACAATAAACAACAGGAAAACATGTTGTCACAATTTTATATTAGGGTTCTGATTTGAATTCCCTATTGTAGTTGGTGTGATTGCTGTTTTGTGGTCTTAGGTTTAGGAATAACATGTCCACATGGCCTTGAACTGAAAAGTGTCACTGCACTTTTAATTTAGAACTTCAGAGTCATTAAGAACTTGCCTTCTCTGAACCAATGATCTCAGTGATCCTCCCTGGCCTTATTAATGAATGCAGTTCACACAATTTCTATGGGAAGTTTTAAATCATGGCTTAGTGCATTATTATAATATGCTTGTCCAATCACTTCCAGTTAGGGGATGGTGTGTGCAATTACCACACTGTGCTATAAATTGCAGTGTTTAAGTTGTGCCCACCAATTTTTGCACCTATGCAATTGGTAAGACAAAAATGTGAGTGCTAATGCCTGTTCTTTATCTTTCCTACTAGCTAGCATTTATATGAAGCTTTGTGCCAAATTGGAATAACAAGCTTCCACTCATATTACCTTATATGGAACAAATAAAGATAAGGAAATTATTCTGTCACATTACAGGTCCCTTAGTAAGCCAAAACCTTTTGGAAAAAAAACAGACCTTCTTAATGGATTAATTGTGCTATATGACCCTGTTGGCAATCAATGCTGCTCCATTGTCAGGTCAAATGGAATGAAAATGGATGTTAGGCACCATATAGAGAGAGAGAATTACAGGAAGAAAAAGGCTTGTAGCAAAGAAGTTTGCATCTTTATAACATGAAAAATAAAGAAATTTGACCAAGTTGGAAGAAGCAAAAAATCTGAAGATTGATTTTCCTGCAATGAGCAAAAGGAGATTGCCACAAGAGTCTAAAGTAGGGCAGGACAGATATGAAAAAGGGACTGGCATATTGACCAGAAGACAGCTTGCCATCAAAGTTGGCAGGATCTGGACAAACATCAGAGAATCTTGTTTATTAGAGCTGACACATCGCCATTAGGAAGATGTATGCTTCAAGCATAGTCACCAACAGATGACTGGGAAGTTGAATAGACAGAAAAACTCTGACATCAAAATACCCTAAAAAGGATGAGGACTAGAAATTTAATGATAAGCAAAAGACATATTGTTACTGTTGAAAGAGGAGTAAATGTAGAACTAGACCAGTACCTATTTGGCACAAGGCAACACACCAGTGCTGAAAGACATTTTCTAGCTCAGCATATTCCAGACTTCAGAGATTACAGTTCTGAGCATAGACCTTTACCAATGCAAATAAACTGCTTTCAGTTCATAGGCTAGAACCTGCACAATTAGTGCAGCATGTTTCAGCACAGCATTGCCTTGCATAGTATACATATACCCCACAAAATTTGTTGAGGTACCTAAACCTCTGAATATTGGCAGCTGCACTTGGAGGGGAGTGGGGGCTGGAATCTAGACAAGCCTTTCTTGCTTCCCCTCCCCCCACCCCAAGCACTCATGCCATGACATTGAGCCAGAACACTGGGCTAGACTAATTTATAGGCAGACCCAGTAAACATTAGTACTTATTGTGACTTTGCTCTATTTAACACATGGTTTGAACAAAGAAATTATGTCCATAGAAAATTCCCAGATATGGAAAAGGTTATATTATATTGGATTAAATATAACAGTATCAAAGCATAGGAACTTAGTATTAGGCCTGTGCAAGTCTGCAGCAATCCGATCCGGCTTCAGATCTGGCCAGCTTCGGATGGCCATGATCCGATCCGGAGCTCTGGACTGGGTTTCCATCTCAATCCAGCCAAAACTTCAGAACCACCTCGGAGATCTGGCCATAGGGTATAATGGGGGAAAATCAATGAAATATCTATAACTTAGTTGTTTTTTGTCCAATTTGAATGAATCTTGCAGAGACTGTAGCATCTGCTCATAGCATGAAATCTGCCAAGTTTGAAGAAGATTGGTATAGGGGTTTGGGAGAAACTGTACCCCAAATTCTTGAAAGCCAAACTCATGTCATAGCTGTGTCAGACTACAGGGGGTGAAAACTGCAGGACTGGTAGCTGTAACTAAGGCCACAAAGCTTGCCAAGTTTCAAGGGGATCGTTGCAGGGGTTTGGGAGGAACTGTACCCCAAATGCTTGAGAGCAAAGTTCCTGTCACATCTGTGTGTTACAACACAGGGGGTGAAAACTGCAGGAGTGGTAGCTCTTACTGAGGTCACAAAGCCTGCCAAGTTTCAAGGAGACTGGTGCAGGGGTTTGGGGGAAACTGCACCTCAAGCTGCAGACAAGCAAAACTTGTGCCATGGGTGACACTACATGTGAACAGGCGCAGTGGGGTGACAGCTGCAGAGATGGTAGCTCCTGGTGAGGCCATGACACCTGCCAGCTGCAGAGGAGATCAGTGCAGGGGTTTCTGGGTTCTGGGGCCCTGCACCCCTAGCTGCTCATAGGCAAAACTCGTGCTGAGACTGTTTGTCTTAGGGCAGTTGATTGTATTGAGTCTTTCCTCTCCATAGCCTGGTTTTGTAGGTGCTAATTGATGCTCTTAAGTAGTTATGTAGCTAGGTTCTGTGTTTTGAGCTGGTCCCTGGTCCCTGAGTGAATCAGGACTGATTGACTGGTAACATGGCAACTTTAGCAGCCAGGCCTGCAGCAGTGTCTCCCCTCCCTGCCCCAAGACAGGCAGTCTCACAAGCACCCATGGTACCAGTTTTGCTTGTCCACAGCTTGAGGGGCAGTTCCCCCCCCAAACCCCTGCACCAATCTTCTTGAAACTTGGCAGCCTTCATGGTCTCAGTAAGAGCTACCAGCCCTGCAGTCTTGACCCCTCTGTGTTGTAACACGTAGATGTGACAGGAGTTTTGCTTTCAAGAATTTGGGGTACAGTTGCCCCCAAACCCCTGCACCAATCTTCTTGAACCTTGGCAGGATTTGTGATCTCAACATAGACTACCACTCTTGCAGTTTTGACCCTGGTATGTTGTAACGGCTAGATGTGACATGAGTTTTGTTTTCAAGAACTTAGGGTTCTGTTATCCCCAAACCATTTTACTGATCTTCTTAAAACTTGGCAGACTTCATCCTCTCTGCAGATTCTACCACTCCTGAAAATTTCATCCAAATCAGACAAAAAACAAAGTTACAGGTATTTTATTGTTTTCCCATTATACCCTATGGCCAGATCTCAGTGGTGGCTCCAAGCCACTTCAGGAAGCCGAATGAGGCCTGCACTTCAACCCAGATGTGCTGCTTCGGACACTGAAGTGTCCAAAGCTTCTCCAGATCTGAAGTTCTGTCTGAAGCCTCGCACAGCCCTACTCAGTATTGCCAGTAGGGATATGCCATCTGCAGGGTGTAATAGTCACTGCATTTTGCTCACAGTAACATGTCATCTGAAACTGAAGCATACAAAAGAAAAAAAATATACCCTTTAGATGTACTAATGGAAATTAAGAAATACAGGTGTTGTACAATCGCTCAAATGACAAGCAAGACTTTATGATGGGAATAAGGCCAGATGCCTCATTTATTGATTTGAGTATTCAAAGGTGTGCATGCATGCGTGTGCACGCGCGCACACACGCACACAATTACTCCGCAGATGTCATAATTACCAAAGGCTGTTACTCAGTACTGCATCAGGTGACCAGACTAAGAGTAAGAGATTAGGAGTGGGAGCCAGACCTCATCACACTGTGCTCCAGTGAAGCAGTGTTACCTAACTTCTTGCTGCTAAGTGTCTCTCCCCTTTATAGGGGACATCAAGTTGGTGTTGGGTGACTGGTTCCACCTTTTCTGACTCCGTGCCTTCTTTGTTTGTATCTTAGTACTTTTGCATCCTGACAAGTGGTCAGGCTCACACATCACTGTTCCAGGTGCTGATCCTTAAGCACTCTGTTTACTACATTTTTCCATCATTGCTAGTATAGGCTGTGTTGACCGCAGACAGAGCCTTTAGCCTCGAAGGGTTGCAGGCAGTATCTTCAGTCTTGTTTCTTCTGCTTGTCACATTCCTCACCTGGTACAGACTAGATTTAGAATTGCACCTAGGCCACCATTTGGTAAACTGTTTGTTAACACGTAGCCTACCCTGCTTTTACCAATCACTTTTCACTCATTCATTCATACATCCAAAGTATTACAAAAATATCCTTATTTTGAGATTTTATATAATATATATAATATAACAAGCTTAATTCATAATATCAAAATTAAAATCTCTAGACAGGGTATTTGTTTGTGTCAAAAATAACCCAGGCCTTACAAATTCACATAATCAGCCAAGTAATATAGAGGAAAGTTGAGCATTTAAGATAGCAGTAGGAGATTCAGAAAGCTAAGCCTTAAGCATAGAGAATACACAGCAAGCATGGATGACATAAAAAAAAATCCTTGAATTGATGCATAAGCAAAAGGGAGTAATGGACAGGAAACACAAGCTATAAAATGATAAACATGCAAAGCATCCTGGGCTTGCACACAAACAAAAGAAGAATGGCATGAGCAGAGGCATGCAGAACGAGAGACATTTGATAGGAGAAAATATGTTAAAGAACTAAGTTGCTGTGCTGAAACAGCCATCAGGGAAGCGGAGTGATCATTATTAAAATTATCCATTGAATCAAGACAGAATGCTTTGAAAGTTAGAACAAGGTGGGTAGAACACATTAGTTTTCTGCTCAACAGCCCAGTTAAGGAAGAGAAGATCAGTCTTTTAGGATAAGTGCTGTTAGTGTTAATGTGCCAATTATGAATGCCCAGAAGAAGATAAGAACTGGCAAAGAAACTGGAGATTATGCATAATTGTGAAAATGATAAACTAGATGATGAAATGCAAAATATCTGAAGCCGCTTCTTAATCAAACATATATGCAATGTATACCACCAGGGACAGATTTGGGTGAGGAATGGAGTGGGAGTAGGGGTGGGAGTGGTGCAGTTGCACTCTCCTTTATTCTCTGTCCACCCAACATTTAAAAACAACTGCCTAGTAGCAGCAGCAGCATTTGTATTCAGGCAACAGTGAGGGAGTCAATTGACTTTATGGCTCATTATAATCTTCCTGATTCCTTCTAAAATCTTCATTCCACAGGTGTTAATTACCCTCTCTCCTTTTTAATAGCCTTTAGTGGTTCCAGTAATCAAGTTAGCCATTCTTTTGCAATTCTGCTATCAGTTAGCTGCTTTTAGTAATGTAGTTCTTATTCTCCCAGCTCAACACGTTGTGTTTAATCGTAGCTAGAAACATTATTTCAGAGGTGGAAACATTACCTCAAAAGAACATTAACTCAGTTGTGGAAATACCTTCTAGTGAAACATTGGATACACTGTGAAGCTGCTCAAGAAGTCTAGATTTTGTTTATAAACCAGATGTGTTTAAGTTTAATGACTGCAGGACCAATGAAACAACATCTTGTGGTTATTTTGGCTAGTTTGTTGTCTTTTTTTTTTTTTTTTTTTTTTTTTTTATAAAAAAAACATTGAATAACAAAAGCAAATTTTATAAAAGTTTTTTTTATTACCATGAAAAAAAACAGAAAAAAAAACAACAAACCCCCAAACATAAAAAAAAACCCCCTTTTTTTAAAATCCTAGAACCACCTATGTATACCACCATAAGATTTAAAACATTTTATTTCCCTACCTTAAGTCCAAAATGCCAAATAGCATGGTCAACACAGAACAGTAAGTTTAAAGAATGATACTCTTAAAATTACAGAAAACAGAAGTTCATTGATTCTCAGATTAACAATAACGAGGATTTATACCAGGTATGGATACCAGAGAAGCAATATTTACTTTGGCAAAGCTATGCGAAAGTCCTCTGGAAACAGAGAGCAGTCCATCTATGCTAGATCTATTTGGGAAAAAAACCTGTGACCAAACCTGCCATGAAAAGCTGATGTAATTTCCAAAAGAGCGTGGTATATACAAGAAGAATCTTCAAATGATACAGAATCTGTGATTGAACTAGCAGAAGAAAAAAGGCATTCTAAAGAGAGATTTTCTTTCACCAACACTGTTTAACAACTACTAGGAAAGAATCAAGAATAATCTGAAAGAGGACAAAGGTATATAAATGACTCAAGTAAACATAAATAAAATTAGGTATGCTTACTTCCTGGTGTCCATATAACCTGGCATCATCTGAGAAAGCGTTGCAGTGTATGATAAGTGTGGTCAACAGCTCTTAAGGTTTGGAATAAAAACAAATTCCCCAAAAATAAACATACGAGAGTAAGCAATATAAATAATGCAGCATGTCAGCTACAGGCTTGGTGATGACAATTTGACTTGCACCATGGCTGAAAGGGACTTAGAGCTAGTAATCAACCATCCCATGAACATGAGCTGGCAGTAGAATGCTGTGGCCATCAGTGCAAACAACATGCTGGCATGTATTAACTGTTGCATCTCATGCAAAATTAAGGAAGGGATACTCCTACTGTACTCCACACTGGTGAGACCACAACTGCAGTACTGCATCCAGTTCTGGGTGTCACACTTCAACAAGAACATGGAAAAACTTGAGAGGGTCCAGAGAATGCATGTCATCAGGGACTTGTGAAACATGCCCTACGAGGAGAGGCTTAGGGATTTGTGCCTCAACAGCCTACAGAAGAGAAGGCTGAGAGGGGACTTGGTAGCAGCTGACTGCTATATCAGGGGTATACATCAAGAACTCATTGAACAGCTGTTCATTGAGGGCACCCCTGGGGAAGACCAAGAGTAATGGATACAAACTCCTGGAAGGCCACTTCAGGCTCAATTCCAGGAAAGACTTCTTCATAGTCAGGGTTTCCAAACTGTGGAATAAACTCCCTCCAGTGGTGGTGCAGTCACCTACCGTAGAAATCTTCAAAAGGAGAGTGGACAGTCACCTCACTGGGGTCACTTGACCCCAGTTATCTTTTCCTGCCTAGTGCAGGGAGGTTGGACAAGGTCCCAACAAGGTCCTTTCCAGCCCCTAACAATCTATGAATCTATTAATCTATGAACTAAATAGAGCAAGTGCTCAATACTCTAGTTAAACCAATACGGAAAATTTTCATCCTGTACATTTAGAAATCTTATTCTGCCACAAGATGAAACTAAGGTTAAGATTAACAATACTAAAGTCTTATGTTTGGTTGACAGTCCTTTACGAGTATTTGTAGGCATTCAGGATAGACGTTGAAGGACATTTCAGGGACTTTGAATTTTGGTGTTCCATGAACATGCTGAAAATGGACAGAAAGAATGAGAAACAGTGAATTAAAATGCTGTTGGCCAAAGAAAAATTTGTCAAAAAGGTAGCTCACAAGAAATGCAGTTCTGGAGGTATACCATGTGATAATTTAATAGGGACTTCTTGCTGACACTTTTAATACCTCATACAACAGAAGGAAAATACACTAAATGAAGAATGAGGATATGGAGAACATGGAGGAGTAGATGGGAATGAAAGTGAAACATAGACACTGAACATGGAGTCAATTCCAAGAAAGATGCATCAGAAGATAGATGGAAGGCAATGACTAACAACTTCCAAAACAAAAACCAACTTCTACCCAACCAACCACCTGATCAAATTAATTCTGTTTCTTAAAATGATGAAACTTAGTCTAATAATTTTATTGCTCAAGGGACATACTGACTAGATTAACTAAGTAGCACCCTAAAAATGTATTTAATTGCTTTCTTGAACCCAACATGATTAATATTAGTATCAACAAAGCACCATTTCAAATCCATTGTTCATATTAAATGTAGATAAAAATAGATAAAAATCAAGTTTCCCCCTGCAATGCCAGTGTATTTCCTCTTTTATAATGTGTTAAAATCTGCTATCAGTTTAAGAATGCAACTGCAGTTCTAATTAATTTTCTGCTCCCTTTTAAAAGCACTGTTTTGCTACCTGAGGACAGTGATAAATTTGATGTCATGAATGCTAGGTTTAGACAATTACTTTATCAGCAGCAACTTGGCAGCAAAAAATCCCTGAATAAATAGTAAAGTGACTCATACTTCTTGATATCCTCAGCAAAAAAGCAAGCTATCCTACAGCTGAATGTATACTGATTTGTTTATGCTATGAATTGAGAGCACTGATGCATATGGAAACGATATTCAGGCAGACATGCACAAATTTATATTGGTGGAGGGAAAGATAACATTGTAACCCTATTTTGGGCATATGAATCATTTGAATTAGGTTTAGATAACTGAAAATTGCACTTTCTGTGAACAGAACAATGTATTTATCAGTAGAAGGAAATTATTCTTTTTATTTAGCTGGCTATACCTTGATATCGACGAATAGAACAAACATTTGCCGTTTGGTGGGGAGGCAAATCTTAGATCAGTTTCTGACATATTCTAATCAGTCTGTGTGTGCTGAACTACTGTTCCATTACAGGTATAGAACAGCTTCTGACATATCAGTAACTGTGTAATGTCTGTACCTGGTCCAAAAGTCTAAACAATTCTCTGAGTTTGGAGGGAATTTTGACCTATGATTTTCTGGAAAATAACTTTTGGACTTACGTTTAAATTTACAAGAGAAAGAAATCATTATTGGCCCATGTTAGTCAGTGTTAATATTTAGAATTGTATGGATGATAATATACTGGTTATGCTAAAAGAAAGTTTATATTTTCCAGGCTAAACTATATATTTAATAATTTATATATTTTTTCTTTATAGAAACTTTTAAAAAGAACTTTCCAGATATGGGGGGGGGTTGTGTTTTGTTTTTTGGTTTTTTTTTTTTCAGACAAATAAAGAAACACACCCAGTGACTTTGGTGGGTTTTTGAATCCAGATTTTGAAGTTCTAAAGTATTTTATAATCTGTATTTTCTTAAATAAGATTTTATTGAGTACCTCCTTGATCTTAGAAATAACATATCCAGTCCTGGAAGACAGTAATAGGTAGGGTCCTACTGAATTCACAGCAGAAGTGGGCTATCCAGCAGCTCCTTTAATCTTGCAGGTTCCCCAATGTGCCCCCACCCTGCCAAATGGTAGATTGGCCCCATTGCTTGTTCCTGATAAGCAGGGAGGTGAAAACCACAGTTTTTAAATATGGTGTCATGTTTGCCTCATGGCTGGTTAGCAACAGGCAGCATGGCCACGGGGGACCCTCAGCCAATCAGCAACGGGAGTGGGGGGACGCAAGTGAAGGGGAACCTGCAAGAAGATTATAGGAGCTGCTTCACAGCCCACTTCTGCCATGAATTCAGTAGGTCCCTAGTAATAGTGGAAATACATAAAATTAACAAAACATAAAGCTTAGCACATATAAGTATGTGTGACTGCCTATATTTTGCTTCACTGTTCACAGTACTTTACAGGCATTAATCAATTTATGGCCAGATTCTGAAATGATTCAATAAAGACAACAGGGTGAAGGAAAGCACATGCCAATTTATTTCTGAGAAGCCAGTCCATTAGAGAATTAATGAGGTAAAAAAATTAAACAAAAAAAAAAACACCCTACAAATTTTATCCTGGCACAACAAAAACCCTAAGATTTTCTCTGGCAGCAGTATTCTCTAAGGACAAAAGGACATGCACACACATAGCTCAGAGAAGAAGCTCCTGAAAGCATATGATACTAGAATAGAAGATAAAATCAGGTGACCCTTCACTAATATCAATTTTAAATCTGGAAGAAACATTCTGAAAGAATTTTATTCTGTACCTCAGTTTTCAGCTGAATTGTCCTTGAAGTCAGACAAGTGAAGACTGTTAGGATTTTGTAATGCAGAGAAAGTTCTTGCAAAGCTTTCATTAGAATGAAAGTACAAAGACTCTCTTCAATTAAATAATCTCCAGCCACTGAGCATGTTTCAGATGTAACAAGAGCTGCAGTGCAACAGTCTTTAGAAGAAAATTAATCTAATTAAAAAATATTGCACTTGATTACTCCAGTTTTATGATTAATAAGGCATCATGTAACTTAAAGAATGAGACCTTTATTAATGACCAGACCAGGGAATGGAACATGAAAAGAGAAAGGAATGATGGTCACTTTAAAAAGGAGCACTGTCAGGAAGAGAGAGAGAGAACACATATGTAGGCTGCTAAACTAGTGACACATCTGTCAACATAAATGATGAAGGGATTTTAAAGTAATGGGTAAAAAGAGATTAAAGCTCAAAAAGATTGTCAGAGTAATAAGGGAGACCATCTTGCGAGCTGTATATTCAACCAGGTTTGATCCATGAACTATAGCAAAAACATGTTCAAAGATAGAAATAGCCTACAGCTGAATCTTGCAGCTCATCTACCAGCTAGTAACCTGTGCAGAGAGTAATGCATACCAAATGCTGCTTACAGACATAAAAAAAACCCCTAAAAATGTGCTTTTAAGCAAGGTGAGAGGAAAAGTGAAGAAAAAGCAGAAAGAAAGTCCTTCTCTGCTCTTCCAGATTTGGAAGAGAGACTATACTCCTCCAGCTGGAGAGCTTCACTGAAAACCCTTTCAGTCTGTATTAACAAGTGACTTTAAGAAATACCTTATTTCACTGAAATATAGAAAATCTTCTGGGATAAGGGCCAAATGAACTCTTTGTGTAGACTACCCCTTTCTAGCATAGGGATAGAGAGAAATTCATAGATTTTAAGGCTGGAAGGGACCTCCGATGGTCATCGGGTCCAGTCCCCTGCACCAAGCAGGAAAGTTAACTGGGGTCAGGTGACCCCAGCAAGGTGACTGTCCAGTCTTCTCTTGAAGATTTCCAGGGTAGGTTATTGTACCAGGTCTGGAGGGAGTTTATTCCACATTCTGGACACCCTAGTTGTGAAGTAGTTTTTCCTAATGTTGAGCCTGAACCAGTCTTCCAGGAGTTTGTGTCCATTACTCCCAGTATTGCCCAAGAGTGCCCTGGTGAACTGAGCCCTTGATTTACACCTCTAATGTAGCGGCAAGCTACTACCAAGCCTTCTGTTTTTGAGGCCGAAGATTTTTAGGTCCCTCAACCTTTCCTCGTATGACTTGTCACACAAGTCTCTGATCATATGGATGGCCCTTTTGCTGGACGCTCTTAAGATTTACCACATCCTTATTAAAGTGTGGCACCCAGAACTGGATGCAGTACTCCAGCTGCAGTCTCACCAATGCTGAATAGAGTGGGAGAATCTCTTCTTCTTTGGTTTTGCTGGAGATGCATCTATTGATGCATGCCAGGGTATTGTTAGCTCTGCTGCCTACAGCATGGCACTGCTGGCTCATGTTTATATGGTGGTCTATTATTACCCCCAGGTTCCTTTCATTTGTAGTTCTGGTCAGGTTGGCATTGCCAAGCCTGTAGGTGGAGATGCATCCACCTGCAAGCCTGTAGGTGGAGGTGGAACAATCATTTGGTTCCAGTCCATCCAACTTGCAAGACTGTCTAGGTCCACCTGTATCTGCAGCTTATCTTCAAGTATGACCACCCTTCCCCATAACTTGGTGTCATCCGCAAACCTGGCCAGTGAGCCATCCCCACATCCAAATCATTAATGAAGATGTTGAATAGCACTGAACCAAGCGCTGACCCCTGCGGGAATCCACTGGCCACTTCCTGATAAGACAACACAGTTCCATTCATTAGAACTCTCTTGGTCCTAACCTGGAGCCAATTTCCTACCTACCTAACTGTCTCACAGTTAAGTCCAGAGTCTTCCAATGTTCTTGCAAGAACATTGTGGGATACCAGATCAAAAGTTTTTTGGAAAGTGAGGTATATAATGGAAAACTCCTCTCTCTTATCCAGGTAGAGAGTTACCTGGTCATAGAAGGAGATGAGATTGGTAAAACAAGACCTACACATGATGAAACCATATTGCTTATCATTCAGAATCCTACCTTCTGCAAGCCTATCACACACAGACTCCTTAATGATTTTTTTTTCCAGAATTTTCCCTGGGATAGAAGTTAACCTGATTGGCTTACTTGGGTCCTCCCTCCTCCCCTTCTTGAAGATGGACGCAACACTGGGCCTCTTCCAGTCCTCAGGGACCTCCCCATCATACTGTGAGTTTTGGAAGAGATTTGCTGGGGGTTCCACAGCTACTTTGGCCAGCTCCTTCAGCACACTCAGATGAAGTTCATCTGGTCTTGCTGACTTGCATACATCCAGTTTCTTTAATTTATCACACACCAGTTCTATGGCAATAGTTGGAAGCTGGTCATTTGAACACTGCTCAATCTGTCCCCTAGCTGGCATGCATGGAATTAATTATTGTGCACAGAAATTAAAATATCCATGCACAATAAAGAATTCAGGGAAGGAAGGCCTCTACAGCATGGAGGACTACAACTTATCAGTGCAGCTGCAAATACCAGTTATGGAAAGATGATAGCCAGGACAGCCAATTAAATCACAGATTTAGCACACCCCTAACTGCAGCATTGTCTGCATAGCAGGACAACTCCTGACCTACCAAATAAAAAAGGCTGCTGTCCTATTGCAGAAGGCGTTTGACATGGTCTCTCACCCCATCCTCATTAAAAAGATGGGGAGCTGTGGCATTGACCCCTACATGGTTGAGTGGGTCAGAAGCTGGCTGGCGGGGCGCTCCCAGAGAGTGGTGGTGGATGGGTCGTACTCGACCTGGAGAGATGTTAGTAGCGGGGTTCCCCAGGGCTCAGTCCTCCGGCCTGCGCTGTTCAACATCTTCGTTGCTTACTTGGACGAGGGGGTGGAAAGCAAGCTGTCCAAGCTTGCTGATGACACCAAACTGTGGACTGAGGTGGGGACACCAGGAGAGAGGGAGATGCTGCAGCGGGATCTGGGCCAGCTGTAGGAGTGGGTGGACAGAAACAGGATGGGATTTAACGTGGACAAGTGCAGGGTGATGCATCTGGGGAGAGGCAATCCCCAGCACACATACTGGCTGGGAA
>JAGPOW010001338.1:41714847-41764731 GCA_030014935.1 Caiman crocodilus
CTGGGGTCCTGTGACCCCAGCACTCGTTCCTGCCATTGGCGGGGGGTCAGACTAGATGGCCTGCTCTAGGCCCCTTCTGACCCTAGTTACTATGAAACATCAGGTGAGGCTAGTGGAAGTTTTTTCTCCACTGTTCCTACCCTACTGCCCTCCTCCCCTGATCCCCCCCTCCCCCCCCCCCCAAAAAAAAAATTAGAGCCTTCTGTTCATCAAGGAATAACTCAGTTTGAGACTGTGTAGGTATACCATTAGTTTGTTGGTTATTGAATTTTTACAGGGACACTGCCATTTCTTGTTTTAATTCTGTTTTGGTTATCCTGATCTGAAATATTGGGAAATCATACCTGAATCTCAGCTTTAAAATATGTGATACTGTTATTTGAAAAGAATCATATATTGACACTGACAGGTTCCGCTTCTATTTGTGTAATACTTGTTTAGTGTAAGCAAGATGCAATTTTTAAATCTTTTTTTTTTTCATAAATGACCCATTCCTCTTCACAAGGACTTTTCTTTTTTAATGTCTTGTCTGAATCATATTTGGTGATTTTTCCCTTCATTCTATGGGACACCAGCATTGCCCTGAGCTACCATTACGAATGATAATCACCATTAGCATTAATTCATACTTTTGTGAGCATGCATCTTGAAAGAAAAGGGTAACAGATTACTATCCTTAGTTATGGCCCTTGTCTCTTGTAATATAAACAGACAAAATAGGCATTGAGTGGGGAAAGGGTTACCATGTACAACCAAAGTGACAACAGCAAATGTCATATTACTTTTGTGAAAGAAAAAAGGGAGGCTACATCTAACCCATAAGACCTAATGATAAACACACACTCCAGAGAAGTATAGAAAAAGGAAGCATGGATATAACTATTAATATGTATCTTTAAATAAAGTCCATAGCTGCGAACAGAGGAAGGGGCCTCTAAGGGAAAAAAATGCCTGACTCCTATAAAGCAGCCCCCCTAAAGAGGACCAGTTTTGCAGACAACATTATGAATAGACCAAATCATAAGAAATAGCCATGAAAGACCATATTCATCTAGAAACAGAATTCTGAAAAGTGATAAAGCCACTAGACTACGTATCTTTAATCTTGATGATTAAAGATTAGAATTTATTACAGTTAGGTCTGCATGCGTTTCCCATGTTAGAACAAGTAAATGTGTTTTTTCATTCTGTACTGTTTTTATATGTTTATCCCTTTTTCTGAAATACATGATATATTATTTAAATTAGTTTTAATCCTTTGTGGTAGGGATTTTTTTCTTCTTATGCATCTGATACCTAGAGCATATTTGTGCTGAGTGAATACAGGACAAATAATTATTCACTGGTCAGAAGGTGAAGTGCTGACTAGCTATCTGAAGAGTCTCCATGGTTTACCTCTAAATATAAAGAAAAAATGGGATGGATTCCATGCATTCTTGTGGTAACAAGGAAGCAGACTCAGATGAAACTAAGATGTGATCTCAAAATGGGGGCATAGGCAATGGAAAGGTTTCGTACAGTAAAACATTAGGAGCCTTCAACGGCGTCTTTCTGGATCAAAGTAAAATCTATTAAGATTGAAAGGTATATTTCTGTACCATCTTATATCATGACTTTACCTTCACAGTGAAAACATAGTTTGAAGAGTGCAATTTTTATCTATATTTTGAATACTTCACTGTGGCTCTCTAGAAATGCTGAAGGCAGACAAAGGCATCTTGTCATAATGCCTGACTCCTCCCTGAAGAAATTAATGCAAGACTCTTTGGTAACAATCTCAATAATTGTTAAGGCAAGAGAGAGGCAAAACTAAAGAGAACTGATTTTTCCCATATTGAACTTGGAGGGCTTTTTTTACAGAGGCATGGGGAGTGCAAGATGCACTAACTAAAAGCACCCAAACATCACTTGTATCAGTATCCCTTGCAACGAAAAATGGTGATCACCATCATTTTTGGTGATGCCAGAGTCTGCTGGAGTATGTTCATTTCTATGATGAATTGAGTCTGCTGTAATGCGTTGCGTTTTCAGCACATCAGAGCTGGCTCCCTGCATGTCTGTAGGAGCCCAGTTGGACAGGAATTGGCCATGTAGCCACCTGACTAGTGGGGACTTTACTTAAGACCAGTCTTTCTCCCTTTTGGGCTGGGCAGGAGGGAGAAGCTGCTTAATCACTAAAAAAAAGAAGGGGTAAGCATGAACTCAAGAGAAAGCATATGGTTTTTTGCTGCTTTAAATGAAGATCTATATACTTAGAGAATCTAAGATACTGTAATCTTAGAACCTGCTGTGCAGAACCTATGTTTCTTATACTATATAACCTTCAAAGAATTAAACTATAACTCCAAATGGCCTAGGGTGCAACACAATATTTTTTTTTTTTTTTTTTTTTAACCTTGAGCAATCCCACAGTTAAAAATATCATGCTGAATAAAAGCAAGGGTGGTGCAGATGGCGGCAGCATGCACTGCCCAAAACCAGAGCGTGGCTGGCCAGAGGCACACTCCAGGTACTGTCTAGGCTTCCTGCTGCAGCTGCATCCCTGGGAGACCCCAAGATCCCAGGTAAGGCTGCTGGGGCCAGCAGAGTTGCTGGCCTCAGCCTCCCCTATGCTACCCGGTAGTGTTGGGTTCATGTGGCATGGGCATTCCCAAGGGACAAGCAGCAGCAGCATAGTGTGCCACTGCTACTTATTCCTGTGAAAACAAACATCTCTGCTCATCTGGACGCACCCAGTACAGACCTGCTCCCACCCTGTTCTTTCTCCTTGTAGCAGCCAGGGAGAGGTTGAAGATCCCCCCAGATACTAGCCCAGGGCTGGAAGAGAGCTACTCCTAAAGCAGACAGAGCTCTCCTGGCCAGATGCCTATCAGGACACACAGCTAACAGTAAGTCTCATGCTGAACAGGGCTCCCCTGCCAGGCAGGGGGTTGCTGGGAGTGGTCCTTGGTGTGGAACAGCAGTTGGTGACCCTTGCTGGGTGGGAGGGCATAGGGATCACTGGCAGCTACCTTGCTTGGCACAGAGCTGGATGCTCCAGGGATCAGGCAGGGGTTGGGAATCCTAGATTCCTGAATTAATTGCACATGTCATTGTGCCCTCTTTGTTTCACCCCAAGGCACTCAGAGTTTCCAGTCCCTGCCCCCTGGATTCCCAGCCCCTGCTCATTTTGTGGAGCAGCCAGATACACACTATGCAGAGCTAGTCTGCAGGACAGGTGGGAGCTGGATTCCCAACTGCTCTTAGCCCTCTGGAGCTTCCAGCTCTGTGCTGAGAGTCAGGACAGGGGGCAAAGAGTTCCCCAGTCCTGACACTGATTGGCTCCTAGATCCTGAGGAGAGCTGGGAAGCAAAGCAGCACCAGGACTGGGGACAGAGAGCTCCCTGTTCCCTTTTTTCCCCCTGCTGGCCAGACTGGCCAGGAGCAAATTTACTCCTGGTCAATGTTTACCACAGCGTTACTGCACAGATAGTTTACTACCTATATTTACAAGTAATAGCTAACTGTGGAGTAAACTACTTAACTGGACAGTATATGTGTGCATGTCTAGATGCTGGTGCTTTACTGCACAGTGGGTTAGCTACTGTGCAGTAAAGCATCTCATACAGACACACCCAAAAGAAAGCACATGTGTATGACTGGGGAGACTTGGGAGGTAAGAGAGCTGGTTTCACGGCCTAGGCATCTGGACTATAAAGTCTCACATCATGAGGAAGGGAGGCAGCAAGGGCTACTGCACCTGGCAACATGAGAGGATCAGAGTTAGAAGTGTTATTCAAATACTATGCAGACCCATCTGCCTTGGAAGCACTTTGGACATTTTGGATATTTTGGAACATATTAGAAAGAACTGATGACCATTCACTAGAAGAGCTTACCAAAATCTGAAAAAAAAGATATTCTGAAATCCAAAATAGACAAACTGATGATCTCTCTATCTATTGCAAAAACATTAAAATGGATTAAATTATTTTAAAAATATACTAGTTCAGAATTCCATTTTATCAGATGATTTGGCCTCTATCTTAATTTTTTTTCATAAAGAATAAAGACTGGTATATTTCTCTCCATATAAAACCCCAACGTGAGTTTTAGCATGATTGTTGTTTGAGTAGGACTGAGTAGGATCTAGTCCCCTTATGAGACCTTGAATTGAAGATTTCAAGTTCATTTGAAAACTGTATCATTATGGGATTTATAATTTGTTCTCTAACACAGATTCTGCCTTAGTCTTCATTAATATCTGTAATTGTAATGAGCCTTTGGGAGTTTTTTAATCTTTACTGAAGAGTGGTGCTATACCAAAGCTACAATTAAACATATCAAAGAGGATATAGGAAAAAAACAGCATAACAAAGATCTTAACAAAGATCTTTTAAATGTCATCCTCAATATGTTAGAGTTGTCTGGTAAGAGGCAAAGCAAAACAAACAAAAAGGAAACTTAGTATTCTTAACACTTTTGATAGTACAACATTTGTACTCGCAGGATATAAGTGCAATATTTTGGGCAATAAGGACATGTCTGTGCTACAGTCTTCTATCAACATTGTTAGGTCAATCCATGCCACAACGAGATATGATCCCTATTTGACACAGTTACGCCAAGAGAAATGTGTACAGCTTATCTTGCTAAGATAGTGCAGTCTACCAAAAATTCAATGCCAGTGTGGCATATTGATACACTTTTACTGATAAAATGCCTGCAGACATAAGATACAGCTACAGAGATTGTCCCCTTTTGTAATCAAAATTCAAATCTTTATTTCAATTTTAAAGAAATCAGAATTTTTAAGGGAAGAAACTTTCTTGGCTTCATTATTGCAACCTTGTCCATATTGCTGTTATGGATGAGTTACATTGTCTCACTGCTTTCACAGTCTGGTAGTACATTTAATTATGAGTATGCAATACCATACATTTATTCAAAGATTTAATTCCAGTAAAGAGAGAATACACTGTTGGGTATTTTGCCAGAATTTTTTTTTGAGTTATTAAGGTTGTATACGCATTTCTGCAGAGGCAGTTTTGAAGTCCTATGCTCTGTCCCTTTCGGTCCCAACTAGAGATGAGATAAACCAGTCACACAATTCACCATACATAAAAGATAGCAGCATGACATAACAAAATACTTAAAGAAAAACGCATTACTTGTCAGACACTTGGTTAGAGTAGTAAAGGGTTTTAACAATTCATTCAGAAGATGGAGATAGCCAGAAAGAAAAAATACCCTACTTTATTCAGGAGACTAGGCAGGTTTGAATATGAGTTTTGACAGGCCCATGCAAATGTGACTGATTTTATGCAAGCTAATAGAATAGCGTACCAAGATAGAGCTTGCCTTTAATTAGAGCTGGCAAGCTGGAAGGAAAGCCCATTAAGCCTGAGAGCTTGTATGGTTCATGGTATATTAGGCTGCGCAGGAGAGAAATTACATTTTCAAAGAATTTTCTCCCCCCACAGCAAGAACAAAATGGTTCAATTATACAATATTTAGAATCTAATTGAAAAAAAATGTATATCCCTATTCTGTAGCATAATTAACTAATCGTTATGAGAAGAGAATAGTGTTTTGTTGTCACTCATGGGCCCAGGTCATCCAGAGCAGACTGTATTCCACAGGGCTCTGCTTGGATTATCTGTCAGCACACTTCAGACTTGCATGTTTGAGTTATCAAAAAATAGTAATAATCAGTAACATTTTAGGAAGACTATAAACTTACAGTTAAAGACCCATTTCCCACAGAAAACCACATGTGCATTCAAAGGCATATCTAAATTCCAAGGTGGCTTCAGTGAAGATTTGGAATTTGAAGAGGAAGTCTTAAAAATATTTTGCCTGAATACCTTATAATAAACAGTGAAAGATGGAAAAAAAATTATGAGAGAATAAATGGAAAAGACTGTTGAAGAGAAGATAGCTTATCTCTCTGTAGATAAGGAAAACCAGATGTGCACTGTTACTTTAAGCTACAACAGATTTTTCAGAAGTTGGAAAAGGAAGAAGGAACATACACATTTTTAGACACAGAACCCGAGAATTTGTTACCAAGAGAATTTCAGTCTTCAAACATAAGCTGTTCAAAAAAAATAATTCACTCAAAACAGTGTTAAAAACAGAACATAATGTACATATCTGGCAAGAAGGGTTTTTTCTTTGTTTTGTTTTATTTTTTATTCTTGATAGTAAGGTGAAATCCTAGTCTCATTGAATTTAATGGCTAAATGCTCCAAGCAGTGCTTCCAGAAACCCAGTTGTTTTTTTTTTTTAACCAAATTATTTCAGATGTGCTGGCATATTGGCCACTGCACTGTTGGCATACCTATTTATTAACTAGGTGTTTCCCCTCTTATTTTTAACAAAAAACTGTACATGTAGCTAAATAATCACCACAAGTGCAGCTTTGTAATATTTCTTAATTGTAGATTTTGTATTTTTTCTCTTACTCAATGTAAAGTGCAAAATAGTGTCTATGGGCCAGATTGTTATAAGTATTTATGTACCTATCAGTGTGTGGAAAAGCAGCTTGATGCCTAACTCTATGGCTAAGAATAGATGGTCAAAAAGCCCAATCAAGAATCAATCCAACCTTCACAAGTTTCTCTAAGTTACATCGATTGGATCATTAACAAATGGAACTCAC
This sequence comes from Caiman crocodilus, assembly GCA_030014935.1. Lineage (NCBI taxonomy): Eukaryota > Metazoa > Chordata > Crocodylia > Alligatoridae > Caiman > Caiman crocodilus. Next base: position 41,721,491 of record JAGPOW010001338.1, read on the forward strand.
ATTCATTCTTTAGTTGGGAAAGACAGGCTTGGCTGACCAGCACATGACCCCAACCCCTTGCTGTTCAACCCTTCCTGCAGGGGGGCAGGGGAACAGAGCTTCCCTCACCCCCCGCCAGTCCCAGCTCAACACCAAGCTGGGGTCTGCCCAGCTGGAATGAGCCCCACACCACAAAGTGTTTCGCCATCCCTGCCCAGCCAGGTCAACTGCACAGCACTACCACCTCTGAGTCTCTGCCTCTGACTCACCTGGGGAGTGGGGAACAAAGTCCAACACCCTGGTCTCAGTTTCCCCATTATGTGGGATCTTTCCTGCTAGGGAGGGGCTTGTGTCATGGAGAGAGTTACCCTCTGGCTGGGCCAACTCCAATGAAGAAGGGCCAGGTGGCAGGTCCTGATACTAAGTCCCAGGTTGCCCAGCACATCTTGCTGACTGATGCTGGTGCCAGGCTCTGGCAGACTGCGCTGGGTGACCTTGAGGGCTTACACCAGGCAGCGAGGATGGAAATATTCCATATAGGGAAGGATCATACCCACTACCTGGTGCAGACCATCCAGGTGGCCCAAAGCATCTCACCAGAGCATGGTACCAACAAGAGCTGGTGGACCTACTAAGAGGTCTGGAGAGCTTGTGTTGGGCAGCAGGACCTGATCCTTCCTTCTGTAGAGCACTTCACACTGCCTGGTGCAAGCCTTCCATGCCACCCAGCACATCTTGCTGGCTCTTGCTAGTGTCAGGCTCTGGCAGGAAGCAACAGGTAGTAAGGGGGCATCTTCCAGGCAGTGTGGCCTGATCCTTCCCTCTATGGGAAGGATTAGGCTCCTGTCCCCACCACCCAGCACAAGCCTCCCAGGCTACCCAGAACATTTTGCCAGAGCCCAGCAACAGCAGCAGCTGGCAAGACATGCTGAACAGCCTGGGGAGCTTGTGGCAGGCAACAGGACCTGATACTTCCTTCTATGTAGATGGCCTGGCTGGGGAGGGACAGTGGAAACCATACTCCTGTAGTTCCAAGGCTTCCTCCAGCTGGACAGATCCTGATTTTGGGGGGGGGGGGAACTGAAATGAGAGCAGGAGGCTTTGTTCCCTTCTCCCCTCCCTGGGTCAGAGACAGAGACTTACAGGGAGTAGGGCTATGCAGCCATCCCTGTCAGCAGGGGGGTGGAGGGGAGAACCCTGCACAGGGCAGGACCCCCCCCTCCAAGTTTGGGCAGACCCTAGCTGCAGGGCAACACAGGGCTGGGCCAGGGGACTCCATTTCCCTTGCTTCCCTGCAGGGATGGGGGTGCAGGCAGGATGCAGGGCTAGGGAGCAGAGACTTAGGTACCTCAGCTCTGTGACATCATGGGGGCAGAGCAATCCCAGCTTGGCCAGAGCAGAGAACTGGAGGCAGCAAGCCTACCCACCATGCGAAGTGGGGTTAGTGGGAGACCAAAAACCATCCTAGGATGCCACGGGGCTATTAATTAACTTGAGTTGGGCAGGGATTTGGAACAGATGTTCAATAGACTGGTCTAACCTAAACTGATTCAATCTGACACTGTATCTTAGAATCACAGAAAATTAGGGCTGGAAGGGACCTCAGGAGGTCATTTAGTCCAAACCCATGCTCAAAGCAGGACTGTCTCCACTATATCATCCCACCCAAGGCTTTATCTAGCTGAGGCTTAAAAACCTCTAACGATGAAAACTTCTCTGGGTAACCTGTCCCCATTGTCAATGTGTAGGGGGTGCACTTGGGTACATTATGCACTCTCTGAGAGAGCTCCAGTTGCAAAACCAGAAGTGCACTTCTGGTTTCGCCACTGGCTCAGCAATCAGCTCCTGGGTGACCACCTTCCCCCACCAGTTAACGATCTGGTGCCCACCCCCACCCAGACTTGGGAGGCACCAGTCACCCATGCCTGTACCAGTGCTTTCTTGCCCTCCCCAAGAGATTTTCCTAATATCTAACCTAAACTTCCCTTACTGCAACTTAAGACCATTGCTCCTTGTTCTATCATCTGCCACCACTGAAAACAGTTTAGTTCCATCCTCTTTGGAACCTCCCACCAGGTAGTTGAAGGCTGTTATTAAATCCCCCCTTCAGTCTTCTCTTCTTCAGACTACAAAAGCCCAATTCCTTCAGCCTCTCCTCAGAAGTCGTGTGCCCCAGCCTCCTAACCATTGTCATTGCCCTCTGCTGAACTCTCTCCAATTTGTCCACATCCTTTTTGTAGTGGGGTGCCCAAAACTGGACATGGTATTCCAGATGTGGCCTCACCAGTGCCAAATAAAGGGGAATAATCACTTCCCTCAGTTTCCTGGCAAGTCTTTTACTAATGCAGCCCAGTATGCCATTAACCTTCTTGGCAACAAGGGCACACTGTTGGCTCATATTCAGCTTATTGTTCACTGTAACCCCCAGGTCCTTTTCTGCAGAGCTGCTGCTGAGCCAGTCTGTTGCCAGCCTGTACTGATGCATGGGATTGTTCTGTTCTAAGTGCAGGACTTTGCATGTGTCCTTATTGAACCACATGAGATTTTTTTTGGTCCGATCCTCCTGTTTGTTGACATTTCTCTGAATCCTAGCCTTACCCTACAGCATATCCACCTTTCCCCCTAGCCTGGTGTCATCTGAAACTTGCTGAGGGTGCACTCTATCCAATCTTTTAGGTTGTTGATGAAGATACTGAACAAAACTGGCCCCAGGACTGAGGCACTTGATACCAGCTACCAACTAGACATCAAAACATTGACTACTACTCTCTGAGCCTGACTTTCCATTCAGGTCAATATTAAGCTAGGTTCTACCATTTTGAAACAGGTCTTTGTGCACTGAACTTCTGTTCTCTTACAGGTTTAGACCAGTTTCCAGTCACTTTTACTGGTTTATGTTAATTTCTGTCCCTTGCTTATTTGAAAATCATTGAGTCTATTTTCAAAATTACAATAGGCAAAATTACAACAGCTATACTTATAGAAGCCTGATCCTTATATAAAGTCCATATTGGAGAGCTTCTCTACATTTTCTATGGTAGAAATATGTTCCTTATCTTTTATATTCTTTATATATTCATCTGTTATATTATTTCTATAGTTTATCAATAAGATATGGTATATATTAGAAAGCACTGATGTAATGACATTGAAAAAGTTGTCTCTTTAAATGCACGATTTAACCTAGATTTATAAAGATAAATCAATTCAGTATACGAATTGAAATAGTATATAATAGCTAAAAATATTGTTAAAATTACAGTCATATGCATATAAACAGATTAAAACACACAATAGCTTATGCATTATACTCAGAGTGAGATATATAGAAAAAAACGACTCTTCTGATGCTGATGAATTAAGCAGGTTATCAGTGACCAGAAACTTCTGCAATCTAACCCTGCTCCTGGCTGGGTTATCTTGAAGTCATTTAATTTACCTGTGGTGTCTTAGGCTACAAACACTCACTGCATTTTTCCCCAACCTAAAAAGGTTCATGGGATACAAAGCCCCATGACATTGAAAAGTGCATCTGAATGGTTTTCCCAGAATTAGATCATTTGTTCCATAGCAGAAAAGTAGTACTACATTCAGCTGCTGGGTTTTATCTCCTGAGCCTTCTCACAGCCTGTAATGTAGCTTCTTCAGCTCACAGCAAGGAACTTCTCCCTGCAGTAGTGCCACAGCCCAACTGCCTGGCTCTCCTGTGGAGTTGGGCTTATATAGCCCTAGGGACTGATCCTTCTGGCTGAAAACAATCTGGCCTTAAAGGCACAATGCCCTTTCATGGTCCCTCACTCAGTCCCTTGAGTACTGGAGTTAGGGGTTTGGATTGATTCTTGAATGATCCTACATTCAAGAATCATAACATAGTATACCAGGTATCCATAGGATCACATAGATATGCTGTTCATTCTGGCAGCTGGTGAACTTAAATTCTGGTTTAGGAATTAGTTTAGCATGAATGAAAATACTTTTGATAATAACCTATCATATGAAGTATGCTAAAAAAATTAAAATAAAAATCTAGGTGCAAGCTAATATTTTAAATCATAATCACCATAATAATACAATAGTCACAGTGTAACATTTACCTCGATTATTGACTACATCTGGGAGACAAATTGAAATTAATTGAAATCATCCATCAAAACTCATTCAGGTTTATTTAGTAGCTGGTTCATATTTAGAGAGGTGTCAATTTAATTCAGAAGGAACATTAAATTCTAAGTATTTTCTATTATGAAATGAATATTAAAAAGTTCATTACTTAAAGCTGATAGTTTTTAAATACAAGGAAAATTTAGCCATGTTTTCTGCTTTTGGAAAAGCAATTGAAATTTTTCTGCATCACAAAGTCAGCTAAGAGTTTGGATTATTATAGTTGGTAAATTATCCAGTGAGGTAATATGCTTAGGAAAGTACTCAGTTATATTTGTAATTATATGAAAGCTAAGTAAAGACACAACTTATGAAAATCTAGGCATCAATACACAGCATTTTTGTCCAAGTCATCTATAGTATATTTTATTTCAGAGGAAAGTTTAATTATCATTGCCAGATTGTAAAATGCTAATTCATTAATACAGGGAACTTTAAATATTTTAATATTTGAAGAATTGAAGAATGATTGAATATTTACAAGCAGGATGAAGAATGATTACAATATTTAAGCTGTATTTTCATTTCTCTAAATATTATTTTCTAAATCCTTATTTATTGTCATGTGATATTCAGGCAAATTCAAGGGACTGGGTTCATGGGAAACCAGCTGAGTTAGAATGAGCCAGGAGTTGGTGCTGAAGTCACAGTATGCCATGGGTCAGAGCTCAAGTCAGGATGAGCCAGAAGTCATAGTTCTGATAAGCCAACCAAAGAAGCACAGAGGGGTCAGAAGCAAGAGTAGAAACAGACATTGCCCAACTGAAGCAGGTCTGCTCTATTGGGACTCATCCTGCCACAGCTGATCCACGTTTATCACTTTGTTGGATAAAACACATGCAGCCCATTGTCCTGAGTAGGTAATGTGTACTTCTTGCTTGGAGATTCCCTGGGTCTCTCACTATGTCCTTGCCAGGACCCATGCCAGGTTTCACTCCAACCCATGTCTCACGCTATGGCAATAGTCATCACGGGTCCCAGCATAGGGCAGCACAGAGACTAGGGAATTTCTGTTGTCCTCTGCCTCCATGCTGGGACCTCCACAACCTTGTGCTTCTACCCTGGGACTTTCACTGACTCATGCTTCATGAAGGGGCACAGGTTAGCATGGGGTGGCATGGAGGTGTGGGATAGAATGTGAGCAAGGGATGTCAGGCACTCTCTGCCTCCATGCCAGGACCCATGCATGAAGCAGGGGGTGATGGTTTCCCTGCTTATTCAGATGCATCTTCAGGGTCTCCAATGATGCATCTGTGTAAGAGGAGAAAATACTGCATTTCCCCACTCACTGAGATGTGTCCCCAGAAATCACAGAGATAGGGAAAATGAGGTAACTCCAATTTTTCCCACTTACTGAGCCATGTCCTTAGATCCCTGAAGCATGTCTTGGTAAGTTGGAGGAGCAAAGCAGGTGCTCCAAGGGATTGAGGGGGTCTGATTCTGTCCATAAATTCCCAGGGTGCTAAGAAGCGAGTCCATCAGAGTCAGTAGTTGGAGAGTGCAGGTGGTTCTAGGCTGCCACAAGCAAAGGGATTCCCACTGCAATACAGAGGTACAAATTATTACTACGTTCTTTTGCAGTCACAAGTTTGGGCATTTGTAGTGTGACAAAAAGTAGAAACACCCATTTTCACAAAGTGACGAAAGGAAACGTGCTTCCACCCCAAGAACCAGTCTTTGCTTGGAGTGAATATTGTGGGCTGGGACTAGCTTCTAAAGGTTGGAGTGGGTGGGGCCTGTTCCCTGTGGCCTCAGGAGATTAGTTGCCCTGACTGCCTAGCTAGGACTGGATGGGTCTAGGGCACTGATGCAGGCTTGCTGTAGGTGGCTTCTGTTTCCTTGCAGCTTCAGGGACTTGATTGTCCTGATCAAGTTATTATAAAAGCTGGGTCCCAGGCTCTAACTTAAGCTCACTACACTTATGTAGAGGACACATTAACCAGAACTGTTAACTGCTAAGAGCAAGGACCAGAAGCTAGGATTTCTCCCGCACTTCCATGGGAGTGCTTTATCACTGACTTATAAAGGCAGTCTTCCTCTTGCTTCTCAACACTATGCCCTTTACATTACTGTCATTGTTTGAAAAACAAAAGTAACTCTAGCAACACAGATTGGAACCCAGGAATCCCTTTGCTCATAGATGTACCAAATCACTAGGCTATGGGGACAGGTTTCCTCTTCATTGGATTCATAGGGGTCTAAATCACCATAGTATGAGGATAGCGTAAACCTAGGCCTGACATTTCCTGAACAAGTGCTAATTGCCAATAATTGGTAAAATGTGACCCCCACTACTATCTTATCAGGAGAGATGAGGCATTCAAAATCACCTATCTCTGGAAACCCATTACACATCAATTTCAAAAGTGGGAACACTGAGTGTTATCAGTGGCAATGACAGTCCCTCAATATGAGGATGACAGTCTTCCAGAGGTTAGGGAAGTCATTGGCAAGTGAATTAGTAGTAGATGACTGAAGAGATCTGCATTTTTGACTGTAGATGTGGCAAATACTCATGAGAAGAAGGAATAGATCCTGGTGATGTTGGATCACAACTTCATCCCTTTGTCTGTCTCTCTCATCTATCTACCTCCATAGTGAGGTGAATTTGCTAAAATTATCAAATGGTGCCATTGGTGGCAATTCAGTGCTGGAGTCTCTCAGGTATTGATGTTAATATTGCATTTCTTTAGAGTGGACTTCAAGTTGTCTTTGAATCTCTTCTTTGGCCCACTACTAGAGTGGAAAGTATCAATGCATCGGGAGTGTCCCAGGGATACCGGGGCAAGGGGGGAACCCTGACCCAGATCCGGGGGAAGCAATCACTTACCCTCCACAGGAGGCGAGGGTCAAAGAAGCGTGCACACCAAGAAACCGCCCACGCGGTTCATTAGCTGCACTTGCATCCAGCTGGGGCCAGGTGACGTCGGAGAGAGATGCCACCTGGCAGATATAAAGCGCGGCCCCGAGAGCACGTGGCCCCTGTTGGAACACCAGAAGCAGACTGCAGCTGGGGGTCTTTGACAGTCACCCACGGGGTGATGCGGATGATGAGGGAGCGGACAGCGGCAGCGCTGGGAGCAGCAGAGTTGGGGAAGGCCGCAACTGCGGCCATGAGGAGCCCAGCTGCAGAGCTCGCACCAGAGCTGGTAGGCAGGCGGGAATGGGAACCTCCGGTGAGGGAGCCGGGGAGAGAGTCAGCAGAGGCTCTGGCGAGGGAGCCCACAGGGGTGATGGGGTCCAGGGACAAGGAGTCCTGAGGCCCAGGCAGAGGTTGATGAGCCTGCAAGCTAAGGTCACGTTGGCTGGGGTGTAGGGGGAGGCTGGAGCCCTGTGACCTCCCGTCAGAGGCGAGTTGGCCCTGGAGGCCTCAGAGTGGGACCCCGCCACTGAAGGTCCTGGTTGGACCACGTTGGGTGAGTTCTGGGAAGTGGCCGCCGACACCTGGGGCACCCTCTGGGAACCTTCCCACCGAGGCGGGGCTGACCTGCATAGCAGCCCACGCAAAAGCAGCTTGGGAATGCCTTTTCGAACCGAGACGGGCACAAAGTGGTGGTAGCAGTGGGATGATGGAGGACCCTGACCTGGCAACTTACGCCAATGTGCAGGCCATGGCTAGGGGCCCCACAGAGGTCCTCAGGCAGAATTTGCAAGCATTGACACAGATCCTGAGCTCCCAGCAACAAATGCTAAACCCACAACAGGGTTGGCTCCAGCAAGGTTTGACCTCCTTCAAGATGCCTAAAATGACTAGGGAGGATGACCCAGAGGTGTATATCGAGGCCTTTGAGCAGCACGCCCTTATGACCGGGCTCGATAAGAGGTATTGGGCCAGCCAGTTGGGAGCCTTAGCAGTGGGCAAGGCCCAGGCCGCCTATCGGGCACTCTCAAGGGATGAGGCCCTGGACTACAAGCAGGTGAAGGAAGCCATCCTGTACAGACTGGAGATTAACCCTGAGCATTACTGGCGCCAGTTCTGGACCAAGAAGGGACCCGAGGCAAGCCAACCGAGAGCACTATTGCAGCTTCTGCGAGACCTGCTAGATAAGTGGGTGAGCCCAGCGGGGCAGGATCGAGAGGCATTGGCGGACCAGATCATCTTGGAGCAGTTCCAGAACGATTTAGAAGTGTGGACACAACACTGGGTTCGACAACATACCCCGCAGACCTGCTCTGAGGCTGGCAGAGGCATTCGCCACCTCTGAAGCTTACTACCCCCAAGAGAGGAAGAGTCCGGGGCCCTCAATGACAGCACCGAGAGGGCCAGAGCACCGGCATCCCCCTGACCAAGGGGCTACCAGGGACTCCGTGTGCTTCCAGTGCAGGCAGAAGGGTCATTTCTCCAGGGAATGCCCGCATCAAATAACGGAACGCTGGGTCCCAGATGGCCGAACAAGGGCCCCGGCAGAGAGGCTAAGAACCCGGTGAACTAATGGATTGCAGCTATGTGGCCGGTGGGGGGGACGTGGCTTGGAGATGGCCGGTCATCAAGGCCTGGGTGGAGGGCCAGCCCATGCAAACCACCCTGGATTCAGGGCATGCCCAGTCCTTAGTTAGGGGAGACTTGGTACTGCCACAGGGCCGGCGGGCGGCTCCTCCCGTGAGAATAGTTTGCCTCCATGGAGATACCAAGCAGACCAAGTGCCAGTGGGTCCGCCTACGAGTGATGGAGCACCAGGGAGAACTCCTGGTGGAAGTGGTGCCCTGGTTGGCATGAGATGCTCCTGGAATGAGACTGGGTGCCAATATATGACGTCTTGGATAGAGTAAGAGACACCAAAGTGGCATTCAAGAAGATCCAGGACCAGGAGGTCTTTTGACCTGGGATGGGGGAGGAAGTAGCCCACCGATGTGCAGCCTGCCCTAACTGCCAAAAGACAAGGACCGAACGCCCTCCATGGGCACCCCTTCAACCTATGCCCATCATCGGTACCCCATTTTTGAGGATTGCCTTAGATGTCATGGGCCCATTTCCCCAGAGCAGCTCAGGCCACCAATACATCCTAGTCATTGTGGACTATGCCACTCGGTACCCAGAGGCAATTCCCCTGCAGGCTGTAACGGCCCCACTTATTGCAGAGGAGCTGATAAAATGGATAGCCCACATGGGGATCCCTTGAGAGCTACTGACCGACCAAGGAAAGAATTTTGTGTCCAGAGTTTTGAAGGGGGTGTGCCAGACCCTCCAGGTGAAACAACTCCGTACCTCGGTCTACCATCCCCAGACCAATGGGTTGATAGAGCACCTCAATGGGACAATAAAATGGGCACTGCGTAGGTGCATACAAGGGGACCCCCGAAAATGGGATCTTCTCCTCCTTCTAGTACTATTCACCTTCAGAGAGACCCCCCAGGACTCCACGAAGTTCTCTCCATTTGAGCTGGTGTTGGGGCATCGCCCATGGGGCCTCTTACAAGTCCTGAGAGAAGAGTGGGAACAGAGTGACGGCCCTTCCCGAGAGCTGCAGATGTACCAACAGGCATTCGGGTGATGGATCCAGTTAGCCCGGGACATGGCTCAGGAAAACCTAAGAGAAGCCCAGGCCCGACAAAAGGACCAGTATGACCACTGAGACAAAGAGCAGGAATTTGAACCAGGACAGAAAGTCCTGGTGTTGCTCCCCACATCCACAAGTCGGCTCCTTACACAGTGGCAAGGGCCGTTCGAGATCCTCCGATGGGTAGGGCCAGTGGACTAAGAGGTTCACAGGCCCGGACGCCTCAGGGGAAAGCAAATTTATCATGTGAACCTCCTACGGGCATGGCAAGAACCCAAAGGGTGGGCTGCCTTTTCTGAGGCTGACAATGAGGTCCTAGGCCCCCAGGGGTTAGGAGGAGGGGCAGAACTTTCCCCGGTAGAAACCCCAGTCAGGAGAGGAGAGGAATTATCTGCGATGCAACAACAGGAGGCCCGGGGTTTGATAAATGAGTTCCGGGAAGTGTTCCGTAAGGGAGAGGTGGTGGCCCATCCCCCACCATCTCCGGGAGACCATCTGCAGAGAGCTTGATTCCATGTTGAAGCTAGGGGTCATCCAGCCTTCGAGAAGTCCTTGGAGGAGCCCACTGGTGCCCGTGCACAAGCCGGACGGGTCCCTGAGGCTTTGCATAGATTACAGGTGCCTGAATGCCATGGTAGTCTTCGACGCATTCCCCATGCCCCACATGGCAGAGCTGATAGAAAGGATAGGGGACGCTCATTATATATCAACCCTTGACCTGGCGAAGGGCTGCTGGCAGATTCCAGTGGCCAAGGAAAATAGACTGAAGATGGCGTTTGGCAGCCCATGCGGGCTGTACGAGTTCATTAGGATGCCCTTTGGGTTGCATGGCGCCGCCGCAACGTTTCAACTTCTAATGGACCAAATACTGGCACGCCACACCGAGTATGCAACGGCGTATATAGAGGATATAATCATATATACCCGGACCTGTGAGCAGCGTAAGAGGGCCCTACAGGCCATACTCACAGAGTTGAAGCACACTGGCCTGACAGCGTATCCCCAAAAGTGTGCCCTGGCTCAGAAGGAAACAAAGTATTTGGGATTCCTAGTTGGCAGGGGCATGATTAAACCTTTGGCCGACAAAGTGGAAGCCATTCACAACTTCATGGATCCTCAAGACTGTTGCCAGCTACGGTCGTTTTTAGGGCTGACTAATTATTATAGGCGATTTGTGCCACGCTTCGCAGAGCTGACAACACCCTTGTCAGAGGCCCTCAAAGGATGGAAGACAGGGCCAGTCAGATGGACTAAGGAGATGGGGCAAAGTTTTGAAAAGCTGAAAAGTGCGCTATGTGAAGATGTTATAAATCACACCCCTGACTTCCAAAAACCTTTTATCTGGCAGACGGACACCTCGGAGACAGCAGTGGATGCTGTCCTTACCCAGGAGGAAGGGGGGAATGAAAGACCCGTGGCGTACGCAAGCCGCAAGCTACTTCCAGCAGAAAAAAGGTATTCAACTTTTGAGCACGAGTGCCTGGCAATTCGGTGGGCGGTAGACCATTTTCAGTACTACCTGATAGGCCGGGAGTTCATGCTAGTGACAGACCATGCGCCACTGAAATGGCTGAGTACGGCCAAAACCAATAATGCCCGGATCACCTGCTGGGCTTTAGCGCTCCAACCGTATAAGTTCCGCATAATACACCAACCTGGAAAAGCCAATATAGTGGCAGACTTCTTGTCCAGGTGTACAGACGAAGACCAAGTTGGGGAACGAGGAAGCCACACAAAGGGACAATCCGACCCTGCAGGTATGGCCCGGATGGGGGACAAGGATGCGCCCTAAGGCATCTTAAGGGGGGGGGTTATGTCCCAGGGATGCTGGGTCTAGGGGGGAACCCCGGCCCAGATCCAGGAAGAGCAATCACTTACCCTCCACAGGAGGCAAGGATCGAAGAAGCGCCCATGCCGAGAAACCGCCTGCGTGGTTCATTAGTCACGCTTGCATCCAGCTGGGGCCGGGTGACATCGGGGAGAGGCACCACCTGGTGGATATAAAGTGCAGCCCCGAGGGCACGTGGCCCCTGTCGAGGAACGCCAGAAGCAGACTGCAGCTGGCGGTCTTCAACAGTCACCCGCGGGGTGATGCGGACGACGAGGGAGCCGACGGTGGCAGCGCCGGGAGCAGCAGAGTTGGGGAAGGTCGTGGCTGCGGCCACAAGGAGCCCAGCTGCGGAGCTTGCGCCAGAGCTGGTAGACAGGTGGGGACGGGAACCTCCAGCGAGGGAGCTGGGGGAGAGAGCCGGTAGAGGCTCTGGCGAGGGAGCTGGGGGAGAGAGCCGGTAGAGGCTCCGGCGAGGGAGCCCACAGGGGTGATAGGGTCTGGGGACAGGCCCGGGCTAAGTGGTTGATGAGCCCGCAAGGTAAGATGGCATTGGCCGGGGTGTAGGGGGAAGCTGGAGCCCCGTGACCTCCCGTCAGAGGCGAGTTGGCCATGGAGGCCGCGGAGAGCGGGACCCCGCCGCTGAAGGTCCTGGTAGGATCACGTTGGGTGAGTTCTGGGAAGTGGCTGCCGACACTTGGGGCACCCTCTGGGAACCTTCCCATGGATGAGGGGCTGATCTGCATAGCGGCCCGCACAAAAGCAGCTCGGGAACACCTTTTCGAACAGAGGTGGGCACAGGGAGTATAGGATATCTGGAGCCAGTTGTGTTAGGCATCCTTAGGACATTTCCTGTCCAGTGGAGCTGGTGCTGTATAAACATGGTTTTAAGGCTGATGGTGTTTGCTTGACTGAGGATACTGGCATTTTTTCTGCTGTCCTTCTAATTGATACAGAGGATTTTCTCAAGATGTCACTGACACCAGTGTTTTCAATTTTATATTATGTTAACAAACCAGCTACTCCTACACATAATAATACAATTAGAAGGCAATTCTCAGAGAACACTGATTATTGCCTTACCTGGGTAGCCACCTTTCCCCAAAAACTAAATATGAATGACCATATTCAACACTGGATGAAATCTGCCAGCACTGTCTTTGGACAATTCAAAAATCATGTTTTTGATTATCAAGATGACATCAGAACCCAAACGAAACGTGTCGTATATCAGACTGTTGTCATCCCTACCATGCTGCTCTACCACGTGCAACTGTAGGGCCACGCACACCACACAGCTTAGAGAGAATGTTGATTTCTACCCTGTTGTATGGGTGTAAAACCTGGACAACTGTAACAGAAAACCTTATCTCTGGTACTGAGAAAGGGCTGAAGGTGGGAAAAAAAAAACTCACCAGGTCCTTTTAAGAGAAGAACTAGGAACTGAGGAATTTACCTGGAAGATAGGGGATTGAACCAGGAGCTGGAGGGTAGCCCATGTTCAATCCCCCATTCCCTGATCATTCCCCCCAGGTCCTGGCTTGATTCCCCAGCTCCCAACCATTCTCCCGCAACTCCTCGATCATTTCCCCCAGCCCCTGTGACTTCCTCCAGAGCTTCCAGCACTGCCTGTCTCACCCTGACAGAGATTAGAGAATTTGGAGAGATTAGGAGATTTGGCTATAGACTGTACAGGCAGGCACAGGGCAGTGCCAGCAGGTGTAGCTGGGGGAGCAGCTGGATGGGCTGCTGGCTCAAGCCAGGGTTCATCTGGCTGCTCCCCCAGCTACTCCTGCTGGCACTGCCCTGTGCCTGCCTGTACAGTCTATAGCCAAATCTCCTAATCTCTCCAAATTGATTTGGAGGCTTCAAATTGAATTCAGAGAGATTAATGAGTCTCCCGATTCAATTCGGATTTGGAGATTTGGTCACTGAATCGAGGCGAATCTCCTCCAAATTGAATGGGCTACTAAAGCTTTGCACAGACCTGCTTCTTTCTGTTCACCCAATGGGGTTATGTTCTTCTTAAGAATATGTTTGTAGATACTGGTGGCTTGGGAATGGTTCTAAAGGGCAGTTAGGAGGCCACACAGTGGAATGCCTTGGAGTGCACTACAATTTTGAGCCCTGCAAGGACCAAAAGGCTTGGAGAGAGAGAGGCTCAAGTTGAGGGACCAAAGCCAGAGCAGATAACCTAAGGCTGGAGTAGAGGCCAGGACCTGAGTGAGCTGAGACTGAGACAGGGGTCTGAGACCTATGTGAATGGAAGCTGAGATAGGAGTGCAAGAGAACAGATATTAGTATTGGGACAGGGGGGCTGATGAATGTTTTCTAGAACTAATTTTTTTTTTTTTTTTGCTAGTGGACACTTTTTAATTTTTCCACATCTTTCTTGAAGTGTGTGTTCATAACTAGACATGGTACTCTACCTGGGGCCTTGCAATTGCTGACCAGAGTGAAAAAGTCTGGCCCTTAACTCATGTTATAACAGTCCACTTGGTCAGACACATACTTCTATGTTGCCTAACATACTTTGACTGCTCATTCACCCAAAGATTTTTCTAAGGATTCTGATACATCTCTCTTTTATTATGCTCAATTAATATCATTGACTGGTGAGCGATAGTAACCTGGAACTAAAAAAAATCAAAGAAAGTTCACCAAAGTCTATTTAATAGACATATTTTATATAAAATGTTTCCCATTGAAAGGTATCATTTTTAGAACTTTGCAGATTAAGTTCCTACATCCTTTAAACCCTGAACCACATAATGTCATTCATAGTTAAGCAGAACTCCACACAAATTCCAATGGGCTATTCTCATCAATAAATTGCTAACATGGCTATGTTGCCTAGTTTTAAAAGTTTGAACAGTTTTTAAAACACATTTATCACTGGCATTAGATAATCTAAAGGACTTAGACAATAACACCAAGAAATAAATAATTTTCAAATACTTAAAAAAAATATTTGATTGAATCAAAGTTTTAAACTCCATGTTAGTATAATTAAGCTGTTGAAATGGAATAGTGTATTTCCAGGAATTCTTCAGAATATTTTAATTGAGCTAGCAGAAATGTTCGTGGGAACAAAAAATTAAAAATTAATTTCTGGGAAAATAATTCTGACCCCAATGGATGCTTATACATACACATTGAGGCTGTTCTGATGCACTGTAATTACAGTGTGTCAGAGAAGACTTGATTAATCAACTCTGCTGGACTGTGGTAATTACTATGCTCCAGCAGACTCCAGTGTCACATGTATCAGCATTCCTGCACTGAAAAAATGGTGGCAGGGGCACTTTAATGAAACCTTATTTGATGAGCTTCAGTTAAAGTGCCCCCACCACCATTTTCCAGCACAGGGACACTGATGCACGTGATGCTCCAGACACTCTTGGAACCACTCTAATTTTAGTGCCCCCCTACCTCCTGGAGCATGTCTGTAAACACCCCTAGATCTGAGTGTGCATCTACTCAGCCTGATTCTTAAATTTATGCCAAAGAAACAAATCCATTTCAGTTCATATTTTCAATACTAATACTCTTCAATAAACTTTTATACAGAAACATTACTGGTAGAAATTGATAACATTTAAATACCAAATATGTTGGATGAAATGTAAGCAAACTTCCAATATTGCACTGGGCAATATAACAACCATCTATTATATATTTTGTCATTTACAAACTAGGTATCCTATAAAATTATTTGCTATAATGTGTACTCTAGCAGATAGTTTTAGATACAACTATATTGTATAATGATAACCATATTTGTGCATAGAGAGAAAATTGCAGGCAAAGTTCTTTGAGTAGATGTGATATCTTTTATTAGATCAACTGAGAAGTTGGAAAAAAGTTCTTAGCAAGCTTTTGGGTGCAGTCACCCTTCTTCAGGCATAGGGAATCTCTGCTGGTCCAGAAAGGTGACTGTGCCCAAAAGCTTGCTAAGAACTTTTTTCCAACTACTCAGTTAGGCAGTCAAGGTTGTTTGAGTAGATGTGAAATTTTGTATTAGACTGTCCTTAGACAAACATGGCTACAACGAAAAATCTAGAGAGAAAATTGTATCACAAGGAGTTTCAAAATAGATAACCCCTTGCCTTCTAGTCTTCCTAGACAAACAATATTTCAAAATATATAAAACAATTGAAAATGAAACATACTTTTAAATACAGAATACTAAGGACTGCTTGTGATACTATACTGCTTCACAGAGCATATGAAAAAGCTTATGAATGCATGGTGCCATCAGTTTGCAAATGACTTGTTTTTCAAGTAGAACCAAATAATCCATCCATTTCCCAGTCATACTTCAATGTAATATGTTATTTAACATTAATATTTTCAAAGGAATAATGAAGCAATGCTGAAGTTCATAATTCAATGCATCAGGATGCCTAATCAATCTTTAAAAAGGATCATATAGGTTAGTTCCTCAGCTGGCATGTATTTGCATAGCTCTGGTTTTTTTTCAGCTGCATATGTTTAAACAGAATAAGAATCTAACACAAACTTGCCAGTGTTAAATACTAGCTTGTGTGTACCACAAAACTCAATATTATGAGAAATTGATGGCACAAGTTTCATAATGACCATTCCTCCATTATGTAATAATGACCATTCCTCCATTCACTAGTTTGTATCCAGCACAGGTTGGTATTTACTATCTGACCCTTTACTGTCAAACATGAAAGCAGTCAGTTGTACCAATCTAGTTCACATTTAAACAGATATCTCCTATCCCAGCTGTCAACCTAGAATAGAAGCTTAATGAAAGGGGTGAGACTAAGAAATGAATAGTTTAGAGATGATTATCCTTGAATCCAAGTCCCAGATCAAGGTCAAGTCTGAAACACTTTATTAAGACCGAATGGAAAAACTGGCACCACTACACACAACATCAGAGGCACATGAGCATCGTTCAAGAATCACACTAGATAACTCCATGGAGAAGTACAAGGTGCCTGTTCAGCATATTTTATACCACAAAAGATGTACTGTCGCTGCTCTTAAAGTGGTTCCATGCATGAAAACCTGTCAGGAAAGTTTATTGTACCAAACAGGAGTAGATCCAAGGAAGTTTCAGTGGTAAAATTGCATGCACACTCCTTGATTCCTACTCCACCCAAACTTTAAAACCAAATGCCTGGGCAGCAGCATTTCTATTTAGACAGCACTGGGGGAGTCGGTTGACTTCATGGTTCATTAAAACCTAATGTATTCCTGCTAATTTATCTTCATTTTACTGGTATTAAAGACCCTCTCTCCTTTGTGTGATGTTGGTGTTCAGCTTTCCAAGCTATCCTTGTGCAGTTCTGCTGTCAGTTGGCCATTCCTGGTTATATCTGTCTTCTATTTCACAGCTCTGAAATCTGTTTTTAGCCCTAGCTAAAAATGTTAACTCTGTGGTACTATTAACTCAGGTATAGAAAACACTGACAGTGAAATACTTGAGGCACTGTCAAGATGCTCAATAAGACTAGATTTTATTTTATGAATCTGAATAAGAGATGTACGTTTAACCTTAACTATAGGACTAATGAAGCAATCTCTTTTGACTATATTAACTATTTTTTGCTGAGTTTGTTACATTTTAATTGGAACAAACTCAGCATTTTAATTAGAGTTTAAAGCAGTTTAGTTGCATTTAAACTGAATAATATTGTTGTAGGCCCCTAATATATCAGGAAAGCTTCTAGCTTCTCTTTAATTGGAGAAAATAGATGTTGTATTGACGATGCACTTTCAAAATTCTGGATCCTCCCATAGTACCTGGCAATATGGGCAGCTACATTACATCAGGTGGTGCTTCAAGGCAGCACTCCCTCGCATAGTCCATTAATGATGTCAGCATGCCCACACTATCATACATAGCTGTTCTGAGGAATGGATACATTGCCTTATACCATTGGCTTCACACATGCAAGCTGTTGAAATCAATGAATCCATATACTTTAATATTTTGGTTATGATGATCATAAACACTGAAGACCCATTTTTCCTCATATAATTTTGCACAAAGATGGAAGACAATTATTGGTTATGATCCCAAGGTAAAATTCTCACTCAGTTGAAAATTATTTGACTTCACCTAATGGATCCAGACCATGCAAGAACCAGGAATGGTGATGGTTCTGTTTTGGGGTGTATTTATAGTGAGGGTGGTGGAAATGTGTGGGCAGGTTTTGCATTTCTTGATCTTACACCTGTACCCCCAGAATTGTCACATATCTCATCAGTGCACCAAGTGCCCTGTCAGAAAATATGTAGAAGTAACCAAACAACAACTGCGCACCAGAATGAATGCACACTGAAAATCTATGGAAGACAAGAATATCCAATTACCTGTGGGTGCACACTTCTCACAATACAACCACTCCCCCTCCAATCTCTCAGTTCTAATCCTCAAAGGGAATTTACAAGATAGCTTTCATAGACAATCCTACAAACTTCACTTCATAAATCTACTGGATACAAAATATCCTGGGCTCAATATAAACATTGGATTCATGACACATTACAACCTGCCTGACATCTGATTCAGCAGGTACCTGCCAGACCTGACCTTTTACACTTTTCTTTCCTCCTCTTTCTTCCCTTCCCTCCTTTTCACAGACAGTCTCTTTTCTACCTTGGCAAACTACTACAATGGAGTCTCCCTTACTCACCTTTGGTTTTTTCCCTCCTCCCTCACCCTCTACCGCTTCCCTTCTCTGCCTTTTCTTTTCTTAATTTCCACCTTTTTACACTCTCACTGACACCCTGTCACACTTCTAACTTCTTTCATTCATTGGAGATCTCAGAAAATCAGAGACTCCCTATGTCTGAAGAAGGGTGCTTGTGCCCAAAAGCTTACAAAGAACTTTTTTCCAACTACTCAGTTCATCTAATAAAAGATATCACATCTGTCCAAAGAACCTGGCCTGTCTGTGACTTCAAATATGTTTTAAGACCATGCAATTCCATTGACTTACTGTTGTAAATAATTCCACTGTATCTTCCTGTAGAAGTTCTTTTAAAGATGTGCTTTTTCCGATAATATTCTACCTAACGGTTCTTTAAAAAATATTAAATCATCCTATAATCTTCATAGCTTTGCATATAAAAATATTCTGCTTTGATATTTATTTTTCATAAGATTGTATTTATTTTCAGACCATGAAGTTGGTCCTGATCAAAGAATAAACAATTTGAAAAATAAATTCTGTTAGAAATAATCATATAACAAATCCCAAAATAAATTTTCATTTCCTGTTATGACAAGGTCATTTCAGTCATGAATTTTACATGAAAACAAAGAGAGTAAACTCATACAAAAACATTTTGTAGTAAGAAGCACCAGCAATACAGAAAAAGAATGTTCTCTACTGGGATTAAAGAGTTTAATCAACCGTCATCCTCCTCTGAACTAAGTCAGTTGTGCTTACTTGTTCCAGCTTGTTTTTGTTTTTATGAGGTGAATTATATCTAACTAAGCTCTGAATTAATCTCATTTTGTATGTTTTAAAGTCAGGTTGGAAGCTTTAGGTTTTTATCAGCATCTCCAAGTCAATTTTGAACTTTAGTACTAGTGGGAGTCACTGGGGAAATCATCCAAATGAAAGCTGGTTCCTTCACTTTTTTTCTCTTACATTAACAGTTAATGAAACTCTGAGGAGTCCGTTCTGTGTACTCATGCAGATACACAATAGGCCAGATCCTACTTCATTATTAGGCACCTAAGGACATGGCTACACAGGGGTAGTAGTATGCTTCAGCTAGGATGGACCCAAGCGTGTCATACCCCTTGATGTCTGCTGACCAGAGATGAATTTGAGTGTGTGAGGGGTGCAGTGGTGCGAATGTGATTTCAAAATCTGTAACTGATTCAAAAAGATAAGCAAAATAGGTAACTTTATCACATATATGTAGTATATATACTTTGCATTTAACTACAGAGGTGAACAAGATGATAATTTCTAGGGGGAGAGAGTGGTGTGGCCTGCCATATGTGAACAATCCATAATAAGTACCATTATGAATTTTTCAACCAGTGAACAAATTAATTCCCCACCAAACACAGAAAATGAGAGTGATCATTCTGGTTAATCGATTGCAAAAAAAAAAAAAATCTTTTTAAACTAACCTCCATCCTCATTTGTTCTGATCCATAGCATATTGAAGACACTGCAAGTATCTGAGCTGAATCTATAACAAAAATGAGGATATATTCTATTGTATATATAAGACATATTTATACTAGCTTTTATTGCACAGAGTAAAGCTTACATGTGCAGCCATTAACTCTAAAGGCCTCACTGGAATGGAAGCCACATAATCAGTACTCAATGGTAACTAGGAAGTTCTTTATCAACGTGTCCCACTACAGAAGGCAAACATTTCTTCAGGTCTTTATTGAACCAGCTGCATAGTTGGGATATAGTTAGACAAGCTTTTGAATCTGAATTCAAGGCATTCTTCTTCAGGATGCTGAAGGTGACAGATGACCTGATAAAAAATGTCTTGCATTCAGAAGCTTTTCTGACTACACCAGTTATGCAGTTGGTTCAATAAAAGATATCACCCAAAGAAATTCTTGCCTCTCATATCATTCCTGGACCATCACAGCTATAACATCACTCTACACGGTACCACAAGAAATATAGGGCATCAGTACAATTCACATAATCAGTAAGAAGGAGACATGTCTCTTGTGCCCTTCAGTTACCTTGACACAAATTAGTACAGCATGCTAAACCATCTCTTAAAAGTCCTTGGCTGTTGGATAGTGGTTACTTGAAAATTCAAGGAGCCTTTGAGAAGGCAGAAAGCGCAAAGTGAAGAAGATAGCTGTGTCTATAAAGACACCAAATAAAAGCTATTGATGGGTGTGACAGGGGGCCATCCCTGGGCTGTCCAATATTGTCCTGACCATCAGTTTCTGGGCTAACCACCCGCCTTTCTCGTCTGCCACACCTTAATGGAACAATAATTATGATACTACTCAGGTGGAAGGCTGCCCATTTACTACCCTGATGCCAGGGGTCGCTATCCACTGCTCCAAAGCTTCCCTACACAGTGGTCCAAGCCTCACAGATGGTATGTAAAGACTGGTACTTTTAATTCTGACTTGGCCTTAAGCAGCCTTAGGCTCACTGCAGCCCAGTCTCTGTGCCCCCTCCAGCACTGCGGCTATACACTGTAGTGTGCCTCGCTATGAGGCCTCATCCTCCCCAATATCCTCAGCCTGGTCCACCAGTTAAAACAACACCATAACTATAAGTCCCTGGGCTATAACATAATGCAAGTCATGCAAGCCACACTCTGCCTGTTTAAAACCCCAAACTGCTCCTTGAGTACTGAGTGCGTCCCGGGTGCCTTGTAGTTTCCTGGAGCCTCATTAGCCATGTAAACAGTCTATCCAGAAGCCACAGCATTCCTGGGTAGTTCTTCCCTGCAGGAGCTCCTTCCCCTGGCAACTTGCCAGAGATCTAACTCCTGTCAGCCTCAGCCCTGAGGTTTACACATGCCCAGAACCCTATCTTCTTCTGCTCAGCTGACCGGCCTGTGCAGTTGGGCTTTTAACCCCTGCCCTCCTGATACTTGGTGCTCCTCAAGACTCTGGTCTTAAAGGGGCCACCCTGACACCTAGTAACAGGGCTAGGGTTTCTTGTTACAATGGGCACCAACCATAGAAGCCTGAACAAGGTTATCCTTAAATGTTCAAGTTTGCATTCAATGAAAAATCACCAATCTATGGGGATTGTATGCTGCTATTCCTTGCAAGCAAATCCAAAAAAGACTGGCTTGTGTGGCCTACCACCAGCCTAATCCCTGCTATTTTCCATAACATTTGTGATTTTACTTGAATTTTCAAGAATCACACACTGATGTGCTCCTTCACCTACCCCTGTTATCACCACATGACGTTAGAACTGAACAATTCACACAGTCCTACATACACCAGAAATTCTTTCTGGGAGTGTGAAGATGTGGGAGTAAAATTAACAGGCAGGCTATTTTGGCGAGTGCATCCAAGCAGTTGTAATAACTATTTCAAAGGAAGATAACTTATAAAGATCAAATACTTCACTCAACAGTTTCATCCACTTCGGGCCATGTTACACATTAATTTTGGGACTCAACCCTGGATTGTCAATACTTTCACACCTTACAATGCCTTAAAGCACTTGCTATCTGGCTCAAGTTACACCTCTTCAGGCCAAGATTATCTCTTGATCCATATAACCCAGCTCCTATTCCATTAAGGTGTGGTACACAGAAATGTACCACTCAAGTTGAAAGTGTGACTTTGAGCTAGCTCTAAGCCAATCAACATTTGTGCAGCTCACAGTGTAATGTGCAACAAGGCCCTAAGGAAGCCAGAATGGCCCAAAATGTGTATCCACTTGCATCTGGAGGCTTTAATACAATAACTGAAAAGATAACATTTATGATAGTTGGATTTATAATCATAGATCTGTGCTGTACTCTGAGTTGCTGGGGACATTCTATTTTATAATAGCCTTTTATAAACTGGGTATACTGGTGAGGTCCACAACTTAGGCTAGTAATTTCTAAGGGCCTATGCAGATGAGTGCTCATGAGCATGTTGTGGCCTCTCAAAGTAGTTTGAGATGCCACAAGAGAGATGCTGGGAACAAAAAAAAATGTTCCCACACTGCATATTTGCCATGTGCAGTCAAGATTTTGGTACAGGGAAATCAAAAAATACAAAAAAATACCCACTGAAAAAAAGTGGAGCAGGGCACACCCCTGGAGCATATCCTGAAGCAAATGGAGGATTTGCCCTCCGAGGAAATGCTTTAGTACATGGCTAGAGCATTTCTATGCCTGCCCCCCTCTTCTGCTGCCTCAGCAGCTGCCTCAACATGCTGAGGAAAATAGGAGTGGAGCAAGGCTGCAGCAGTGACCTGAACTTGGGCACCATACTCAGTAAGCAGAGACGTGGGGGTGAGAGGGATTGTGTGGATGGGGGTAGTGTGGGGATGGGGGGAATGCTCAGGAGGGGTGGGTCTTCTATCTGCTGCCCACACAGTGCATAGCCCCCCCCCCGCCCCCCCCCAGCAACAGCTCCCCCACAGCAGCAGCTCCCCCCTCCGCCATGGCACAGTGCAGCCCTGGCTGCCCAAGACCCAGTGCAACCTATGCCACACAGCACAGGCCCAGCCCAGCCTGTGTGCATGCACCTTCAGGCAGGATCAGTCTGCTCTTGCTGTCACCCAGAGTCCTGGCACTGCACACAGGGACTATGCATGAGGCAAGGTTGGGTCCTGCCTCCATGTAGATGGCCCAGCCTGACAGTGTGTGGGACACTTGGAAATAGGACCCAGTCCAGCCCAATGCATGGCACCTGTGTGTGGTGCTGAGATCCTGGGTGACAGTAAAGACTTGTTCCTGCCTGAAGACACGTCTCTAGCCTGTGCTGGCCCCACACCCACGCTATGTGGCATAGGTGACACTGGGTCTCAGACAGCCAGGGCTGTACTACACCATGTGTTGGGGGGTGCTCTGCTAGCAGCAGGCCCTAAGTGCCCAACAGCTACTGCTGTTGTTGTGGGGGGGGACAGGACTGTGTGCCATTGGGGGCAAATGGGGGTGCCACCCCTCCTAAGCAGTTTCACCTCAAGTCCCACAGAGTCCCCCCAACACACAGGAGGGAATGGGACCTGCTGGCAGAAGCTGCAGCTGTAGGGGCAACTGCCATATTTCAGCTTTGCCCCATGCGCACTTTGGTGCTGGGACATGTGGCTGCAGCCTGGGGGGCCTTGTGGTCCAGGGAACCACTTGGGTGTGTTGGGTGTAGGTGTAGGAAGGTGGCAGGAGGTGAGCGAGAGAAATACCCCAGAGAGAGGCTACCAGAGGCAGACTTAGGAGCCCCTCTGGAGCAGCCTATGCAGGAAGAGCGGGCCTGAAAAGGAAGGGACTTGCTCAGCCTAGTCCCTGAGCCCAGTTAAGGGCTTCTCAGGAAAAGCATGAAAATCATTGGGGACTGTGCACAGGCACAGGAAGAAGAACAGCAAGGGCCGGCGCTGCGCAGAGCTACAAAGCAGCAGGTGGAACAGCTGCAGCTGAATTCATGTCCTAGTACTGGGACAGAACTGCTGCTGGGAAGGAACTAATGAGGTCAGGCAGGGGCTGTGGGTTGAGTGAGGGGCAAGGGCATCCCAGTGTTGCTTAATGCCCCACATCCTGGTGAGCAAAGGAGGCAGGGGCAGCTCTGAGTTTTCTGTGATAAAAAAGCAAACACCAAAGTGCATAGGTATTTAGAAGCAGGGGTTTAGGTTGTAGCCGTGTTGGTCTAAGGACATAGGCAGACAAGGTGAATTTGATATCTTTTAGTAGACCAACCTAAATGGTTGGAAATGGTTATTAAGCAAGCTTTCGGATTCAAAAACCCTTCGTCAGGCTAAGGAAGCTTCAGCAGTTGGTATGTGGTCTTCCTGGATGGAATGAAAAGTAAACAAGCCAGGGGCTGGGCTAGGCTGGGCTGGGGAGTGAGTTGCCATTTATTACGCTGAAAAAAGCACCGATGGGCTTCCAAATTGCTTTAAAATTATAAATATATCACTAAAACATTGCCCAACATCTTTCTACATATTATGACATTCCATTTTAATCACAGAAGAGTTTTTATTTTGGGTATTTTAATGAGAGAATTTAGGTTTTTTATCAGAGAATTTACAATTTTTAAACAGGAAACAACAGGATCTCTGCCGGTGAGACTAATGGTGAGACCTGGGAAGAGAAGCCTACTCAGGGCCAGTTCTAAGGACCCAGCTGGAGGGCAGATGAGGTGGCTGACCTGGCCATTTGGGGCCAGGTGGACACACTTCAACAGTTCAAAGCAGGGCACCGCATAAGCCCAGCTTCTGGGTGATAGCTACCCAGAATTCAGGGCGGGGGCATCAGAAGACATGACAGCAGTTCCATATGAAAGCCAGCTGTACAGATACAGGACACTGGAAAGTGACCCACAAGTACAGGAAACTCTGCTGCAGTACCCACACCACAGCCCAGGCATCCATCCAGTCCCCATCCAGGTCTGGCAAGCATGCAGCCATGGAGCTGTATGCTGTTGCAAATGGCCGCAGGTCACAGCCAGGCAGCAGTTCCCAATGCCAGATTGCTGCAGTAGGTTAGGGTGCAGGGGCTGCTAAGTTAGGGCTGCTTCAGCTGTCCAGCTTGCTCAAGGGGCTAGTGACCTCAAATACCAACTAGCTGGGCCTCAGATGTTCCTGTCTGTTTGTAACATTCATATACCGAGGACCCTAAGGCCCAGCTGGATAACTAGTAACTGTGTGGGGCTAATGAATGAGTGGCACAACTACACTCTTGGGATCTCAAAAGTTGCTGTCTGTTTGTAACATCCAAGTACCGTGGGCCCTAAGGCCCACCCAGCTAACTAATAATTCCTATTGTATGGGGACTAATGAATGAATGCTATAACAAAATATTTGGGACAACAAAGGAAAAAAACAAGACAGGAGTGACATGAGGGTTAAAGGGTCAAAACATGAAAATGATTGCACTGACCAGAGCCCCCAGGCTGCACCCACCACTCCTCAAAGGCATCCAAGGAGCTGGTCGGTGCCGCCCAGTGGTGCTCTGCTCAGAAACGTGCACAGACAAGTAAGAGGAAAGTGGCCCCTTAGTCTCCAGGCACCTTCCCAGCCACAGCCTCTTCCCTGGTTGAGTATAGGGCCCACTTGGCCAGGGCCACAAGGAGGTTGACCAGGAGGTCCCAGAACTTGATAGGGACACAGATGCAGTGACCAAAAACAAAAAGGTGGGAGTGAAACTCAACCATTACCTCAGAAGCAGGTTCTGGAGGTGGAAGTGGAGGTGGAGGGTCTGCAGCCTGGTGCACTCAAGGGTTATATGTGTCAGGGTCTACCTCTACCCTCAGAAGAAGCAAGAGAGTGACACAGAGTGTCTGTGAAGCTGACCACATACACACCTGTGGCGATGGCTCCATGGAGGAGCCATTAGCTGAGGTCCCCAGTGCCTCATGGGATGAAGGTGGAGTACAGACTCAGCCACTGGGATGCCCCAGCCACACCCTCACTGAGCAGGTCCTGCCACTTGGTGTCTGGGCAAGATGCAAGGACAGCATGATGGATTATGTAGAGGTGGTGGCAATGGATGCACACCACAGGACCGGGTCAATAAGGGCGAGGGCATTGGGAAGTAGGGCAGATTTCACCTCCTGGACCAGATGACAGGTCACATATGTCATGGGTAGACCCATGAGCCACACCAGCACAGTGGGGTCCATCCACTCCTGCCTATCATAGTCCAAGAGGTCTTTGATATGAGTGACACCAGCCAGGATCAACCTCTGTTGCAACCGGGGTTTCTCTGCTGTTGGCACCTCCAGTTCTAGAGGAGGGGCTTGATGAGTAGGTCAGTGCCCTGGGTGAGTGTTGCAGGGGACCTGGAAGCAGAGGAGGCCCTGGAAGAACTGTGGCAGCCCTCACAGGTCCTGCAGGGAGAAGACCCATCAGTCAAGGAGCTGCCAGTCATATCAGAGCCTCCAGAAGTGGCAGAGGAAAGCACATCCCAGGTGGCTCCATGTTGTGTAGCTACTGACACCATATAGTAGTCACTACAGGGCCTGAAGGTGGAACATCTGGACCTGGCTGCAAAGGCAAAACAGGCCCTGGCTGCCCTCCTACAGGAGAAGGACCTCCTACAGGAGAAGGACCTCTGCAGTGAGCCAGTGTCATCCTAGACAGAAAAACTCCAGCACCCATCTCTGGAGCCCTGCCAGGACCTGAGGAGGCACAGCCAGGGTGTGTAAGTGATCCCATAGCACAGACAGGACCAGCTGGTTCAGCACCAACACTCTCCCACACAAGAAGACACACCTCAGGAACCTTCCCATGCCTAGAGCTGCTCCACCACTCCTGCCTCCAGCTGGTACCAGTTCTCCAGTGGGGAGGGGTCTGTGGAGGACAGGTAGACCACCAACTAGAACAGTGAGCCTACCTGTACTC
The DNA here is from genome assembly GCA_030014935.1 of Caiman crocodilus. NCBI lineage: Eukaryota > Metazoa > Chordata > Crocodylia > Alligatoridae > Caiman > Caiman crocodilus. The sequence continues at coordinate 41,747,965 of JAGPOW010001338.1, forward strand.
CAGCGGATACTGCCCTTGACCCAGCTGATCCAGCCAGAGAAGGCTGCCAAGTACTGTGCCTGGAAGGCCACCACCTGTGCCAGGTTACCCGAGTCCTGGAGTGCAAGGAGTAGATCGGCAGCATACACTAACAGAACCAGCCACCCAAAGCATCAACCCCACCACCTGCTTCTGCAGGAGAACAATGAGGTACTCAAGGGCCACGGTGTACAGCTTGACAGCCGGCAGCCTTGATGCATCCCTTTCCAGAATGGGATGCACTCTGTCAGGGTCCAGTTGAGTTTGACCAAACACTCTGCAGAGGTGTACAGCACTTGGAGAGCCCACACAAAGTGGCCTCAAAAAGTCAAAGCCTGCAGCGTGCCTGTGAGGTACCCATGATCCACTCTGCCAAATCCCTTCTCCTGGCCCAGAGATAGAAAGGTGAAAGACAAGCCTTCCTGGTGCACTGGATCCAAGAATTCCCAAACCAGGTACAGGTTGTCAAAAATGGAACGTCCAGGCACTGTGTATATCTAGTCAGGATGGATCATGTCCATCAGCATGGACCACAGGCACAGTGAGATGGCCTTCGCTGCCACCTTGTAGTCTATGCACAGGACGGAAATGGGATGCCAGTTCCTCAGGTCCTGGGGATTCCATTTCTTCATCAGAAGAGTTAGAATGGCCCTCTAGCAACACAGGGGGAGTTCCCCACTTCCCTCAGATTTGGCTCAGACCACAGCAAAGTCCAGGCTGAGGATGTCCTAGAAGGCCTGGTAGAGCTCTGCGGTCAGCCTGTCGATGCCAAACACCTTGTTGTCAGGCACAGAGGATAGCCAAAAACTCAGCCAGAGTGAGAGGAGCCTCCAGCTGGTCCTGGTTGCCCACGCTGATCTATGGGAGTACCTCCTACAGGGTCTGACAGGCTTCAGTATCAGCAGGATCCAGGAAGAAGAGCTCTTCATTGAAGGCCTGTGCACACTGGAACATCTCACCTGCATCCTTGATGGAGGTGCCATCTTCTGCCAGAAGGCAAGTGATGTACTTCTTCGCCCTCTGCATCTTCTCCGGGGCACAGAAGTGGGAACCATAGTCCATCTCCGAAAGGAGCTGGACACATAAGCGGACAAACGCATTGTGGGCACGGTGGTCCTCTAGAGCACAAAGCTCTTCCTGCCTATCCCTACAGAGGAACGGGTTGCTTGGGTCAGTAGGCAGGCACCTCTCCAGATCTAGCCTTTCCTGCTTGAGCTGCTCCCAGACAGCCTCCCTCTCCTGGGTGTGCCCCTGAGTGTAGCCGTGGCAAAAAAGCCAGATGCTCACCTTCCTCACATCCCACCATCTCCAAGCCTAGAAGAAAGTTGTCTGTTGCTCCCACTAGGCCAGCCAGAACTCTCAAAAGGCCTCCCTGAACCCCACATCCTCTGGCAGACTGGCATTAAAATGCCAGTAGGCCGACCTTGGATGCCCTGTGGGGCCTGGGCCCAGACAAGGTGATGATCACTGAAAGGGGTTGGTCATATGCCACAATAGTGGAACTGGGCAAAGTGTAGCAAAGAGATATAAACCCAGTCCAATCAGGAGTGGCATGCCTGCTCCTCCCCAACCCTCACACAGGTGAATGCAGGGAGCCTGGACGTGTGACAGGCAAACCAGATGTTCACCAGGGAGTAGTCCATCAGGATCTCCCCCAAGGATGCCCATAGCAGCCTGGTTCCACTGCCTGCCCAACCAGTCTCACATAACTATGGTGACATTAAATTCCTCACCGAGGACCAGGTACTCATGAGGGTTGAGGGTGCTGATATAAATGGCTGCCCGGTGGAAAAAATCCACCAGCTCCAGCTCCATTGCAGGGACATGTATATCCAAAAGATTTAGGAACAGCCCCTGCACTTGGACCTGGAGGTCCAGCAGGCAGCATTGGAAGGCCAATACAGCCCGGCTGCACTTCAGTCTCCTGCTCCTGCTCCTCAACACAATATTTCTGCCTCCACTGCCAGCAGCAAACTGCTGTACTTATATAGGTGGCCAGCATTTTAAAATGGCTCCCACAATCAAGCACCTGCTGGCTGCTTGACTCAGCCCCTAAAGTGGCAGGCACTGCAAAAGCTCTGCCACAGTACAGGAAGTTTTTCTACCCTTATGTCAAAGCTTTGATGCACATTTATTTTTAATAATCTATATTTTAAAATAAACTCTTTCTTTTCAAGAAATATCCTACATAAACATGACTTTAGGTTTCTATAAAAAAGTTATAATTTCTGGGTTAATATCTTACTTTGCTTTTTTTTTTCCAAATCATCTTGAGGGTTCTTTATGCTAAACCCTCTATGAATGCTGAATGCATCTTTCCTAAGATATCCTGAGGAGGTGGCTATCCAGCTACTTAAACTCAGCACTTCATGTCCTGCACTGCATGGCAATGGAGAACAGTTACTCTTCCTCTTTATGGCAGCCTTTCAAATATTTGAAAACTGGTATTATGCCACCCCTTAAATCTCCTTTTCAGAAAACTAAATGTAATTAGTTTGATCAGACTTTACTTGTACTTCTTGTGTCCTATATTATTTTTGTTACTTGACTCTGGATCTGTTCTAGTTTCAATATGGAGGCCAAAATTGCATACAGTACTGCAGCTGAGGCTTAACCAGCACCAAGTAGGATAGTACTGCCCATGAATTACAAATACATCTGAATATATGTAATATACATACATGAATATACATATACATATACAATTCCCATGAATTACATATACATTTGTTAATACAGCACAAATTGCATTTGTTTTTTTCTGCATCACATGACTGATCCATACAGTCTGTGGTCAATACTGCATGTGTCCTCAACATAATTGAGTATGTATTCTTGGTAATTTGCTCTTTTTTAATTTTCTATTAAGTTTCTCTTTTGCTTTTGAGATGGCGAAGAAACAATTTGTGTAGTCAACTGCTGTTCTTGTTTTCTTTTCTTTATTTTTATCTACACTTCCCCATTCATATTTCTGTCCCCTCCTCTTTTCTTATTAATCTGTGCTTAGGTAGAGCAGAGTGGCAAGCCTAACTCATTTTGGAAGACATAAGCTTTTGTAGGCTACAGTCTACTTTGTCAGATGCAATAAATGGACTTGCAAAAACTACAGGTACTGAATAGAAAGGAATAAAGTAATTTACATACAAATAATAAGAAAAGGAAGAGGAAAAGATAGGGGGACTGTGAGGTTGGCTGGGAGACAAAGCTGAGAGAGGCAAAGGTGGGTTAAAGATATCAAAAGGAAGTAACAAAGTACCATTGAGGCACATCAGGTTTATAAAAGCTAGTCCAGGTAATGGAATAAGAATCTGGAATTTCTTTTGAGACCATACTTAACACAATCCAGTCTGTGGATGATTTCTTGTTTCACAATTTTACATTTAAATTGTTTGTTAATATTTTGCTATTTTAAGATCAGCTACTTTGAGGTCAACAATTAAATGTCTAGGGAGGTTAAAGTGTTCTGACACAGGCTTTATGAAACTGATGTCAAATCAGTATCCACTCATTCCTTCATGTACAGATCACCCATCTGTCCAATGCAGAGAGGCACTGTAAGAAGGTGGTGGCATTGGTAGAAGAGCAGGTAAATGAACTCCAGATATAATCCATGTTAATCTATGCTAACTGTAACCTCCAGATCCTTCTTTGCAACACAACTGTCTAATTGCCTCCCATTCTATGCTGGTAGATTTGTTTTTGCTTGCCCTGGTATAGCCCCTTACATTTTCATTTGCTGAATTTCATTTTATTGAGTGTAGCTCAGTTCTCCAGTTTATTAAAATCCTTTTGAATTCTACTCCCATTTTTCAGTGTTTTCAACCCTTCCTAATTTGATGTCATCTTCAGGAAATGCTCTATGCCAGCACCTAAGTGATTAATAAAATGTTAAACAGAAACTGACCCCAAATCGACTGCAATATAACCCCACATAAAACCTCCTGTCAGTCTGGCATAGGTAGTCAGTCTTTCAGATATTGATTATTCAGCTATGTATCCACATAACTGTAATCCTATGCAGCCCATATTTCTTTATTGTATTTATTAATTATTTTTTTTATGTCATATATTGAAAACATACTAAAGTTGATATATATTATTTCTTCTGTATTTCCTTCATCTACCATACTAATTAATCTGTCAAAAAGGATATCTGGTTGCTTTGGTCTTAACAAATCCATCTGGGCAGCTAGCAATCATCTTTTTTGTAGTGATTGCCAGTTTCAATAAATACAGGCAGACAATGAATAAAAAGAATTAACAGCAAATTATTGTGGAGGAGTAGGCAACCTCTGCAGCCTCAAACTAATTAGTTATTTAATTGAGAGGCCATCTTCCCAATTACCAACTTCCCCAGTTTCTTTAATTAGGAAGCATTTTTAAATGTTATCACTGCAACTTCCTCCTTCGCATGTTTATAAATTGATTGTTTTATACTCTACTCCAGTACTGAGGTCAGACTGACAAGTCTATAATTCCCTAGGTCCTCCTTTTTCCTCTTGTTAAATATGGACACTATGTTACCCTCTGGGATCTCACCTGTCATCCCTAAATTTGTACATATTATTGCCAGTAACTATTAGATGTTTTGAGCTAGCTGCTTCAGGATATCAGGTATTGCCAACAAAGAATTCTGCCAGAAAGGGAGAAACAGAAAGGTTATTTCACGGCCTTTTAAAACATTCTTTTCATAATATAGGGCTGAGTGTATTCGCAGTAATTGTTAAATGCTGCTCACTAAATTTTATGTTATTTTTAACTTAAGCAAAAGTTGAAATTCTAGCCCTACTTAAGTCAATGGAGCTTTCCCTATATATTCAATAGTTACTGAGGCAAGCCTGTTGCATAAACGTTTGTAGAATCAATGCCTTAAGGGGAAGCAATGCATTTTGTATTTATTTATTACTTAACCAGATAATGACAACACATTTCAACTAATGTATTAGCAATATACTGTTATTGATTAAATAAATCATTCAAATAATGGCATCTGGCTAGACCTGCAGATGCTAAATTACCCAAGACATTACTGATCAAATAATGAATTCACTGATTAATGAAAGCACTCTGAAAATACAGTATGCAAGGACTAACATTTGGCCAACTTTTTGCCTGGGTCAGTTATATCTGTTGCAACTCCAATGAAAAAAATGGTGTTTCATCAAAGGTAAATTTAGCCCTGTTTATTTTGCCTTTCTTTTTTAAGGAATGTTTATTTTGTGGATATTTTTAAAATATAATTATGGACTGCCAAATGCTGAGAGTAACTTGAACACTTAATCCTAATTAGTTCAAAAGAACATTTGTAGGTGTTTTTGAAACTATAAAAAGAATAAACACATTGGTCTTGTGTTTTATGTCTTTAAAAGCCTCACTTTTAAATTTAAATAAAAATATAGGCTTCATGCCATCTGTCCAAAGGCAATAAATCCCCAAAGACAGCAGGTAACAAGGGGTTTCCATCTATGTTTCCTATTGCTTGCAAAACAGATGTCATCAAACATGAGGATCTACATGTGATTATAATATATTTTTTAATAAAATAATGAGATAATAGAGATCCTCCTCCCTCCCACCCCGCCCTCTCCCAATATTCATGTAGTGGATTAGATTACTGCAGGTCTTATAGATAGGTCTTGCCTTTCTGCAGGCAAAAAAGGAGGCATACAAACTGTGTGATACCAAGGGGCTATCACCAAGGAGATTTACATTTCCATTGCTCATGATTGCAGGGAGGCTGTTAGGAATGCCAAGGCAGAGATGGAGCTAGGGCTAGTGACCAGAATTACAGATAACAAAAAGTCCTTTTTCAAATATATAGGGAGTGAAAAGAAGGCACCGGGTAATGTAGGGAGCCTACAGAACAGGCTTGACAATCTGGTCATTGCAGCAAATGAAAAAGCTGACCTCTTTAATGAATTCATTGCCTCTATATTCCTGAACAGGAACCGGGACCTTTACCACTAGGATTACAGATGAACCCAGGGGAGGCACCACCATGCCTAGGGTTAGGGATGACCTAGTTAGGTGACTTTTGGAGGGGCTGGACATGTTGAAATCAGTAGGACCAGATGCTCTTCACCCGTGGGTGATGAGGGAATTGGCAGGGGTCATAGCGGGGCCACTGCCATGGCTCTATGAACACTCATGGGACTCTGGCCAAGTGCCAAAAGGATTGGAAAAGGGCCAATGTGGTCCCCATTTACAAGAAAGGGAGAAAGGAGGACCCCATCAATTATAGGTCAGTTAGTCTTACCTCAGTCCCTGGGAAGACCTTTGAGAAAATTATAAAGGAGCACATCTGCAAGGGCCCAGTGGGGGAGATAATGCTCAGGGGCAACAAACATGGGTTCACTGAGGGCAGATCCTCCCTGACTAACTTGGTTTCCTTTTATGATCAGATCATAAAGTCCCTGGACAAGGACATCAAGGTGGATGTTGTTTTCCTGGTACTTTAAGAAGGCCTTTAATACTGTTTCCCACCACATTCTCTTAAAAAAACTAGATGACTGTGGCATTGATGCCTACCCAGTCAGATGGGTAGCAAATTAGCTAGATGTTTGCACCCAGAGAGTGGTGCTGGACAGGTCATTTTTGACCTGGAGGGATGTAGGCAGTGGAGTCCCCCAAGGGCTCAGTCCTGGGGCCTGTACTGTTCAGCATTTTTATCAGTGATCTGGATGTGGGTGTGGAAAGCATGCTGTCCAAATTCACTGATAACAGCAAGATGTGGGCAAGGTGGGCATGCTGTAGGGGAGGGGAGGGGAGGGACAGAATCCAGCTAGGTATAGACAAGTTACAGAGGTGGGAGGATGAGAATAGGATAGAATTTCATGCAGGGGGCATACTTGGGTGGGATGGGCTTCACCTCTCCCCTAAAGGCAAAGCGTGTCTTTTCTTCCAGGTTGGCTGATCTCATATGGCATGCTTTAAAGTAGCTTTGCCGGGGGATGAGGCCATAGGTGGACATGAGGGCACCTCCCAGCCAGGACAGGTGATGAGCATAAGAAGTACTCAGGTAAGTGACAAGGGTCCTAGGAATCAGGGGAGAGGGGGTGCATGCACAGGAGGCCTTAAATGCCTTTACACTAATGCTCATAGTATGGGGAATAAGCAGAAGGAACTATCCCTCTGGATAGCTAGTACAAACCCAGACATAATAAGGTTCACTGAAACCTGGTGGAATTCAACCCAAGATTGGATGGTAAACACTAGGGTTTAGAGACTATATAGGTGGGACAGAATGGGGAGGAAAGGTTCGGGGTGTGACACTGTACATCAAAGAGCAATACACATCCTCAACTAACAGGATGGGGTCAGAGGAGGGCAGGCTGAAGTGCTCTGGGTCAGAATACAAGGATGTCATGGGGACAGGGACTTAACAGTGGGTGTCTACTACAGACCACCCAACCAGGGGGAAGAGCTGGACTGGGAATTCTCAGGTCAGCTTGCAGAGGCAGTTAAGGGATATGGTCATGATGGATGATCTAAATTACCCGGACATTTGCTGGGAGGAGCAGTCATCCAGGTCTGACGGTTCCTTGCTGAGATGCAAGACCTCCACCTAACCCAGAAGGTGCACAGTCCCATTGGGCGAATGCCCTGCTGGACCTGGTCCTGGCCACAGGCAACCCCTGCAGGATACACTTGGCAATCTAGTGGTTGCACCAGATGAAAAAGCAGACTTTTTAAAAAATTCTTTGCCTCCATTTTTCTGAGCAGGGACCAGGACACCTCCTCCACTGGGATTCAGGATGGACTCAGGAGTGATTTCACCAGGCCTAGGGCAAGGGAGGACTTAGGGAACTTCTGAAGAGACTGGACTTGTTCAAATCAGCAGATCCAGACACTCTCCACCCTAGGGTGCTGAGGGAATTTGCAGGGGTTATTGTGGGGCCCCTGGCATGGCTTTATGAGTACTTGTGGAGCTCTGGCCAGATGCCAAAATTCTGGAAGAAGGCTGATATGGTCCCCATTTTCAAAAAAGGGAGGAGGGAGGACCCAGGCAACTATAGGCCCATTAGTCTTACTTTGGTCTTGGGGAAGCTCTTTGAGAAAATGATCCAGGAGCACATCTGTGAGGGACCAGCAAGGGAGAGAATGTTCAAGGGCAACCACCCAGCATGGGTTCATTAATGGCAGGTCCTGTCAAACCAATCTGATAACCTTCTATGATCAGGTCACAAAATCATTGGCTGCAGGTGTTGCAGTAGATGTAGTCCTTCTGGACTTCAGGAAGGCTTTTGACATGTCTCCCACCCCACTGTCATTTAAAAGCTAGGTGACTATGTCATTGATGTTTACACAGTCAGATGGGTTACAAGTTGGCTAGGGGGCTGCACCCAGAGAGTGGTGGTGGATGGGTCATATTTGACCTGGAGGGAAGTGGGCAGTAGAGTCCCCCAGGGCTTGGTCATTGTGCCTATACTGTTCAATTTCTTTATTAGCAACCTGGATGAAGGGGTGAAAAGCACCCTGTTCAAATTCTCTGATGACACCAAGATTTGGGGCAAGGTGGCATGCTAGAAGGGAGGGACAGGATACAACTGGACCTGGACAGATTACAGGCATGGGTGAATGTGAATAGCATGGGATTCAGTACTGACAAGTTCAGGGTACTGCACTGGGGCAGAAAGAACCAGCAGCATACCTACGGGCTGGGGAACTCCCTTCTTGAAAGTACAACAGCAGAAAGAGATCTTGGAGTCATTATTGATTCTAAAATGAACATGGGCCACCAATGTGAGGGCACAGTTAGCAAGGCTAACCATACCTTGTCATGTATCCAAAGACGCATCACGAGCAGTTCCAAGTAGGTGATCCTCCCTCACTATGCAACACTGGTCAGGCCACAGTTGGAGTACTGCATTCAGTTCTGGGTGCCACACTTCAGGAGGAATGAGGCCAGCATCAAGACAGTCCAGAGAAGGGTAACTCATATGATCAAGGGGTACCAGGGCAGGCTATGGAACCTGAACCTGTTCAGCCTCCACAAGAGAAGGCTAAGGGGAGATCTAGTGGTTGTCTATAAACTTACCGGGGGGACCAGAGGGGAATAGGTGAGACCCTGTGTACTCAAGCATCTTCTGAAGTAACAAGGAATAACAGCCACAAGTTCATTGAGAGTAGGTTCAGGCTAGACATCAGGAGGCACTACTTCACAGCCAGGGTGGCCAGGATCTGGAACCAGCTTCCAAGGAAAGTGATTCTGGCTTCTACTTTAGGGGTCTTTAAAGTGAGGCTTAATAACTACCTAGCTGGTGTCGTATGAGCTTAAACTTACTAGGGTCATATGAACCCAGTATTCTTTCCTGCCCAAGGCAGGGGGTTGGACTTGATAATCTGTTCAGGTCCCCTCCAACCCTACATCTATGAATCTATTAATCTAGTAATCCAATGCAGACAAGTGCAGGGTACTGCATCTAGGGAGGAGAAACCAGCAACACACCAATAGACTGGGGAACACCCTTCTTGTCAAAACAGTGGCAGAAAGAGATTTTGGAGTCATTGTTGATTCCAGGATGAACATAAGGCTCCAATGCAAAGAAGTAGTCAGTAAGGCTAACTGCACCTAATTGTGCATCTACAGATGCATCACAAGCAGGTCCAGAGAGGTGATCCTTCCTCTCAATATGGCACTGGTCAGGCTACAGTTGGAGTACTGCATCCAGTTCTGGGCACCACAATTCAAGAGTGATGTGGCTAGCATTGAGAGGGTCCAGAGGAGGGCCATTTACATGGTCAAGGGGCAGCGGGTCAGGCCCTACAAAGAGAGGCTAAAGGGCCTGAATCTGTTCAGCCTCCACAAGAGAAGGCTGGAAGGGGATCTGATGGCCAGGGGTGGACCATCAGAAATGGCCAGCGGAAATTGGGTGAGGCTCTGTTCCCCCAGGCAGTACCAGGGATTACTAGAAATAACAGCCACAAATTGTTAGAAAGAAGGTTCAGCGTGGACATCAGGAGACATTACTTTACAGTTAGGGATGCAAGGCTCTGGAATGGACTCCCAAGGGAAGTGGTGCTCTCTCCTACCTTGGGGGTCTTCAAGAGGAGGGTGGACAAATATTTGGCTGGGGTGTTATGACCCTGGCACATGTTCCTGTCTGGGGCAGGGGACCAAACCTGATGATCTGTTTAGGTCCCTTCTGACCCTAAATACTATGAAACTATAACTCCATTCTATATAATGTAATTAAACATTATAGTAAGAAATAGAGCTATGCAAAATGTTGTCAGCTGTTTCATTTCAACGTTGTTTCAATTTGTTTTGAGCTCAAAATAGCAAAATCGAAATGAAATGAAGGGCTTCGAAACAGCCTCAAAACAAAACAAAAGCAGTCAAAATATTTTGAAAGTTTTGAAATGTTTTGAATTTTGAAGCTGAAGCTGGGCTTGCCTGCAGGGAAACAGAAAGTAAGGAGAGGGAGGGAAAAGAGTGGGAGAAGGACTGCTCTCATACTGGCTGTGTAGCTGGCCAGTGCTGTGCAGGAGGCTCTGCCAAGAGGCCTCAATGACCCTGATGGCCACTACTACTGCCAGTGAGTGTGGGCTTTTTTTTATGCTTTTTTGTTTGTTTGTTTGTTTTAAGTGCCAGGATGCTGGCATTGGGTGCAGCAGCGATAGGGATGTCTGGGGGGTGAAAGAAGGAGGTGGGCCAGGTGGGGCAGCCATAAGGGGATCTGGGGGTGTGAACAGGGGGTAGGGCTGGGTGGAGCAGCCATTGGGAGAGCCTGGGAGTGCAAGTGGGGGCCTGGGGAGGCTGCCATCAGGGGACCTGGGGGTCAGGGGATGAGGCTGGACAGGGTGGCTGGGGAGCAAGTGGGGGTGGGCCTTACAGGCCCTGCTCTAACTGCTCTATGGTAAAAAAAAACAAAGGCAAACAGCATATTTCTTGTATTTCTTTCAATATTCTTTCTTTAAATATATAAAAATGCCATCAACACAAACCAGGCAGTAAGATTCACTCTCCCAAAGGAGTTCCCTAATTGCTAGGCTAGAGAGCCATGCATTCTTGCCTGTTCAGTGGCGTGGCTTTCATAGGAGGGATAGAGATTACTCTCACCGAACCTATATGTGACAGTGTGGTGGTTAAGGTACTCGCCTTAAAAATCTGGGTTCAAATCTCATAATAAAAGAGAAGGAAGGTTCTCCCATGTCCTGAGAGAATGCTCCAACCAGTGGGCTATTGGATACAGGTGGGTATCACTGTTTTGGAGCTGAATTTAGTACTGTTAATGTGAATTAGTTGTGATTTCAGGGTATGTGGGACAGGTATAAGTAAAGTTTGCTTTAAATGAACAATTTTAAGTGCAGAACCTTAGGGAGATTGGAGCATGCAAACATAAAAATGGAGGTATTGAATTGCTAAATGTGGGCCCATACCATGAGTTCTTAGGATTCTGGGTCTAGAACAATTTCAGTCACTTCTATAAATATACTCTCACCTAATTTCATGCATTGAGGCAATTTGATTCCGGTCCTATAGGCCTGGATCATATTGGCAGCATGCCTTCCATAAAATGCCAAAAAGTAAATATTCTGTGACAGGCTAGCGGGTTACAATTCCAAAGCAGAGTGCAAGGTTTGGCCATGCAATTCTTGATGGGGTTAATGGAAGCACTAGAGCAGATATTTAAAGCATATTACTAAATATTTATCCCAGAAGCTGAACCCCCAGACTACTGCTCTTCTTTTTCAGAACTTATCAGCAAATTGTTTTTGACACAGTTTGAAACATAAAATATTTTTCCATTTAATTATTTATTTTTTTCTTCATAATTTGCTAAAGTAAATTTGCTATATACATAGATTTACCTTAAACCACAGCATTGCATACTGAAATGACATGCATCTGAGATTAATTTCAGGTTGGGATCACTTCAAACTAATGACCAAGTACCGATATTGCATCTGATCTCATTGTAAAAGTAATCATGGTTAATGACAGTCATATATTTGTTGGATACATCATACCTTATTTTGCATTAATAAAATCTTCACCTTACTGAAGCCTATGACATGTTCCAGAGACATGAATTAGTTGAAAATAACATTTCAAAACAAATAAATAATGATTTTCTTCAACAAATGTCAATCTGAAGTTCCATTACCCTATAATATCATTATGTGATAATCACCCTTTTGGGTTTTTTATGTAATAATGCTGCAGGCCCCTGTATTACAAATATAAAATATGACATCTTAAAGAATATACAAAACTAGATAACTGCATTAGAGTAAAAAAAAAGCCCAAGGGGCTGAGACAAATGCAGAAACAGCTTAGTGAAATGGGATACCGGACAGAGGAAGGAGATCAGACATCCGACTGACGTACAGGAAAAAAAATCTACTCTGGCGCTCCCCTCAGACCTTGGCATCTACATATTTAGATAATATGAGACTATGAAAAGGCCATCTGTTCACAGATTTCTGTATCACTAAATTGTGAAAAAAGATGGGTTGAACTGAGTAACAGAACATTTATCATTCTCTTTTTTGGATACAAACTTCAGTAGTTCCCTGATCTTATTTACAAAAAAACTTATATCTGTACATCCTTTTGATTGTATGTGTGCATGAAAGAGAGAGAGAGAGAACACTCAACCATGCATTGTGGGAATAGTAATATCAGATATCTACACACAATTGCTGTGCTTCAGGAGTATCGTTCATTTATGCGCCAGTGGATGCATCAACACAAGATGCTTAACTGAGTAGTAGCGTACTTTATTGAGAAGTAAGTGTGTGAGTCTACTCAGTAAACTGCAATTGTAAGTAGCAAATTTCCTTTCAATTAGTAATGGTGCAGTAGCGTTCATGTAGATGACTGATGGAGAGTATATCTGCTCCCGATCAGCCATCAACCTCCACCAGGTGGTGGGAGAATGCTCCCTGCCCCTGGAGCTGCCCTCTGCCAGGGTAAGCTCCACCACTATGTCACCCTACCACAGCAATAGGGAGTGCCAAGCCCCCTACTCCAAGATCATAGGTGATGTTTAGGTTGAGTACGGGGGAGGGCACATGCCCCCCTTGTGATTGGATGCTGTCAATGCTGCTTCTGGCATCTGCGGGTGGTCGCCATTCATGACACATTCCCGCTGCTGACACCGCCCGTAGGCAGTCCCCACTTGGCCCAACCTTACTGCAGCTGCCTACAGGTGGTCCTCACTCGCTACTGCTACATTCCCACTGCCAACACTGCTGCTGACACCTATGGACTGTCACCATGCTGCCCCAGCCTCAGGAGGCATGAGTCATGCATGTCCAAGATCCGTGATCAGGAGCAGGGGCTGGAAGATCTTTATCTCGCAGCACCAGCTCTGCAGTTGCAAGGCCAGCACTGGGAGATAAGGGTCTCCCAGCCTGGTCCCTGTGACTATAGAGTATGTGCGGAACAGGGGCTGGGAACTGTCCTGGTCAGGGGCAGATCCCAGGTCCATGTCTTAATTGGGTGATTGAGGCACAGGTTTTGGAAAGATCTTCAGGGGTGGGGTAGGTCCCAGCCCTCTGCCTCATCTGCCAGTGGAGCAGCTAGCATCCAGCTAGCTACAAGTTGTCCCACTGGTATATCAGGCCAGAGGACTGGGAACTTTCCCTCCCCTGCATCTCTTTCCAAGTCCCCTGCCCCTGATCAGGGAGCCAAGGCTAGGAGCTCCCTGCTGTCTCCTGGTCCAGTGCTCCCTACCAGCCCCTGGGCTAGCACCAAGGGGGAACCTAGAGCTCCCCTTGGTGGTGGTGGAAGGTGCCCATTGCAGGGGCCCAGGAAGTGGGAACAGTTTGCTGCCATTAGTAGCAAATCTGCTCCAGCTTCCCTGAATGTCTAGACACCTGCCCAGGAGAGTTTACTTGTGAGTAAATTGATCACCGATGAAATGCATGTATAGCCACACCCAGAACATAATATTCCTAAACCATGTACAAACATTCAGTTTCTCCTGGGACAGTCACTGGTCTCCAAAGAGAAACCACTAGATATCCAAGATATCTCCCAGAGCATAACCTGGAAACAACATGGAAACAACCAGGGTTAAATTAGTCCCAGGAGAGTCTTTCCTGTGAGAGTGAAAATCTGTACATGTTCTCTTCTGAGAGAAGCCACATTAAAGTCCTCCAGCATCCTAGGGTGCTTTGCCCCCTCCCATCTGGGCTGGGCACACTGGGTGCATTTACATGTGCAACTAATGCACCTGCATTTCTTTCTCAGAAAATTCAGGCTCATTAAACTGCACTCCCATGTGTAAGTGAACGTGCACCCATTAAGAGCAAATTTGCTTTGGATGGGAGCAGTGCACTCCAGCGCTGCTCCTACCCTGCTCTGTCCCACCCTGCAGTAGTGAGGGAGAGCTCCAGGCTCCACTCTCCAAGTGCCATCCCAGGACTATTAGTAGGTACAGGAGCTGGTCTCAAATTCCATGGGGTAAGGGAGAGCTGTCCCAGCAGCCAGGACTGCTGAATCCAAGCCATGCTGAGATTGGGTTGGTACCCAGTGCCCACGTGTCTGAGACGCAGCAGTCCCAGCTGAAAAGACATCTCGTCCAGCCACCTGGGTATTGGGACAGGTCCCAATCCCCATGCGGTAAGGAGACAGCTGCCCCCTTAGTTGATACAGCTCCCTCCCATCTGCCACACAGCAGAGATTAGTGAGGCAGCAGCAGGCCCCCAATTTTAAGAACTGGCTTGTAGATAGAGTAAATATTGCATTAGAACAATGTTCTAGGGGAGCAGAAAGGGTTAACTGGTTTCTAAAAGTCTGTTTGTGACAAAGTTTCATTTTCTTAGCCTTCATGTCTGAAGCCAGCAGACAAACAGGCTGAGAAATTGAAAACATGCAACACAGTGTTCCCTGAAAACCCATAACAAGAGATAAGGTAGCATCAGGCCACAGTGACCAGCTGCAAAGGGATTTCAGCTTTTGGTGAAATGACCAACTTAGGAGGCCAGGCATGCCCAAATTACAGTACAGGTAAATGACCAAATTAAGATGTATGTATGTGGTGGGTTTGTTGGAACAAAGGAATACGCTGACAGAACAGAACATGGACAGCATGATGACCACAGGGAAACCAATCAATAGTACCCAGAAATGAACAGTCACCAGTGGAGAAAGAATACAAAACAAGGGATTTTGGAGCAGAAAAGGGATCTCAAGGAAGCATCCTGAGGCCACTATGTGCAGATGGTGTGCCATCTGCCCATCTCACCCATTCCACTGGGGGCCTGAGCATCAGAACCTTGACCCTCCAGGCTTCTGACATCTGATGTTCAAGCAAGAACCACAGGGTGGCTCCTATGTACTGGCCAGGCATACCATTCTTCTTGTGAAGCCTTAGGAATGGGTAGATTAATAGAATTGAGTGGGTTATTTTGTTTTCTTTGCCTGCATTACTCTTATCTACTATCTCTGTGTATCAATAAAATTTGACTACTATCAAATGGTTGGTCTGAGAGTTTAGGTCTGCCCAGAACCAACCCCCCCCCCCGCCAAAAAAAAAAAAACCTAGCAAGGAACAGAACACTTCTCTTTCATGATCCCCACATTGTGTTTCAAGGAAGTCCTGCTTTCAAATTGGGTCAGTCAATCAGGGACACCCTATGCACTGCTGACATCTGTTGCCAGACAGACGAAGAGTCTGCACAGCATGCTGAGATGTGTGCACAAGGGCTTCCTAACTGTGCAGTAACAGCAAGACAATTTCTCTCCTCTTGAAGGGTTCAACATTCAAATGTTCAGGCATCTCTTGATACATTTTTCTACCAGGATAACAAACCTAGAAGAATTCTCCCAGGTCATTTGAATGTGTGTACGTGTTCCTGGTTTTGTGCTCTGCAACAATTATACCTATGCTTTACACTTGAGGCCCAAACATATTACATATTTTGTCTCCCTAGCAGATCAGAAATCAGAGTTCATCTCTTTGGAAAGGGAGTTTATGTCTTATGGGTCTAGCCCACCTAAGAAAATGGAGTCATATGACACCTGAACAATAACTTCTCAGTTCTGTAGTAACGCATATTGCCACAGAGCAATATCACACTGACATAGAATAAAATGTTTCTTCTTGATTTTATGTGAATTACATTTCAGTATAAAAGTTCTGAATTTTACCTTTCCCTCAGGGGGAGGGGGAGGAGTTATAATCAGATTCTCAGAGCAGAAGGTTCTACAGAGCAGAAGGTTTTATGTATCCAATATCCTCATAATAGCAGCAGAACTTTTCCAAAATGGACATTTTGCTGATCTTCACTGACCCCTGTTCAATTGGAGTGGGGGAAGTAAAAGTAAAAAAACATTTTGTGAAAATATAAGTTGAAAGTAGGGCTGTGCAAAGCTTCAAGTGCTGATTCGATTCACAGGAGATTCATCCCCACAAGGTGGCCATAACTCCAAATACAAATCAAAGCAGGTTGGCTGATCTTGTGAGGCGGGCTTTAAACTAGCTTTGCCGGGGAACGGGCCAGCTGAAAGAGGAGAGAATGCTCGGCCGCTAAGTCAGGTAAGTCGGGTGGGCAAAGGTGGTAGCAGCTTGGGGGATATGCAGGAGGAGGGGGAGGCGGCAGTGCATAGCCTTAAATGCTTCTATACTAATGCACGCAGCATGGGAGGTAAGAACGAGGAACTGTCTCTCTTGTGGCTGGGGAAAACCCGGACTCGATTGGGCTCACGGAAACCTGGTGGGACCCGACCCATGACTGGGCCGTAGGCCTTGATGGCTATGCCCTTTTCAGGAAAGATAGGGTGGGGAAGAGAGG
>JAGPOW010001338.1:41764831-41814358 GCA_030014935.1 Caiman crocodilus
GGAAGTTGTTCTTGCTCCTACCTTGGGTGTCTTCAAGAGTAGATTAGATAGGTACTTGGCTGGGGTCCTGTGACCCCAGCACTTGTTTCCTGCCATTGTTGGGGGGTCAGACTAGATGGCCTGCTCTAGGCCCCTTCTGACCCTAGTTACTATGAAACTATGAAACTATGAAACCAATAAAAAGGTCTGAATCGCTTCAAAGCTCTCCAAGTCTTTGGACAAGATTAGGAGAGTGTCAATGATTCAAGCAGTCCCTGCCTGCTGCAGCAAAGAGCTAGAGCAGGCTTCAAGCTGGTAAATATGGGGTAGGGGAAGCGAGGCTGGGGAAGAGGGAAGGGGACCATGGGGGGGGACCCCTGCCAGCCCACATCCTCTGCCTGCTCCCCCAACTCCCAGACCCCTGCCCACTCCCCCAGCCCCCCACCCACCAATGGCTGCCCCACCTGCACCCACTCCTGGTGCTTTAAAAAAAAGTCCCACTCACCTGATGCTGCCGGGCAGGGAGGAAATTCCTGTTGCCCTCCACTGCCCCACACTGCATGGAGGGATCTGCACAAGCCCCCTCCCCTTCCCAGCCCCCACATGGCTGTCCTCCCCACCCCAGCTCTAGCCCTTTAAGAAAAAAAATGAAAAAAACTCTGAACTCACCAGTTCCTGCAGTGGCTTCAGGGCTTTGTGGGGCTCATGGAAGAGCCCCCCCCCATGTGGCAATGCGGAGCAGCAGGGATTGTCCCTTGCTGGGCAGGAGCCAGTGAGTTCTCGTGTTTTGGGGTTTGTTTTTCCTTAAAGGGCCAAAGTTGGTATGGGTGAGGCAGCCACGGGGGGTGGGGCTGGTACAGTGGGGGGTGTTGAGGGACTCATGAAGAGCCACCCACACAGCGTGGAGTAGTAGGGGGGCAATGGGGATTGTCCGCCACCTCCCAGCACCACCCAGTGAGTCAGGGCTTTTTTTTCAAAGTGCCAGGAGCTGGGCCAGGCAGAGCAGCCATTGCCAGCTGGGACAGTGGGCAGGGGATGGGTCTGCATCATTCAGAGATTCAGCTAAATCAATTTAGGACAGTAATTCAAATCACTGAATCAAATCACTGTCCCACAAATTGACCAGATCTGATTCCAAAGAATACTAGCTGCTTTGCATAGGCCTAGTTGAAAGCAGTGAAAATAACTCATACATTCAGCACTTGTGTCTGAACATAGTCTTTTTTAGTACATATTGAAAATAGATTCATTAGAGTGTTGGCTTAGTAGTTATAACTCTTAGAATAGGTCTTCATCCTGCTAATATAATTGATATAATTTTCTTTAGAAGCAAACAAACATAGGCCCAAATCTGTTAAATGTGTTGTGTACACTGAGTCAACATTAATAATAACTAGCTGGAATGTCACTATAATATCATTAAAGGAGCTAGTTATCCATACGTTTAACTCTTTATATGTCATAAAAATTAAGAAAATATTATTTTCATTCTGAGTCTTTCCAAAATGTTGTTTAGATTATCATCATGCCAACCATGGCAGTGTTAGGAACTTACTTTGAGGCACTATGCAAGCACTTAAGTTGGTTTAAGTGGGGCTCAGGTTTTATACTGGCCCTTTCCAGAGGATGTTTTTATTTTATATATGGTGAATATGACAGAAATTTCACAGTTTTAGGGTCAAATGTTTCGTGTTCTGGCAGATTCAGTACAATGTGAAATTATTTTCTATTACTCCTTTCAGCCAAAAATAAGCACCCTTCAATTGCTGAAGGAAATTTCATTGTGATTATCTGGAAAAGCATCATATAATAGCACACACGAGCCACATCTACACATGGTCTTAACTGCAGAGCAGATTAATTAGGTGCGGAATAAAGTGTCACTGTCTACATGAGCAATGGTATAAGGCCACAGTAAACTAATTAACACCATAGTAAGGACTATCTTATGCCAAGGTTTACTGTGATTAAATGTATATGTAGATGTTGACTGTGGATATAAATTGAACCCAGTCAGCCCTGTCAGGCAGGGGCCAAACTCCTGCCTACCACTTATTCATATGGCTCTGTACTTTCTGCACCCTGCCAGCACCTCCACCACTCAACACCACCACCCAGAGCCTGGGGCTGATCAGCCTTAGTGTAAACTGCTTTTCCCTGGCTCAACTTGCTGTTGTTCAGGTGCATGTGTAGATACTGCACCTGTGAATAATTTACTCTGACTCAAACTGCTCCAGAGTTTATTGCTTCAAATTGATTGCATGTGTGGAAGCACCTCTGTTCACCAGATTTTAAACCACACCTTTTCTAAAACCCAAGCAAATTGAGAACTTTGTGGGCCATCACATTACCTAAACATATTTGCTAGCATTCTTTCTTAGTATGGCATAAACCACGTATTCACAAGAAGACCTATAGAAAGCTGTACTTTTTGTTTCTATGAACTAAGTAGGACATAGTCTTCCTTCAAGAATAATCCCTAAATGCCCCCAAAGCAAGCTATCATGTTCTTGTGTCCAGAAAGGTAAATTGTATTCTGTGTAATAGAAACAATTTAAATAGGCTTTAATGCATAAGCCATGAAGATTGTACCATAATTTATTGTGTATTTCAAACGGCTTGTTTAAAACACTTTGAGATACTTTTTCAACTCTATAAAGCACTTGTTTTTAGTCTTTCTGATAGAGTTATAGTCAGAATATATAACATATTACAAACTTATCTAAAACATGCCATATCACACATATATTTGCGAAGTACCAGTAGTTCATTAATAAAATGATATGGATTAAACTGAATAAACTAATATTGATTTTTAGGGAAAAAAATGTCTCCACGCAAGTGTTTTTCATTTTTTATTTATGAATTTACTGCATGGAATTAGGTGACTAAATAAATTATTCCATCTCAAAATATGGGAACTCATCATTTAGAAGTTCTTCAACATTAGACAGAAAAATAATGAACTACATATATGCTAAATTTGTGAGGCACCTGCTCACTTAGTTTTCTAATGTGATACTGACTAATGTTAATGGTTTCTAACACAACCTGGATAGAAAGCTTTTTAAAGAAATTGACGCATAAAGCATTTTATTGACATTTTCAAACAAGAAAATAAAGAATTCTATTGTATGCTATGGTTACAGCTTTCTGTTATCAGTGTGACAAAACATTTTTTCTGTTATATCCTATAAAATACATTCAAATCACTTTTAGATATTTCAAGCAGTAAGCTTTTAACATGAGTTTACTATGTAGAAAATAGATGAGAATGACTTTATTGGCATTTCTCCAATTTTTACTTTCTGGGCATGTCTACACATGCATTTGATGCAGCACCAGTTTACTTATGAGTAAATGGTGACAGGCACTCATCTACACATTCAAGGAAGTGGGAACAGCCAATCTGCTCCCAGTTCTCAAGGCCCTGAACTGGGATCCTGCCACCACCAGGGGGAGATCCAAGCTCTGGCTACAGCTGCTAGCCACTGGCAGCCCTTTTCCAAAGACAGTCATACTTGCTGCTCTCTGGCCAGCCACTTTCCCACCCAGGAACAGTATGGCCAGAGGAGAGACTGGGTGCAGCAGTGCTCTCCTTGCTGTTTGTGCCTTCCCACACTATGGATGCTCCAGCCCCTGCCCCTGGCATCAATGATGAGCTTGCTGCACTCCTCTGGCTGCTACACTGGTCCTGCTGGTCCACTGCACCAAATGCCACCTGTCCCACAGCCATCTGGGCCCTACTGGCTCCCCTACATGCAGCAACCACCTGCCCATCTGCTGTGCATCATCCCAGGACCACCACCATGTATCTGCCACTTCCACCCCATCCTCCTGGCTGGATCCTGGCAGGGACACCAATGATGAGTTCTAGGATGCCATTGCTTGGGCTGTTGTCACCCTCCTGGGCCTCTATCCTCACCACCTCTGGGCCTACTGGGCCAGGCAGAACTGGTTGTGACACATCATCCAGCACACCTGAGCTGTGATTGGAGGCCTTCTGCATGACCCAGCACATCTTCCTGGACCTCCTGGAGCAGCTCTGGCTCCACCTGGAGTGGTAGCACACCAGCATGGGCCACTCGTCCTCACAAACACCTGCCTGGCCCTCACCCTGCTCAAGTTGGCCATGCCCACCAGCCTCTGGAACATCAGCCACCTGTTTGATGTGGGCAAGGCTACCACCATGAAGGCCATCCTGGAGGTTTGCAGTGCTTTCCAAGACATGCTGGGGGGGCATTGTGTTCTGCATACATGACTCCCTTGTGGTAATGGACAGGGTTCCACGTCCTGGGATTTCCCCCAGTGCATTGGGGCCCTCAACAGGACCCACATCCCCATCACCTGCCTGCCCCAAGGAGACTGCCCCTACTACAGCTGGAAGGGCTTTCAGGCCATGATATTCCAGACCATCATGGCCACTGAAGTGCTTTCACACATGTGATTGCCAGTTGGATAGGAAGCACCCACAATGCATGCATCTTCCAATGCCTGTGTCTTCCAGAACTCTGATGATGCCAGGTATGGTGGAGAGTGGGCATTTCATGCTGGGGGTGCCCTTGAGGCAGAGAAACAGAAGAAACAGAGGTGGTCTGTTTCTTGTTTGATTTCTCAAGACAACTTGGGTGCACCAGCAATTCATGTCAGGGAGAGATTTCTCACTCTTGAAGAATGTCCTATTTCTTTTTCATTCCTCTCTTATACCCTTTAGCTCAGCATCTTCAAAGTACTCTTGCAGTTGTGTAAATCAAGAGGGAGTCCCAAGCAGTAATTGACAGAAAAATCCTGTTAATTAAACTGCTAATTATTGGTTATCAGAAAGTTCCAATTTGAATGAATTACTACTAAGTTTGGAACATATCAATAAACTGATTAACTACCTTGGAAAACAAGGTTTCCAAGTGTCCTTGGAAGAACAAAAGAACTGTGGCAGGGCACTGTGGGTGCCTGCCACTTTACAGGCCTGAAGCTAGCAGCTGACAGGTGCTTGATGAGGTCAGCCATTTTGAACCTGGGGCTGCCTATATAAACAGGGCAGTTTTGCTTCTGCAGACCAGGAAACAACATTGCCTGGCTGTAGGGATCATCTGGATGTAAGGGAGGAGCTGAAAGGGATGGTCAGGAGGCTCCTGGTCCTGAGCATGACCTAAAACTGCACCCTGCCAGGAGTGGGTGGCCTGGTAGGACTCTCAGTGACATGGAAGCCCCCAGAAAATGCCAGGCCAGTTATCACCCCACTGAAAGGCAGGTAGGGGTGCCTTAACCCTAGCCCCCACCTTAGGATGTGTTCATGTTTAATCAGAGGTAGCTGCAGGGGTGTAAGACCAGAGGAGAATTTGCATACCATCAGAGGTAGTTGGGGCCACGTACAGCTGAGGCCGCCTGAGACCATCAAGGAAAAAACCCCTCCCATGGCCCCAGTGCAGGGGGCAGAGATCTGGTAGCCTCAAGTGAGGGGGTGGCAGTGGTGAAGCCCCACATAGAGAGAGCAGTGGTGGAGCCTCGCATAGAGGGGCAGCCTGTAAAATCACAGACAAGGTAGCACCATGACCCAAGAGGGGAGTAAGATTCCCCTGTGAGACCCTGGGGTACCAGTCATGGTGTGAGGTACCCCAGCTCTTGCCATCCAGTGAAGGGGGACCCAGAGAGAGGGTGGGGCTAATGAGGCTGGAAGTAGAATGGACCATGCTGGGGCCAGGACCAAGTAGGTCAAAAGGGTCAGGTGCCCACCATGAGGGGCACCCAGTGTTGTAAGCCTGGGACCCCACCTGACCTTTGAGGTGAGGCCAGGGCCTATGTATGGCTGAAGGTCCTGAGTGGGGACACACCTGTGAAGGGGGCCAGCTACCAGGAACTTGGTATCCTGGATGAAGGCGACGTAGGCCACCTGAGCGGAGGGTTAAAAGGAGGGTCCTGCCAGAATGATCCCGGAGCCTAGTGTGGGGCTGGTGTGCTTAATAACATCTAGCCCCAGGTGAGGAGCAGTAGGCTAGCCCCAAGGCAGGAGCAGATTTGTGGAACCTCAGTGAGGGGGTAGCCCCAGAAAAAGGGGCCAAGATTAGTAGCCCCTGTGAGGGGTGGTGTACTAGCCCCAATGTGGGGCAGAGTTGGGGAGCCCCGGTGAAAGAGGCAGAGATCTACAGCCCCAAGCGAGGGGGACAAGAGAGCACCCCAAGCGAAGGGGTAGGCCCAGGTAAGTCTCTGGATGCTTGAGGCTGAGGTTTGAGCCAGGAGGAGTGAAAGGGGGCTCAGTCCCAGAGCGAGAGAGGCAAGTCCTTACCCTGGTAAATGCTCTACTGCCAGGAGGCAGTGTGGTGAGGGTTGAATGTAACGTCTGTAGTAGCATCACGACCTGCTGCCCTGGGGGGAAGTGAGAGTCTCCTGTGAGACCCTGGAACAACAGTCATGGTGTGAGGTACCCCGGCTCCCTACATCCAGTGAAAGGGGACCTGGAGAGAGTGTGGGACTAGTGAGGCTAAGATAAAGTGCCCCCTAAACTGGCCCATGCTGGGGCTAGGGTTAAGAAGGTCAAAAGGGCCAGGTGCCCACCACAAGGGGCACCCCGAGTTGTGGGCCTGGAACCCTGCCTTGCCTTTGAGGTGAGGCCAGGGCCTGTATGTGTCTGAAGGTCCCGAGCGGGGACCATGCATGATAGGGGAGCTAGCTACTAGGAGCTCAGCAGCCTGGATGAAGGTGGCATAGGTCACAAGAGTGGAGGGATCGAAGGGGAGGTCCTGTTAGGAGGGTCCTGGAGCCTAGTGTAGAGCTGGTGACTATTAACATCTGGATACCATCTGCAAGGCTTGGTCTGAGGTGTAGGGGATGAAAAGAGCTGTAGATAGAGCCCCCTAGCATCAGGGCAAGAAATGGGCAGTCTCCAACCTTATTTAACAACTTATGAATCTTCCATCAAGTTGTGGCAGGTGAGACAGGTGGGCAGCATGCCCAGAGGCAGGCAGGAGGCTGACAACAGCTGGTCTGAGAGAAACCCACTATGCCACAAGAACCACTAGGTAAAACAAAGGTAAATCAAGAGGAAACAGCAAAACAAAAATAAATCAGGGCGAGACATCTACCATACGAATTAATCAAGGCTAGACATTTCACATGGTTACATACCAGACAAATAGGAGCCTGGTTAAAATCATCATGAATATAGTAAGATAAGCTGGAAGTGATACTTCATTATTTCTTTTCAGATGGCCTAGCCATGAACTCGCATCCTCTTGCACTATGTCATCAGTATTTTGTATTTTAATTTTTGTTTGTAGTGCCCAGCTTAGCATGAGGTTCACAGTCATCAACTTCTACCTCACCCCACAGTGCCATTAAGTCACCAGTCCCCTTCTATAACCTGTTGGGGCCCCAGGGGTCAGTCACAGGTGTGGGCATGGCCACGAATGAGGAGGACACCATCATGGGCCTTGCTCAGGCTCTCTGGGCCCCTGTGCAGTTGTCCCTATGTTGCAGCCAGCTGTCCAGGCTCAACAGCACCCAGTGCAGAGGCCCAACCTGGGACTGGCAGCTGCATGGAAGAAGCAATGCCGCATAGCACCTATGACTTTAGGGCAAGCTGTTGGGTGTGGGCTGCAGGTAGGTGGATCTGGCCCTGGCAGCCACAAGCTGCCTTCAGCTGGGGCTGGGGTCTGCCTGGAGCCTGCAGCAGCCTGGAGAAGCCTACAAGCCTGAATAGGACAGGCCTTACAGCCATGTAGCAGTGCAGTGCCAGGCAGCAGTTCCAGGGTGCAGGCAAGCAAGCAGGGGCAGTTGCCCTATAGCCTGCCCAGGAGTGGCCTCAGGCTCCCTGCTGGTATGCCCCAGGGCTCTGAGTCCCTGCAGGCTTTTAAAGCCTAAGGACCCTGGGGCAGCAGAGGCTCCCATCCCAGAGCCCTGGGGCTAGAACTTGCTCCTGGGTCACATCTCCACGTGCATAACTGCTCAGTGACTAATCATGAGTAAATTTGCTACCTGTATTTGCAATTCATAGTTTCATAGTTGGTAGGGTCAGAAGAGACACAAGCAGATCAAGTCCAACCACCTGCTATGGGCAGGAAAGAATGCTGGGGTCAAACGACCCCGACAAGGTGCCTACCTAGCTTCCTTTTAAAGACCCCCCCAGAGTAGGAGCGAGCACCACTTCCCTTGGAAATTGGTTCCAGATCCTAGCTGCCCTGACTGTGAAGTAGTGCCTCCTGATATCTAGCCTGAATCTACTCTCAGTTAACTTATGGATGTTATTCCTTGTTACTCCCAGGAGTGCTTGGGCAAACAGGGACTTTCCCATTCCCTGATGGTCTCCCTTAGCCAGTTCATAGATAGCCACCAGATCCCCTCTCAGCCTTCTCTTGTGGAGCCTGAACAGGTTCAGGTCTCATAGCCTCTCTGGCCTGCCCTGCTGACCCCTGATCATGTGAGTGGCCCTCCCCTGGACCCTCTTCATGTTGTCCACATCTCTCCTGAAGTCTGTCGCCCAGAACTGGATGTAGCACTCCAACTGCAGCCTGACTGATATCTTATAGAGGGGAAGGATCACCTCCTTGGACCTGCTCATGATGCATCTGTGGATGCATGACAAGGTACAGTTAGCCTTCCTGATTGCATCCCTACATAGGCAGCACATGTTCATCTTTGAGTCTATAATGACTCCAAGATCCTTTTATGCCTCTCTGCTGGTGAGAAGGGAGTTCCCCAGCCTGTAGGTATGTGGCTGGTTTTTTCTCCCTCCGTGCAGTACCTTGCATTTGTCAGTACTGAATCCCATCTTGTTCTAATCCGCCCACATCTGTAACCTGTCCAGATCCAATTGCAGCCTGTCCCTCCCTTCTAGCATGCTCATTTCTCCCCACATCTTAGTGTCATGCACAAATTTGAACGAGGTGCTTTTCATCCTCTTGTCTAAGTCACTGATGAAGATGTGGAAAAGTGCGGGCCTAAGGACCAAGCCCTGGGGAACCCCTCTGCCCACATCCCTCCAGGTCAAAAATGACCCATCAACCACTATTCTCTGGGTGTGGCTGTCCAACCAATTTGTGACCCATCTGACTGTGTAGGCATTGACACCACAATCTCCTAATTTTTTAATGAGAATAGGATGAGAGACAATGTCAAAGTCTTCCTAAAGTCCAGAAATACTGCATCCACTGTGACACCTGCATCCAAGGATCTTGTGACCTGGCCATAGAAAACCACCAGGTTGGTCTGACAGGACCTGCTTCTAATGAACCCATGTTGGTTGCCCCTAAGCATATACTCCCCTGCTTACCCCTCACAGATGTGCTCCTGGATAATTTTCTCAAACAGGACTGAGGTAAGACTAACAGGCCTATAATTTCCTGGGTCCTCCCTCCTCCCTCTTTTGAAAGTGGGAACAACATTAGCCCTTTTCCAGTCCTCTGGCACCTCACAAGAGCACCACAAGTGCTCATAAAGCTGTGCCAGGGGTCCTGCAATGACCTCTGTTAATTCTCTCAGCACTCTGGGATGGAGATCATCAGGGCCTGCTGATTTGAACAGATCCAGTCCCACCAGAAGTTCCCTGACTAGGTCCTCTCTGACCCTGGGCCTGGCTGTGTCTCCCCTGGGACTATCGGGGATCTTGGTGTGGGAGATGACCTAGTCCCTGCTCAGAAAAATGGAGGCAAAGAAATTTTTAGACCACCAGATTTCCTAGCATGTCCTGCAGAACCCAGAACCTTCTTTTTACCCCCTACATATTTAAAAAAGGATTTCTTTTTTCTTACCTTTGATCCGGGTTGCTAGTCCAAATTCCATCTCTGCCTTGGCCTTCCTAACAGCCCCCTACAATCTTAAGCAAAGGAGGCATAGTCCTCCCTGGTGATGGCCCCTCCCTTCCATTGGGTGTACACCTCCTTTTTAGCTTTAAGATGTTCCTGGATGCTTTTGGTTAGGCATGGGGGCTTTTGATTGCTCTTGCCCCCTTTGATCTGTGTTGGGATTGCCACCCTTTGGGCTTGGAGGATTGTCTCCTTCAGGAACAACCACACTTCTTGGACTCCCAACTTCCCACCCCTCCAGGACCTCAGTACCTCCCTGACCAGTCTCAGTTCAGTGAAATCTGCCCTCCTGAAGTCAAGGGCTGCTGTCTTGCTGCAGGCCTTTGCCACCTTGTACTGGATGGCGAATTCCAGTAGGCAATGATCGCTATCACCCAGGTGGTCAAGCACCCACAGTCCCCTCACCAGGCCATCACTTGTGGCTTCTTGTGGTTTCTAACAAGGCATTTCCCCTGGTGGGACTGTGCACCTCCTAGGTGAGATGGAGGCCCTGTAACATGACTAGAAACCTACATGAGTAGTCAGATTGGCTGACTGTTCTTCCCAGCAGATGTCCAGATAGTCTAGGTCACCCGCCTCCACAAGCTGACCTGAGAATTCCCAGTCTAGCTTTTCTCCCAGGTTGGGTGGTCTGTAGTAGACCGTTAAGTCCCTTTCCCCTCAGCCCGCTTGTATTCTGATCCATAGCACTTCTGTCTACCCTTCTCTACAAGCACTGCTTGTTGAGGATGTGAATTGGTCTTTGACTCAGAGCACCACACCCCCACCTTTCCTCCCTGTTCTATCCCTTCTGTACACCCTTGATGTTCACTGCCCAGTCATGCATTGGATCCCACCATGTTTCAGTGAGCCCCACTATGTCTGGGTTTGTGTTAGCTAGCAGGAGAGCAAGTTCCTCCTGCTTGTTCCCCATACAACGAGCACTAGTGTATAGGTATTTAAGGCCTCCTGAAGGTATATGCACCTCCCTCCTGATCCCAAGACTATCCAGGCCTATGTCCCTTACCTGGATATTACTGGTATAATTAAGTGATATTAGTGTGCAGTACTGCATAGCTAAATGTCACATGTAGACACACCCTCTGAATATGCAGTCTTGGTACCTTCTACACAGGACTAGTAAAAAATAAGTGATTTTTTTCTATAAAAAATTAAAAGTAAAATATTGTACAGGAACACAGAAGATTTCTTTGATTCACTACGGATTTTTTAAAGGAAGGTATTTTCAGGGAGCAGAGAGAGAAAAAACAATTCACTCCAGAGTGGAATAGCCTGGGAAGTGGCAGACTTTTTTTCTCTAATTGGGCTGATTCATAGCACAGACTTGACCTGGATCTCTAAAATCCCAGGTGAGCATCCTCATCAATTAGCTTATTGACTATTCTATCATGAATGGGTCAATCTTTATTGCATTCAATGATTATTCAATGCTTCAAGTAGTTCTAGAAAATCTGCTTCATTCTGTGTCTGGTTCCCATCTCTGACTGAGAAGCTTAAATTTTGAAGGCATGGTCCTCCTTCCCATTGACCTCTCTCATTCTCCAGTACTGAAATATTCAGGAAAAGTTGACATAAAAGTGGAGTTAACAGTATTAAGGAAAGTTTGGCTTTTTATTGAAGCTAATATTCAGATTTCTATATGCATTTGTATTGCTGTGATTACCACTCATATTGTGTGGATTTATTGAAAACCTGAGTGGAACTATCAAAAAAAATCCTGTTCTTAAGGATCGGTACCCCAGATGCAGGTAAGGAGTAGAGCAGGGGTTCCCAAAGTTTTTATGCTGTGGCCTAGCAAACAGGCTGTGGACGGGCAAACCATGGACCAGAAGTGGCCACAGCCTGGCAAACTATGGCAAACCAGACAAGGGGGTGGGCCAAACCCTTTGCTGCCTCAGAATTGTGGAAGAGCCATGGTCTCTTTGCCTGGCTCTGGGGGGGGCCACAGTTTGCCAGTCTATAGCCACTTCTAGTATGGCAGCTGACTGTGCTGTGGACCAGTAGGCGACCCGCTGCAGCCCAGATGGCAAATAATAATTTATAATTTTGAGGCATGCAGTTCCATTTCTAGAAGTGAAAAAAGCTTGCATATTAAATCCTGATTATTATTCATGCATTTGGATTAATAATTCAAACTTCTAATTCTTTTAAAGTTTATGGATTACTGATGTACTGTCCTGGAGTTATACTGGAAGAAATTATTATGACTCATACAAATGAAGGCCAAATGATTATATTAGGGCTATAATTAAATTCACTATAATAACCTAAAAACTACAAATGAAAAAATTTATGAATTTATTCTAGTGTCAATTGCATACTAACTATTTACAGTTCAGGGTTAAGACTATTTCCATCACTTCTATCACCTTTGGATAAGTATTAATTGTTCTTCCTTCCCTCTCTCCTGGGAGTTGCTTATGACATTATCCTGCTCTTCATGTTTTATATTATACCTATGAAATACAAAAAAGTGCATGACCTATAGCAGTTAAAAAGGCAAATATACAATTAATAATTACCATATTTACTTGCATACTAAATGCACCTTTACCCCCAAACCAGGCACTATGAAGTCTATGTCAAAATTGGGGCATGTGACTTAAGAAGAGAAGCCAATTTTCTGCCCAGAATAGAAGAACCATGCTTTGTTTCCTGTTCTACTAGGCTAGAGCACTTCTATTTGGGCTGAATCAATTAAATAATCATTGTTCTGTCCCTGGGTTTTAAAAATCATCTTTCATTTTTAACATTCTTGATGTTCTGCTAATAAAGCTTTCCTCTGGTAATTTTGCTGTGTAGCTACTCCTGGCCTGGAAAAATATTTTTTTCTTCACTCTGCCTCCACAAAATCAATGTGCTCATCCTAGCTGGGGCATTTGGTAGGCAATAAAGTATTATATTAATAAGGGCATTGAAAACAAAACAGAAAATGCCATTATGCCACTGCACAAATCCATGGTACACCCATATTCTGAATACTGTATACAGTCTGGTCCCAGCACCTCCAAAAGTATATAGTAGAGGTAGAATAGGTAAAAGAAAGGCAATATGGGCATAGAGAGCTTTTCATATGAGCTGAGAGTATAAATAAGTTAGGATTTTTCATCATGGAGAAAACACAGCTGAAGGGGATATATGGTAGAGACCTATAAAATCATGAATGGCATAGAAAAAGTAAATAGGGATTTATTATTCACTTTCACACACAATATTACAATTATATACAAGAAAATTATTAGGTAGGAACTTAAAACAAAAGGATGCAAAAAACTCTTTCACATGCTGTATAATTAACTTGTTGAACTCCTTTCCATGATGTTGCTGAGGCTGATAATTTAAT
The DNA here is from genome assembly GCA_030014935.1 of Caiman crocodilus. NCBI lineage: Eukaryota > Metazoa > Chordata > Crocodylia > Alligatoridae > Caiman > Caiman crocodilus. The sequence continues at coordinate 41,777,951 of JAGPOW010001338.1, forward strand.
CAGGTTCAAACAAAGATTGGACAAATTCAGTTCAAGATGGGTTGTATCCATGGATATTAATTAACTAATTATTAGTAATGTTGGAAGCTGTATAGGAAGAGGGGGAAGAGACAGATCAGTCAGAACAGGCCCTGAATAAATATTATTCCCCTTAGCATCTGTGCCACTGTGAGATTCTGTGCTAGATAAACCTGTGATCTGTACCACTATGATATTTCTTACATTCCTTGAACCCTACTACACATGCAGGTTTAAAAAAAAAAAAAGCCAAGCACCTGCAGCTGGGACCCTCTTCAACTGAGTGGTTGCAAGGTGCCCAATGCATGCCCTTGGTGTTGGGGGAGACAGGTGCTGCAATCTTCCAGGAATGGGGTTTTCACACCTCCCTGAGGCTGGGAGATCACAGAAGCTATGACCTCGCTGCTCTAGAGATTTCACACACCCCCAGGGATGGGATATTGTGGCAGCTGTGTTTCCCAGCCTCAGGGGCTGCATACACCCTCAGGGCTGGGAGATTGTAACCACAACCCCTGGCTGTCAGGACCCTTCTGGGTTCTGGCACCAGGAGGAATGCTGCAGGTGCCTGGCACCTGCAGCTATGGGACTGAGTCCTGGCAGCTGTGGGATGCTACCAGGACCTAGTTGGATGCTGCTGGGCCTGAGATTGTGGGACTCCCAGCCATGGCTGGGAATGGTGCACCCCTGCAGCTGGGAGTCCCATCAGATGATGGGGCTCCCAGCCACAGGGGAAACAATTCTACACATTTAAATTAAAGTTTGATAGCGACCCATTATAATGTTAGTACACATTTTCAAGGTCTAGCTTTATAGCTGTTTGGAGCTTTTTATGGCAGGATAAGTACTTTGTCCATGTAGCTGGTATTAAGGTAAGTGCACAATTCACCAATTAATACTACAATTCCTGTATTGTACCTGTATGAGGCCTAATGCAACCATAAATATAACAGAAGATGAATCAGGTCCTATAGAAATTATACCAATTGCATGTTAGAAACAGCTTGTGAAAGATTTTTTTAAAAACCCCTTTGTGATACTTTTAAAATATAGGGTACTAAGTCATTATAGGATAAGTCAAGATTACATACAATCATATTTCAGATGCTTAACAATATGCAGGAAACTCACAGAAAGGTATCAACATTCTCTCTCACACCAATGATTATGGATGTTTGCTGGTTAGCTGATACTCTCAAAACACAGCCAAATGTCTAGGATTTTCAAGATTTTTCAAGATGAAAAATAAATTCGTTGCTTGAGTCTTAATCCTAATAGATACTGCTAATGGAGAAAGGGCTGCTAATGATTATGCTCCAGGTAACGTTCAACACAATCTACATTAATTTTTATGCCCAAGTTTTTTTTTTCTTAAAAACACATAAGCCTATCAGAGAGAGAGAGGAGGAAAAGGAATAAACAACTTTTGAGGAAAAAGAAACTGCTATAACACATAATACAAAAAGACTTGTATGCGCCCATAATAAGCATGAAAAGATAGCCCCTTAAATTAAGCAAGCTTTCAAGTTGGGTGGGAAGGGCTAAAAACTAAGGAGTAAAATCCATAACTTTTCATAAAGGAAGGCTTTAGCTATATTTGCATGTTAGCAGGAACTACATTGGGGGAAGAAATGTTATTTTCATTTGCTTTCACATGTCAATTCTTGACACACTAGGACTAGCAAGGAGTCAAGAAACAGAAAAGTCTCACCTGCCTCTCTGAGATATTTTCAAATCCTTAATCTTTTGATTGTGTACAACTGTTTTTTTTTAAATAAAATTATAACAAAGCAGAACAAGATATTTGAAGGAATATTATATATACATGATATATATTTAAAAAACTAGTTTTTTCTAAGAGCGAACACATCGATCACTTATGCAGTTTAATGAACCTGCTATCTTGCATCAGCAACAATCATAAAATTAAGTCACATAAAGTATAAAATTCTCAATGTTAATCAGAACACTTTCCTGCTACAGCTGTAAGATTTGATTAAATCAGTATGTGCCTGGTAGGAACAGCTTGTTGAAGGAAAGCAGTATGAAAATGCATACTATGTTCAATGTATAAGAAGAGGAAAATGCCGATCTAAATTCCACTAATAAAGTTATAGTATGCATTAAACAGTGCTTCTAAAAAGTAATTCTCCCTCCCCCCAAATTTAGCTTCTATTATGTCAAAGTTTCTTTTATGATTATAGAAATGTTAACATTTGGCAATGATCTTTATGAAATTGTGGTAGATGGGCCAGGTGCCAGAGGATTGGAAAAGGGACAATGTTGTGCCACTTTTTAAAAAAGGCAAAAAAAAAGAACTGAGGCAATTACAGACCAGTTAGCCTCATCTCAAAACTTGGGAAGTTACTGGAATATTTCCTAAGGTAGGCCATTTGCAAGCACCTGGAGAAGGAAAGCCTGATTGCAAGCAGCTAGCATGGATGGATTAATTAAAAACAATGTCAAACTTGATCTCCTTCTTTGATAAAGTAACTAATTGGGTGGATAAAGGGAATGCTGTGGATATAACATATCTGGACTTTAGCAAGGCTTTTGACAACGTCGCACATGAACTTCTCATAAACAAATTGGAGAAATGTAGGCTAGATAAAACTACTATAAGATTAATAGATAATGACCCAATAGCAGCAAGCAAAGGGTAATTATTAACGGGTCCATGTCAGAACATTTCAGAATGGCAGGAGGTTTAAAGTGCATTCCTACAAGGGTCTTTCCTGGGCTTGGTGCTGTTCAAAATGCTTCTTCTGGTATAGCAAGCTTCTTGAGCAAGTTTGCAGATGGCATAAGAGGCACAGGCTACAATTAGATCTGGAAAGGTTACAGAGATGGGCAGATGACAATAGAATGGGTTTCAAAACAGACAAGTACAAGGTGTTGCGCCTGGGGAGGAAGAACCAACAGCATACCTACAGTCTTGGGAACTTCCTTCTTGTCCGTGTAGAGGCAGAAAAGGATCTTGGAGTCATTACTGATTTCAAGATGAACGTGGGCCAACAGTGTGGGGATGCGGTCAGGTAGGCTAACCATACCTTGTCATGCATCCACAGAGGCATCACAAGCAGGTCCAAGGAGGTGATCTTCCCCCTGTGTGTGACACTAGTCAGGCCACAGTTGGAGTACTGCATCCAGTTCTGGGCACCGCACTTCAGGAGGGATGTGGATAGCATCAAGAGGGTCCACTAACATGATCAGGGGGGCAGCAGGGCAGGCCTTACAAGGAGAGGCTACAAGACCTGAATCTGTTCAGCCTCCACAAAGAAGGTTGAGAGGGGATCTGGTGGCCCCCTATAAACTTGCCATGGGAGACCAGCAGGCAATGGGAGAGTCCCTGTTTCCCTGAGCACTACCAGGGCTAACAAGGAACAATGGCCATAAGTTGACTGAGAGTAGATTCAGGCTAGATATCAGGAGGCACTACTTCACAATCAGAGCGGCTAGGATCTGGAACTGTGGGGGCCAAGAAACGCCGGCGGAATGGGGCCACCTATAAAGCAGAATTAGTTGGACGAGAGGCAGCAGTGGCTGAAACAAAAAAACTTGACTTACAAGCTGTATACATGAGGTAGACAGTGTAGGCACAATTCATAGACAGACAAACAGAACTGTAGACAGGCACACCAATGCTCACACTCACGCAGGGATGGGATACGTCATGGCGACCGCGACGGGGAGTCGATGGTGGGTGATCAGGCCTCCTCCGTGGCTCCAAAGTACACGTGGGGATCTCTCCCTACGCATGTTCGAGCACTCCTCCAATTTGGGCGGGCATCACCCACGCCTTTTATGCCGCCAGCAAGCCGATTGCCGATCACCACATGTGCATAATTTACACCAAGCCAATCATGAGCATGCACTCCATGGTGCAGCTGCAAACTTTTGGCAGGCTCTGATCTTACCTAGCCAGGGTCATTTGACCCCAGCATCCCTTCCTGCACATGGCAGGGGGTTGGACTTGATGATCTGCTTAGGTCCCTTCTGACCCTACCAACTATGAAACTGGGAAGGACTGTGAACATATCGGAGGATACAAGCACAATTCAGAAAGATCTCAATAGATTGGAAAAATGGGCTAGAGCTAACAGGATGAAGGATGTGGACAAATTGGAGAAGATGCAAACAAATAGGAGAGTCCAGGGGAGAGCAACAAAAATGATTAGGGGACTGAGGAATATGGCTAATAAGGAGAGGCTGAGTGAACTGGGTTTATTTAGTCTAGAGAAGAGAGAAGTGGAGGGGATTTAATAGCAGCCTTCAACTACCGAAAGGTGGGGGGTTCCAAAGAGGATAGAGCTAGACTGTTCTCAGTGGTGGCAGATGACAGAACAAAGATCAATGGTTTCAAGTTGCAGCATGGGAAGTTTAGTTAGATAGTAGGAAAAACTCTTTCACTAGGAGTGTTGTAAAACCCTGGAACAGGTTACCCAGAGAGGTGGTAGAATCTCCATCCCTGGAGGTTTTTAAGGTCCTGCTAAACAAAGCCTTAGCTGGGATGATCTAGTTGGGGATGGTTCTGCTTTGAGCAGAGAGTTGGACTAGATGACCTCCTGAGGTCCCCTTCAACCCTAATTTTCTATGATTCTATGTTCTAGGTGTAGCTAGACCTATATTCTACTATGATTTGGGGCTTTGCTACTTCTGGGCTTTGCTGGTTGCCTTTTTCCCACCCCTCCCTTTTCCTGCTAAATGTGTCAGGGTGTTTTAACTCTTCGTTAGAGGCACTGGGGGTTGGCTGCAGTCAAGGCTGAAGACTTTGACAGGGGTGTGGCAATGCTCCTGCTGGGACCAATACTGGAGGTTCATGGCTAAATGGTCTTGCCCCTCTGCTCATGGCCAGACTGCTCTCCATATTTAAGGTCAGGAAACAATTTTATCCCTAGGCCAGTGATCTCTTGAGAATATATTGACAACATATGATAGAAGCAGGATCTTGGCTGCCATGGTTGCCCTGCTTTACCTGTGGCAGGTTAGGGTGTTAGATCTGTATTGTGTCAGGGTTGGTAGTAGTTTTATGTAGAGTTTGTATTATGGATTGTGTAGAATGGTTTGGACAGGGAAGATGCTGCCTCATGCAGGGGATTTGAGTACATGACTTCTGGAGGTCCCTTCCAGCCCTACTTCTCTATGACACTAGGATAAAACTAAAAACTTGTTCAAAGTTTCCATTCATACATTCCATTCCAAAGTCTGTCTCCCCAGCTATGATTGCTTATAGCATGTTAAAATGTGTGGAGTAATATATAAATAAAACAGTGGCTTAAGTAAACCAGTGCTCATTCATGAGAAGAATTGGTCCATGATACAGTTTTTGCCAATGTGAACAGGTCTAAAGGGGAAAGAATGTTCAAATAATGAGGTTCAGCATGTGTACCTAGAGCCCTGATCTGCTCTGCCAGACTTGTTATCATGTAGGGTGCATGCAAATAACTGAGCTTGACTCTCAGATTTCAGGTTGAGCTAAAAATAATAGTAAAAACACCCTGCCATCTGAGCATATTTATTTTGGAGTTAAGGAGAAACAATAAATATGGAATTACACAGTAGATTCATGGGAAACCTCTCTTCCAAACAGAACTTAATTGCCACGAATGAGTAGCTACAATGGATAATGTAGCTATCTTTAATAGGTATTCTGAAGTCTTAAGGAAATTAGTTGGGACACTAAATATTTAATAAAAATGCATTAGAGGTGTTTTGTTCTATTATGTATCCCTATTGTTAGACTTTTGATTGTCAAGCTGTCTGCATGTGCTTTTTCTTTTCCTATTCTTATATGGTATTTATCCAAATATGTGAGTTTTAATGTCTAAAGTATGCAAATGATTAAAGTATTTTACATGCACTCGAGAGTTTCCTTCGTTGGTTATTCATTCTAATTTATTGTGAAGCAATCTATAAATAAAAAAGAAACCAGAAATGGTAATGTTCTCAATTGTTAAACTAAAAAATAGCTAGCTATAAGCATAGAATCGTGGGCAACTGGTGCCTCCTGGCTCTGGGAGGGGACACCAGCTGCTGATTGTTGATGAGGGAGCGGTGACCCAGCAGCCAATCGCCGATGGGGAGCTTACCTTAGTGTCGGATTGATGACTGGGCGGGGGGGAGGGAAGTCCCACTGCAGCCAGTCACCACAGCTGGCAGAAGTGCTGGCGGCAAACTGGAAGTGTTGACACTTCTCATGGGGTGCAACAGCCAGCGCTCCCCACTCCCCAACCAGTGAGGGCCAATTTTAGGGGTGGCATGTGCCCCCCTCAGTGCATTGACAATGCATAGAACTACCTTCAGATATATGGATCCCTGATATTTGACACATTTTTTCACTACCACAGACTAGATGAAAACATTTTTAGGAAAGTAGATATGCAAAAAGTAAATTGATATCACGATTATCTGGGTTCAGTAGTACTGCATTCACACTAAGTGGCTCCCAAATCCAATGAAATCAAAGGGGACAATGAGAATTAATAATTTAACTATATCATATAACCAGATAAGAGTGTGGATCATCAAATGTAGTAAGAAGAAAAAGCTATCAATACAATGATTTTAAAACATTGTGCTGAAGGAGATGAGTGCTTCATTCCAGAGATCTTGGGGAATCACTCAAAAGTAAAACAATATGTGTTCCAAGGGCCAGTGCTACCTAGATGATTTGGGGAAATATGGTTCCCTGGCTCTCTAGTAAAGCAAAACCAATGCACTGACACACACAAAAAAACAGTCTGGTGCAGGTCAGGAAGCCATCCTGGAAAGTAACAATAGCATGTTGTGTTTAATAAGAGATTACGATACTTTCCCCAAAATTGCTAGCTGCAATACTACTTACTAGTCATTTTCCTCAACACAACCATTTCGTTTTTATTGTCACTAGAGTCTAAACCAGGAACAATAATTAGTCTATAATAACTATCCTAATTAATACGTTGAAATTATCTATCAAATCTATTACCTGCTGCTCTTTGGACATCATTTGCAAAATAACAGTGGTACTTAGGAAAGGGTCTGAATTGCTTCCTGAGCATGCAGTACTGGCTGTTTCCCTAAAATGTATTAAATACACATTAGGGGACATATATATTTTCCTTTATCAGCTAAAGCTGATAAGTAGTTGCCATAGTTCCAAGCTGACAATGTTCCATAGCCCTCTCTAATTAAGGAGGACATTTGTAATGCAATATCACTCCACATTTTACATGCTAGAGCAGCTGAAAAACAGAGAATGCCCTATGTCAGAAACCATAACATTTGTATTAAATTTAATAGGAATGTTATGATCATTAACAGATTAGATGGCCCTGTCTCGGACCTCAGTCACACTGATAGAAATCGACGATAGCTTAATTGACAGTATCAGTAGAGTGATTGTGAATTTTAACCAGAATATAACCAGAATTTTAACCAGTAGAATATAGCTCCTTTGAGCAAAAAAAAATAAAATAAAGACCACCATGGACATTTCACATCAGTCCAATAATCCAATACTCACTCCAGTAATCTGTTCAGTTGTGTACTGCTTCTTATGAGCACAACAGAGAACATTCTTTGTTTTGCACTGTCAGAAATACATCTCACAGATCTGATCTGAATATCACAGATCTATAGACCAGAACATTGTTTTTATTGCATCTCACCATGACACATTCATTCTTAAATCCCTTTAAAAGGGATTTAAATTGATGTAAATCTCTTGAAAATTTTGGTGCTAAAACTTATATATGTAAAAAGGTAAAATCTGATGGTCTAGTTTCACTGTGACTAATCTTTGGGGCTTTTACAAGATTTTTTTTTATTCATTTATTTCCATTTAAATAATAAACAGCCAAAGACTGATTCTAATACATCCTTAAAGTACCATTAAATTTCAGTGGCACTGATGTGGACAATTCTGCCAGAACATAGACAGGCATTTGCCTTTAAAAAGTGCTTTCTGGCTTTTCATTGTTATGTGTCATAGCTGCACATGTAGCCCAGTGAGCATCTGATAATGGGGAGCTCAACAGACCTGATGTATGTATCCCAACACTGAATGCAACATGATAGTGAGCTCCTCCAAAACCATGCAGGTTCTAGGTATTGTTCTTTCTTTGGCTCTGAGACAGTTTCTCTCTTTTGTCACCCTTTCTGAGAATAAGCACCCAGCAGTCCAGCTACCCTCCACAACAAGACCAACGCTGAACCCTAACAGCTTAAACTCATCTTCCCTACAGTTCAATATTAGTGGGTACTCTGATTTATAATTAGCTTTTTAGGGCAGGTTGATAGGTGGCAAAGGTTTTGTAAAGCAATTGTTAAACAAGTTATTCTTTATTTAAAACACCACAAAAGCTGAATAGGCCAAAATAATAAGCATCTCAATACAATGCCATACTTCAGTTTCCTCATCGCTGGAATATGGTTCCCTGAAATTTGGTGGTGTTCAATTAATTTGTGGAGATAAACTCTGGCACAGTTCACACCAGAGTCAGCTGCTCCCAGGCACAACACCTTCATGTGCTCCCAGGACTGCAGCAGTTAGAACTGGCGTGGAGCAGCCCTGGGAGGTCAAGGACTTGGGAGGTCAGCCCCAGGCTTTGGATGCCAACAACAGGTGGCAAAGGGGTTGGTGGGACACAAGAGTGCTAAACAGGTGGCAGGCAGTTTCCATACTTTTGCACCTTTATGCCCCAACCAGCCCCAGTCACCATCTACATGAGCGTTTTGGTAGAGTTAATTACTCCACCATAAGATAGTACTGTATCTGACTACAGTACTTAAATCTTATGGCAGAATTAATCTACTGCACCTTAAAACTAGTGCTCATGTAGATAGTGATGTTTTACTGCCTAGCTAATTAGTCATCTCTGGTAAATCGCACATGTAGATGCACCCACTGTTGAGAATTCTTTTGTTGGTACCTGAGGTCCTCACATGAACTCTTCCCTAGACTCATAGGCAACTGGTAGGGGGTACACGGGGGTGCACATGCCCCCCCATGGGGCCATTAGCCCCCCAGTGACTGAAACCAATGCTGTCAGCCTGCCCTCCCAACAGGGACACCGCCATCAGCAGCTTCTGTGAGTCCACCCCCGCAGATTCAGGAGGCACCAGTCTCTCACGCCTAGACTTCACTGATTTAACAGTACTGCTAAAAACATAATTGCTGTTTTTATAACTTCCAGTTTCCTATAGCATGTGTCCCTCCCTCAAAGGCCCTTCAAGTGAATTCAGTCCCCATCATATGACCTGTTATTTCTCCCACTTGGAACCTAGACCACAAAAACTGATTTTACCCAGGTGAAAGAAATCTAATTTTCTATCTTATTTGTTGATGATCCTTAGTGACTGCACAGTGAGAGGCAGATCTAAGGCCTTCAGTTTTCTCATGTTATCCTAAGAAGCATGTTGTAAGAATACAGCATAGACCACATTAAGGCTACAAGGAGATGATCATGTATTCTGCTTAATATTATAAAATCTTGATATTAAAATTATAAATGAGATCTTCAAATCATCACCTCAAAATACCCTCTGCTTTCTTTTGAAACCCTATCAAACAGATGTTAAAAAGATATCAGTGTTAGAATGCAATTGGGGTGGGATGGGGGGGGTGATGTTTAGGGAAAAAGTTGGACAATGGCGCATCCAGACATGGGTGGATGTTTGGTTCCCTGGGGACAAGTAGCAATGGTACACCTTGTACTGCTGCTTCTTATCCCCGGGAATGCCCACATCATACACACTTTGGCACACAGCAAGTTGCCCCACCTGGCATAGGAGAAGCTGGGGCGAGCACTAGGTGGGCCCCAGAAGCCTTACCTGGGGTCCTGGAGGCCTCCCAGAGCTGGAGCAATGGTGATCCTGGTGGGTGGAGCATGGCCAGCAGCTGCAGTGTGGCTCCAAATGGACCAGCTCTGTTTCTTAGAAGCACGTGCTGCCCAAGTGTGCGCTGCTCCATTTTTTTTTTTGCACTGTTTTTTTTTTTTACCCCTGGATATCCAGGAGTTAAAAAAAATGGTGGGAAAAAAAGGAGCAGAGCATGCTTGGGCAGCATGCCCTTGAAGTGTGGAGAACTCCGGACTGTGCGGTACGTGGTATGGCAAACGCGTTTGCAGCACCACATATGGCATGACTGTGCTCGTCTGGATGCATCCTGTATGTCTTGCTTCTTAAACAGAAAGTACCTACAATGTTTTTTTTTCTCCAAAAGTGAATATCAATTTATAGTACTAGTAAAAATAAAGATTTGAATGTGCATGATCAAGTTGATGATGAGATAATAAAATATATGAGGTATTTCTGGTACAACTACCACTTCATCACCTATTTTTAATGTATGGTCTTTGTAATGCAAACCACTGTCTATTCAGTGTCATAATTTCTGAGAACAATCCATTGCATGTGTTCAAATTTGGTACAGGAGGGCTCATGCACTGTACCCTGATTCCTGGCTACAATGAAAACATGTTAAGGATTGACACTGAGGAGAAAAACATCTAAGCAAGTCATACATATTATGCACAGTGTAACCTAATATCATAGACTAAAGGAGTTTTCAAAGGAACCAAGGTAATTAGGCACATCAGTTCTATCAAAATTCAAAATCTTATAGAAAACAATTTTACTTAATTGTAAGGAAACATTAATGCTAATCAGACTTAATGTACAGTGACATTTACTTCTTTAATGAAACAGTAATTTTTCTAATTGTCAACTGTAAATTGCTCTATCAATAGGGCACATATTTACAAGATGCTGGAAGTTATTAAGGACTCCAGTTATGGTCTAGTTTCAATGGTGCTCTGCATTTTGGGTGTGTGAGCCAGATGTGTTGTGTAGGGCTGGTCTGCAGGTCAGATCACCCCACATGCTAAGATCAGCCCTGAGTCATCTGCTTTGGCCACGTGGGCTGGAATTGGGCCCTGACACCCCACGCAGTCCCTGCCAAGCCCCACAAACTAGAATCGGGCATTTGGGTCCCATGCTGGCCCCCGTCCCCAGCATCAAACTCTATGTACTAGGATTGGGTCTTTGGGCCCTGAGCTTCCTCCACTTAGTCCCATGTGATGGGAATCAAGTTCTGGGGCCCTATGCCACCCCACACACTGGGATCAGACCCTGGGATCCCATGCCACTCCTGCAGGCACCATACCACGGGTGTCTGGTGCCTCTTGAGTCAGTCAGTGACCGGGGGATGGGCCCACGCAGTCGATCTCACTCACTGTAAAAGAGGCCTCACAGCTTCCAGAACTTCAACAGCCACTTTTGGAAGTGGCGTGGCCACTTTTGCTAGCAGACCTGCTCACCGGCCAGTGCTGGCAGGGGTGGGCACTAGTGCTCCCACCTGCCCCCCTGCCCGCTGGATAAACTGGGTGCACGGCCTGACACGGAGTGCACCAGTGCTCTCAGGGGGTGCAAATGTACCCCCGTGCACCCCCTACACATTGCCCATGCACCATCCTTCCCCTCAGACAGCCCTGAGCTCTTGGAACAGGCCCTCATGCTTTTTGCTGCCCCTGACTAGCCCCTCATGCCAGGATTGGGCCCTGAGGTCTCATGCTGCCCCTGTCTGAATTAGCATGCCAGTATCAGGCCCTGCACTCTGCATACCTAAACCAGTGCTATCTGACCCATGGGTTCCCCACAGGTCCACAAATGTGGCAGCAGGTAAGTGGTACCACTACTATCCCAGGGCATTTATACATGTGCATTGAGGCTGCTCTGACACATTGCAATTACAGTGTGTCAGAGCAGACTTGCTTTATTTAGTCTGCTGGGGAATGGTTTTTACTAGGCTCCCTGATACTGGTGTGCACCCCTGATAATCTTATAGGTGGTCACCAGATCACCCTTGAGCCTGCACTTTTCCAGGCTGAAGAGTCCCATAGTGCTCAGTCTCATCATAAAATCCATTTTCCTGACTTCTGATCATGCATGTGGCTCTCCTCTAGATTGTCTCAAGCTTCTCCACATCCTTTTTGAATTGTGGAGCCCAAAACTGGGCACAGCATTCCGGCTGCAGCCTCACCAAGGCCAAATACAACAGGACAATTATGTCCTAGGATTTGCTTGAGAAGCATCTGTGGATGCAAGCCAGCATTTTGCTTGCTTTACTAGCAGCAGTATCACATTGAAGGCTCATGTTCATCTTGTGGTCAACCATGATCCCCAAGTCCCTTTCATCTGCAGTGCTAGCCAGTGTAGGACTGCTAAGCCTATAAGCATGCTGCAGGCTAAGGTGGAGAACCTTGCATTTTTCAGTGTTAAACACCATCAGGCTCTCCTCTGCCCATTTCCTGAGCCTTTCAAGGTCAGCCTGGATCACCCTCCTGTCCTCAGGTGTGGATGCTTTTTTCCAAAGTTTGGTGTTATCAGTGAACTTGGTCAGCCCACTTCTGACACCAATGTCCATATCATTAATGAAGACATTGAATAGTATAGGCCCAAGGACAGAGCCTTGAGGGACCCCTCTATTCACAGAGCACCACAATGATTGCGTTCCATCAACCATCACCCTCTGGGTCCTCCTGTGGAGCCAATTCTCCAGCCAGCAGATCATGGTGAAGCTAAGGCCACAGTTGGCCAGTTTTGCTAAGAGGTGATAATGGGATACCAGATCAAAGGCTTTTTTAAAGTCAATATATATTACATCAATCTCTTCCCCCTTGTCCAGGTGATAGGTCATCTGGTTGCAAAAGGAAATAAGTCTGGTCAAGCAACACCTTCCCGTAACAAACCCGTGCTGGCTATCCCTCAGGATTTTGCTATCAGCCAGTTTGTTGAAAATGGTCTCTTTGATAATCTTTTCTAGGATCTTCCCCAGGATCGAGGTCAGGCTGATGGGCCTATAGTTTGCTGGATCCACTTTCCTCCCTTTCTTGAAGATAGGCACCACATTGGCCTTCTTCCAATCTTCAAACACTTCCACTCAAATACCTACAATCTTGGTAAAAAAAAGCTTAGAACCTTGTTCTCCTATTTGCTAGGCAAATCCCCTAACTACTATTGGGCTAAAAAGTTGGAGGACTCTATCATTTGTTGCTTCACTTCCAGAGTTTACTCATGTATGTGAGTGATCCTGTCACAGATAAAACTGAATCTAAAAGCTGCATAAGAGACCAAAATCACAGTCAATTGATTACATGGTGGTGCTTAAGAACTTACCAGCAGGGCTTCCTTGTGCTAGGCATTGGAAAAACATGATACACTAGACTATCCTGAGCAGCTAAATAAAATTATTGCTTTATGCTTCAAAAAATACATTTATTTGCAATCTGTGTAAAGCAAACTTCTGTAAAGCAAATGATACAGTGTTTACAGAACATATAATATTGAAATATGTTGAGAAGCAGGTGGCATGTAAAGAGATAAAAGAATTACACCTTGTAAAAAGGATTAAATAATGACATATTTCACAGTTTTGAAGTACTGAAGCTGGTGCATGTTTTCATGATTTACCCCAAAGCCAAGATTCTCCTTTGCAGCAAATGTACTGCATATTTTTGTGTTGTTGTTTTTGTTGGGGTTTTTTGTAAATGTTTCAAAGACTGTGCTGGTCTTGCACATTTTACAGCAACTTGAAACTATTTGAGGGGACTATTACATTCTTCAGCCATCATCTGGATTTTCTCCATTAAGCTTCTTTTTTACACTTCTTCTTTCTTTACCCAAGGAAGTTTTCATCACTTTAACCCTTTCCATGTTCTCACATTCTCAAGACAAGCTTTTACCAGGAAAACAAGAGTCAGTAAACTTTCAAGTGAAAATATAGGTAACATCAGCTATTATTTATTTCTTGCTATATAGTAGCACAGATGGCTTGCCCTGAGTGCAAGAGTTCTAACCACCACCCAGCCACCCCCACCTTTGGCATACTCCAAACCCCCAGAAATTTGGTGGCGAGGCCAGTCTATGATGTCCTTCTGCAACCACTCTGGAGACCTCAGTCTTCATCTTGCTTAAGACTAGCCCAGGAGGTTGACCAAAGGAGTATAACCAGTGCATTTTGGGGTTTGAAATGTGCATGTGAGTGCCAATGAGAGTGCAAGATCACTCATCTGATGGAACATACTGGTGCAACATTTTAGGTGTGGGCCTTACTAGAGTAAAGATTAATAACATTATTGATCAATGCATATTGGTGACAATCTCTAGATCCAGGTCTACAACAGTCATCATCCCCACTCTACCCTATGGATCTGAAATGTGGGAGACCCACTGTTGTCATCTCAAGAGTCTGAAGAAATATCACCAATGATGCCTTCAGAAAATCCTCTGCATCAGGTGGGAAGATCACCACGCAAACATTAGCATCCTTTCTTAAGCCAATGTTACAGCACTGAGTCAGTGATCCCTGAATACCAACGTCACTGAACCAGACACTGTATGGGGAATGTCCAACTCCCAGCTCCTAAAACAAGTCCTCTATTCCCAGCTTAGCTGCAACTTGAGATATCATGGCAGCTAGAGGAAACATTACAAGCACAAATGGAAGGCATATCTCAAGAAAATGGACACTGACATCAAGAGCTGGGAGGATCTGGCTCCTAACCAACTACAGTGGTGCTGTAACCTCAATGAAGTGTCAGCCCTCTTCCAGGTAAAGTGTTGTGCCCTCAAAGCAGAGAAGAAAGAGTGGAGGAAGGTAAAGGCCTATGCCCTGCTCTCCTCTGCGGAAGGATTTGCAACCTCTCTGGACATATCTATAACTCAAGGATTGAGCTCTTAAATCACTTCAAGACCCTTCAATAAGCCATAGTCAAGATTATTCCCAAATCAAAGGATTGCTGCCGCCAATCATGGTCATTCTTTTTGTAACAACAAGGTCTCAGGGAACACTGGCTGTATCAGAAGCATAGATGATACAGCAAACACAAAAACCATCCTGAAGGAGCCCTGTGTCACCAGTGACACCTTTCAACACAGATGGAGTCTGATGACAGTCGGCATACCCTTATTCTTCATAAGAAAATTTAAAGGGCTACCTAAGTTTTAGTTCTTTAATTTTACCTTTGTTGCCTTTGCTACTGCATGAGACATCCTATGCCAATTACAGGTTCCTCTGAAAGCTTTCTGGGGCTTTGGAATTTTTTTCCCACCATTATTATGACTTAGATTAGATTCACCCAAAAAAGATTCATATTCAGAGGTGTAACTTTTTCAGTGTCCTGGGCAGAAATACTGCTGAGTACAGACAGCAACAGGAGCAGGTACTGAGCATTCAACCCAAGAAAGTTTTTTTTTAAAAAACAATCTGCAGATATTTTATTGACAACCAAGCATGTTTGACTGACAATTTTTTTTTCTGACACACATTTTGTATAATATAAACGTAACCCTTCTTAGGCCTTGGATGGCAATAACAAGGTCCAGGTTCATTTTTAGGGATTTAGCATCAATTTTCTAAATCTGGCTTGAGCTCCCACCCCAAAACTCAGAAATTTTAATGGGGTGTTCTAAAGCAAACAAAAATACATGCTCACAAGCAATGTTCAACTGAAACAGAGCTTATTACAGGGGAAAAGAGGACAAACATATGACCACAGAGAAAACCTTAATCATTAAATAATCAGTGAAAGCCAAACAGTTAATTGTCACTAGCACTGGAGAGGAGATGACCAACATGGGATTTAAAAGCTGCCTTTATGTATCTGAAGGTTGGTTACAAAGAGGATAGAGCTAGACTGTTCTCAGTGGTGGTAGATGACAGAACAAGGAGCAATGTTCTCAAGTTACAGTAAGGGAAATTTAAGTTTAATATTAGGGAAAAACTCTTTCACTAAAAGTGTAGTCGAGTGCTGGAATGGGTTACCCAGAGAGGTGGTAGAATTTCCATCCTTCATGGTTTTTAAGACCCAGCTTGACAAAGCCTTGGCTGGGATGAGCTAGTTAGGGATGGTCCTGCTTTGAGCAGAAGGTTTGACTAGATGACCTCCTGAGGTCCCTTCCAACCCTAATTTTCTTCCATTTGCCCCAGGGGTCTCATGCATTCACTTGCCTGATTTTCACTGTGGTGGGTGGGTCCCAACTCTTGCCTGCAACTTCTTGATATTATTTGAAGGTACTGATTGGGAGATGTTCTTTTAATACCACATCTGGCCAACAACAAACCTCCTAGGGCTCTCTTCTGGGGCTCCAACCTCCCCTGCACCCCGTCCTAGCATACCCAGATGTTATTCACCACTGTGTATACCAGTTGATCTTCCCAGGTGCGTTGTTTTAATTTATTCTTTTCTTTTATAGGTCCATGACCATTGACATTATCAGCATTGATGGGAAGGAATAACACTAACTATCAGACTTCTCTTCAGTCTCAGGTAAGTCTCACATAAGTTCAGGTATATCCCAGTCTTCTTTCTCCTTTAGTGAGTGCTTACACATCCTTCCTTGGGAACCCTCATGTCAACAAAACAAAACAAACAAAACAAAACAAAACAAAACAAAACAAAACAATTCCCTTCCTTTTACAGGTTCTGTGACCAGCCTGGTCCTTTTCCATCTTTTTTTTTGGGGGGGGGGGCGGGGGGGCAGGCTCTAGCCAGCTAACTCACTTCCCCCTTGCTCCCTCTCTGGGCTGACAATAAAATACTGGCAAAAAAACCCAAAACTAAGTTGTAACTTAACTCTCAACCTAATATTGGCTGCTCATCCCAGGACTGGCCAGTTTCCAGTGGAGCTCTCTACCCCACCTCCTGGGCTGTTTTTATCTTATGGCATTCTCCGTACCAGGGTTTTCCAGCCATGCTGAGCTTCCAGAGCTCTATTGCCAACTCTCTATTGGCCCTTTGGGGTTGGGATCATTCCACCTGATGTCTTGTGTGCTGGGACTCCACTCCCATCTCTCTTGCTTCACATCTGGTCTCTCCCTTGGGGCCACTCTAGCTACATGGAGCAGCTGCTCTGAAACCATAGTTCCCAGGCACTTGTTTGCCCCTGCTATTTCTTGCCTCACTGCACTTCTGGCCATGAGTCCTTACTTGTTTTGCTTGTCTCTTTCATGCATCCTCCCCTTTAAGGCACCACTAGACACCTTATTCACAGCCCCCCAAGTTTCATCTTGGGGCTTGGAGGATTCACGCATGTTGGAACTAGGTTGCTCAGTATGGTTGCCTTCTGAACAGCATTGGGATAGGAAGTCTCCTACCACATTGGCTCAGATGGTCCTATATTCTATGTGAAAGTGGAATGGTTGTAAAGCTAAGGCCCATCAGGTTATCTGTGTGTTAACCTCAGAAATGGATTTTAGTCATTTTAGGGGGCCATGATTGGTTTTTAAGATAAACTCCTGGACCAGTAAGTAGTAATATAAATACTCCACCCCACCATTTGATGGCCAAACATTCCCATTTGATGGTTGCATACCTTTGCTCATGTGGGTTAAACTTGCAGCTGGCATAGGCTATTGTCCTGTCTACCCCAACTGACTCTTGGGAGAGGGCTTCTATGCCCTGATTGGAGACATCAGTCTGCAGAATAAAAGGATACATGAAGTTGAAGGTTATTGCATGATGTCAGAGCAAAGTGGTTTTTTGATTTTCTGGAAAGCCTCCAAGCTTGCTTTATAGGGCCACTACCTTTTTCTTTCAAGATGTCCATTAAAAGTGCAGTCACCTCCACAAAATGAGGTATGAAGCATCAGTAGTAGCTAGCTAGCCTAAGGAAAGCCCTCATTTGTTTATGAGTTTGTGCCATCTCTTATGGCTTCTACTTTATCTGGTAGCAGATGGATACAGTCCTATCCCACTGAGAATCTTAGATATTTAGTTTCTGCCTTCTCTAACATTCACAACCCATGCCTGGGTTGGTGGTCAAACTGGCTGAATGGAGTTCTGGAGGACCACCTAGAGCGCTTTCACATATTTATCCCAATCATTGGTGTATATGATAATATCATCTAGATATGCTGCTGCATACGGTTGGTGAGGAGCTAGGACCCAACCAATGAGTCTCTGGAATGTTGCTATGGCACCATACAGGCTGGGTGGCATGCATTTGAACTCATACAAGCCCCTCAGACTGCCAAAACCAATTTTTGCTTGGTCCTCTTTTTAGATGGATAATTGCCAGTATCCTTTTGTCAAGTCCAGATTGGATATAAATTTAGCCTGCCCAACCCTCTGTAGCAATTCATTAATCTGAAGCATTGGAAAAGCATCAAATCTTGAGACGGTGTTTAATTTTCAGAAATCAACACACAGCCTTAATGATCTGTCCAGTTTAGACATGACTACTAAGGGGCTCCACCAAGGACTCCAAGGTTCAGTTATCATCCCCTATGCCAACATTTTGTCAATTTCACTTCATATTAGGTCATACTGATAGTAGGGGATTCTCTTCCCTTTCTCTCTCCCCACGTTTCCTTCCAGAGGGATGATGTTCTGGGTTATCCCTTCTGCGCAGCCAGGGTTCTCATTAAATACATCCCAAAACTCTTGCACTAGATGTCTTAATTGCTCTCTTTTACGCTCCTGTTAATTGGATTCCTAGGTTGACAGTTTTAGCATCCTCTCATTCCTTCAGCCTTTTGTTAGACACTGGTTTTAATTCCATGTCTGCCACTGCCTGGATTGACACTAAACCCTTTGTTTCCTGCCATAGCTTCCTCAAATTAACATGGTGTATCTGTTTCTCTGTTTTGTGCTCAGGGCATAGCACTTCATAATCAACAGGGACAACTTGTCTTACTATCTCAACGGGTCCCTGCCAACATGTCAGAAATTTGCTAGTAATGCTGGGTAGGAGCACTAATACCTTCTGTCCCTCTCAGAATTCCCTCACCTATGCCCCTTTGTCACAATACTCCTTTTGCTTCTTCTGAGCTTGATGGAGGTGGCTGCAACAGCTCCAACCCTCCGTAATCTATGCCTCAATTCCCACACATGATCTGGGGGTCAAGGCCTCACCTCTCTTTTCCAACACTCCCAAACTAGGTCTAGGAGACTTTGCAGTTGGTGTCCATATACCATTTCAAATGGGGCTAATCCCAGTTAGGACTGAAGAGCTTCTCTCACAGTGAACAACAAAGGAAGTACTAGCAAATTCCACTTCCATGGTTCCTCCTGGGTGCACCGGTGTAACATGTTCTTAAGAGTTCCATTGAATTGGTTCACTAACCCATGTGTTTGGGGATGATATACAGTTGTATGTAGGTGTTGAATTTTAAGCACCTTGCAAAGACTACACATGATGTGAGACATAAGACTTATTCCCCGGACAGTAATTATTTCTCTGGGAATGCCAAACCTTGATATCCATTTAAGTAATTTTTCTGTCACGTGAGGTCCTGTAATTGAGTGTAGCAGGATGGACTCTGGAAACCAGGTAGCATAATCAATTAGAGCTAGTATAAATTGGTGTCCCACTGAACTTTTTGGGAATGGCTTTATTATGTCTAGGGACTATCCATGAAAAGGGGTCTGCCACCACTAGCATAGATTGTAGCAGAGCTCTCGGAGGTTTCCTGACATTGGCTCACTGACAACTGGGGCATGCCTGACAAAAGTCCTCTACTTGCTCATACAGGTGTGGTCAAAACACCATTTGGCCAACTAGGCCTCCATCTTCACCCTCTCCAAACGTCCTCCCAAAGGGTTTGCATGTACCAGCTTTAATAGGGGAGCTTGATAGGTTTAAGGGATCAAGAGCTGCAGAACTTCCTGCCCCTCTTGGGGATTTAATCCTATAAAGCAGCACTTTTCTTATCTCATACTGGGGTAGTGTATGGCACTGTTCAGGGCAAAATCCCTGTTCATCATGCTTTGCCAGCTCCATCTAGATAATGACTCAGAACTGCTCCTCTCCTACCTGTGGCTCTCAGAACTGATTGCTGCTAGATAAGCTCTAGAGGTTGAACCAAACCTGGTCAGTGGCATTGTCCGATTTCTCTCCTACCAGACCTACATGGCTCTCCTCCTGAGCTCTTATGGCATCTAGGACCTGATAAATTTTGGCCCCATCAGATATAGTAGATCTGAGGCTAGGCCAATGGGTATCTGCCTTGCCACATTGAGCACTTTTACCCAGTACTTCCTTGGAGGGTATGTTGCCTGGGCATGTGGACCATTTGGACTGCTGTTACCTTGGGGGCCCAGCCATCAGGAGCTATGTCTGCCCAAATCAATGTTTGGGCACAACCTGTATCCAGGATGGCTTGTACCTGCTTGCCCCCAACCTTGGTCCAAACTGTAGGTTTCTCTTTCTTTCCCTCTAAACTAGCTTTGCCTATGCTGTAGTCCATCATCTCTACTGGTCCATTAGATCTCGAGTCAGTCCAGTATATCCACACTTCAGAACGTGATTCCCCCAATCATGGGACTGACCAGGGGGTATTATTACACTCCCTAGCCATATGTCCTACATTTCCACACCAGAAACAAATCACTGAGGCACTCTGGACCTGGTGATCTTCTTGGGTCTCTTTCCTTTTAGTCTCATGCCATATGGTATTCGGTCCTCCCTTCAGCCTCCAAGCCTGGACACTTTCACCTTGAGCACTGTCAAAGTCCTTGGCTAAACATAATGTTTCTGCCAACAGCTTTGGGCAGTGACACTGAACCCACCACTGCGTGTTCTCCTCCAGGTCAAGGAGGAATTGTTTTTGCAAGATCTGGTTGCAGATGTCTATCTTGGACACTTTCTGAGATCTCAGCCATTTTTTCAGCATGTGCATCAGATTTTGTAGCAGGATCCTCAGAGACTTTTCTTCTTTCTTCTTCCTCATTTGGAAGGATTGTCAGTAACTCTCTGGGTTGATATCCAAATTGTATAGGATTTCTTTCTTTATAGCAATTGACAGCTTCCCCGTGAGACATTGCCTTTTAGGCGGCTTATGCCTGCCTGATCAAAAGCACATCTAACTGTCCCAATAGTGGCTTCAGTCTAAGCCCAAGGCCAAAGCTCCCCACTCAAAACTTTCTTAGAAGGCTTCTGGGTCATCCTGTGGCATAATCTTAGATACCTTCAGTTTGACTTAGTTCCTCTGTGCCCAAGACTGTTGCTGTAGCCATTTTTCCTCTAGGGCAGTCTGACATTCCACTTGTTGTTGCAGTTGTTGTAGCAACTGAATCACTAAGTGCAATGTTTGTTGAAGGGGCTCAGCACCTCCCATCACTTCTGTTGAGAGATCCATGTTTCTATCTTCACTTAGGTCATCGTTGAGTCCACAGCCAATGCACCGCTTTGTCAGGGCTTGGCCCAATTGTGATTGCACATTTAGCTACATTGTACTTTCCCTGTCCTCCCCATGGATCTTGCACATACACTTGCCTAGCTTCCAGTGTGATGAGTGCCAACTCCGACCTGCCACATCTTGGTGTTTTTTGAAATTACCAATTGAGAGGTGTCTTTTAATATCACAGCTAGCCAACAGCAAACCCACTAGGGCCCTTTTCTGGAGTTATAACCTACCCTACACCTCATCCTAGTGCCATCCAGATGTTATGCGCCACTGTGTATACCAGTTGGTCTTCCTGGGTGCATTGTTTTAATATTTTCCTTTCTTTTATAGGTTCATGACTGTTGACACAACCTGCTTTTATGGAAAGGAATGAAAAGGACTTATGGACTTTCTTTCAGTCTCAGGTAAGTCTTGCATGAGTTCAGGTATGTCCCAGTCTTCTCTGTCCCTTAAAGGGTGTTTACACACCTCTCCTGGGGAACCCTTGTGTACATAAATGAAAAGAAAACAAAACAACAAAAAAAATGTTCAGGTTTTTACCCCTTCCTTTTACAGGGTCTGTGACAAGCCTGATCCTTTTCTTTCTTTTCTTTTCTTCAGGGGGTTGGGAGAGCCTTTAGCAAGCTGTGCTACTTGCCGCTTTCTTCCTATCCAGGTTGACAATAAAAAAGTGGCAAAAAACCCCAAAACTAAACTTGTAACATGACTCTGAAGCTTGGGTTGGCTGCTCATTCTGGGGCCAACCCATTCCAGCTGAGCTACATCCATCTCCTGAGCCACTTTTATCCTATGGCATTCTCCCTGCCAGGGTTTTCTCACCATGCTGAACTCCCACAAGTCAATTGCCGACTCTGTCAGCTCTTTGGGGTTAAGATTGTTCCACCCAACTTTTTGTGTCCTGGGACTCCACTCTCTTCTTTCTTGCTACATTTCTGGTCTTTTTCTTTGTCCTCTGCCCTAGGGCCACTCCAGCTGCTCTGAAACTGTGGCTCCCAGGGCACTCCCCACTTGCTCGCCCCAGCCATCTCTCCCCTTGCTGCATCCACACTGCTGGCCATGAATCCTTTCTTGTTTTGCTTGTCTCCCCCACAATCTTCCTACTTTATTCTTTATGTTACCTGGTTGGATGTACAAGATTGTTTCAGTAGCAGCATAACTAAGGCAGGATAGTTATAAATCTAAATAAATTAATGCCTTCAGCCCTGGGCACTAATTTAAAGAGGGCACCAGTATAGCCAACAACTCTTGCAGCATTCACTCAAGTGAAAAGAACCCCTCCTCTCCCTCTCCCTCCCCCTCCCCCCTCCAATGGTCAGCATAATTCCATCCCCCTTTCCTCAGCTTGATATGCCTCTGTGTTTCAAAAAGTAACAGAAATTTTGAAGTAAAACCATTTACTGGTCCACATCACTTTTCTAAATAATCATAGGTGATAGGTGCATTTGACAATCCTGTTGTCAGTGTTCCTCATTGCTGGGAAAGGGTTGATCAAATAACTGGATTTTTAAAGTTGGCAAGAAGAGGGTAGGGGCATTCTGTAAAATTAAAGTATCTGTTCCAACAGACTTTGGCAGCCCTTAAGACATTTTCAACTGTTTTCTTAAATGCGATTTTTCCTGAGACACCTTCACTAGAAAAACTTCATCTCATGTTACACATTGAGGTTGAAATCAATTTTAAGGATGATTTTCCTCATTTCTTTTTTTATGCAGTACATAGCAAAAATCCAGCCTATTACTCTGACTGTTCCTGTAATAAAGGATTTCTGGAACTATACAACATGATACCTGCTATATATCATCTGTGCAATAATTTAGAAAATGATATCCAGTCTGTTGTTCTCTCCTATCATAGTGAGATAGTCTGCTATCTTTTCCGATCATATATCACCCTCATAGGGAAATTAAAAATAACAAGCAAACCCAACTTGAATTTTAAAATAATACGTTCATCTCTTGCATTTTTGTTAATGTGTTAATCATAGTTTTCCAGAGCTGGGGCCTGAAAAATAAACAAACAAACAAATTCAAACAAGACAAAAAAGCAGATACAAAATGTGTTGGATCATCATACTCAACAAACAGTCATTGGATGCTTAATGTCTAGTTGGAAGGACGTATCAAGGAGGAATCCCCAGGGGTCTATTCTGGATCCAGTATTATTTCAAATCTACACTCATGATTTAGATGATAGGATTGAGTGCATGTTTAGCAAATTTGTGGATGATACTAAGTTGAATGGAGTTGAAGACACTCTAGAGGGCAGGGTTACGGTCCAGAATGACTTGGATACATTTGAAAAATGGTCTTCAATCAAACAGGTGAGAATAAAAAATGAGACGGGCAAAGTCCTGCACACAGAAGTAAAAATTACTGCCTCGGCTGTGGTACAGCCGAGAAGAGCCTGGGGGTTACAGTGGACAATAAGAAAATATGAGCTAATATTGTACTCTTATTAAAAAAAAATAATTAACAGCAAACTGCAAATAAAGAAAAGTAACACTTCCATTTTGTATGTAGCACTGATGAGACTTCACTCGCAGTCCTGTGTCCAGTTTTGGGTCCCACACTTCAAGAAACATATGGATAGATTGGAAAGAGTTAGAGAGACAGAGACAAAAAATATTAGATGCCTGAAAAGCAAGACTTATAAGAAAATACTGAAAGAGCTAGTCTTATTCAGTCTGAAAAAGAGAAGCTCAGGGAGGGATTTGTTTTAAATTGCTTTAATTACTGGACGGGTGATTATGAAAAGGATGTAAATCAGCTCTAGGCGACAGGACTATAACCAATAGCCTTGAACTGCAACAGAGAAAATTTAAATTAGCAATTAGGAAGAACTTTCTGATTATGAGAGTGGTCAAGATTTGAAACATGCTACCTAGAGAAGCTGTGAAAATTTTCATCCTTGGAAATTTTTAATCAGGGATGCTCCTCCCTTGAGCACAGGCATTGATGTTATGATGACTTTATGAGATTCCTCCCAACCCTTCTTTCCTATGATCATGAGTCTTTTACACTTCTTCATTTGGAGTTGTTATAGTTCTAGCTTTTCATTGTTTCATCTGATTTCAAATGCACGTGTGAGTGCCGCACAAATACCAAACTGAATAAGTGACGAAACAGTGCAGTTATTCTTAGATCTTTAAGTTAAAAGACAATTTAACCTTCAAAAAGACTACCCTATATGTACAAGAAACACTTTGCACTTTATCATTTCTAACAATTGGGAGTTATCTTTATCAAGCGGACCTTTCATTCTTTTGCCATTCTTTTCACTTTTATGTCTGTTACGTTTTCTTATGGCTTTAATAGCCATAAGACAGCACAGAGAAGCAAATAAAATGTAGGTAACTAGCCATGGTTAGAAGGTGTATCAATTCAATAGTAGATTTTTCTTTAATGACCAGATTTTCTTATGAAAGACCAGTTAAAAAGGATTCCCTTCTCTCCTGTGGTCCTCAAAAAAGGATAACACCTAAAACTTTGTGTATGGTTATCCTTTCAAATAAGCTAACATACTGTAATGTGTTTTATCCGCCTCTATAGTTTTGAAGTTGAATTTGTCTTTTTTCTCAGCCACAACGTAAGTGTTTGTTCACACATCTGTTTGTACCCACAGGTTAGCCATGAGGAAAATGGTGATAAATGTGGGAAAGAATTTGTACTAATGTGTATAAATGATCAGATATATTTTTAACATTTTAATAACATTAAACAGCTTTATTCCAGACCACACAGTATCTAGACTGAGTTTTGCTTAAACAGCATGAATGCATCTCATGGCTTTTTGAGCGTGATTCATTCTAAAAAGGAAATGCTACTAAGTGGCCAAATATTAAGAGAAGTTCATTAGTGATGGGATGGGAAACAATAGAATCCTTGAAACCAACATGTTCAAGAACCATGAAAAAAGAAATAAGTAAGATGCTCCTACAAGATGGCCTCTAAGAGATATGTCTCCCAAATGACACAGACAAGGCACAGACAGAAGTGATATTTTTTGAGTGGTCTGGCCTCTACAGCCATGACTTAATACACATGTATGTTAACACAGAGCATGTTAAAAATAACTGATCACATATTAATATTAAGCCTGGTTAAATTAGGTATTACATAAAGGCACTCTAAAGCAGGATACTTAGGGAACATGTGTTCCCTCCAGGGTTAATTTTTCATGCAGGGGTTGGTGCCCAGCCTTGCCCCCAAGGTTCTCTGGGGGAAGAAGAGGGAGCTGCTGGTTGCTAAATAGCCATAGTTGAGGGGAAGGGGGCAGGGATTCGGGGGCCCTTGCTTCATGGCCCACCTAGCTATCCCACCTGTGGTACTGGGGGAAGCTGGGTTGGGCTTCTGAGGTTAGGGGTCTTCATCCCCTTTCCTCCCCCTCAGATTTGGCCATTCAGCAGCTGGCAACTTCATGCAGGCTGCTTATGGCTGCTGAATGACTAGAGCTGAGGGGGAGGAGGGCAGAAATTGGAGCCTTCTCACCTTGGGGGCCCCACCCATCTCCTCACAATACCACAGCTGGAGTAGCTAGAGGTATCCATGAGGCATGGGGGCCCTGTTCCAAGACCTGTCCATTCAGCAGTAAGGAGCTCCATCACTGATAGCTCTAGAGCTGGAGGGTGGGGGGGTGTAAGGCTGGGGTGGGACATTTGGCAGCCTCCTCTGAGGCTGCTAGAGCACTCCTGCCTGCTGGCCTCAGCTGGTACAGACTACCTCCAGCCCCTTCTCACACACCCAGCAGGTGAAATTCTTTTTTTCGGGGGGAGAGGCACTCTAACTCACTTTATGTAACTGAGAGCCACTCTAATTAAAGTGTCTAATGTGTTGGATGCGTTGACTACATGTTGTCATCTCTTCTTTAGCCTGTCCATACCCAATATGCAGTTATTTTCTTAAGCCCCATATTCAGTAAATCTATGGTACAGTTTACCCCAGTCTCCATTTACAGCCTTTGCTTTTTTTCTTCAACATTTGTTCTTAAGCTTTATGTATTATGGAAGTTAGTTGAAAAGGCTTGAATTTGCCTACACCCCTTATTGACTAAGGTTATGGAAGGACCTTAGAAGGTCATCTTCTCCAACACCCTACTTGAGATAGGACCATCCTGTGAAAACCATCCCAGACAAAAGTTCATCTAATCTGCACTTAAAACTTTCTAGAGACAAGGATTCCACAGTCTCTCAGTCATTCTCATAGTTAGAAAATTCTTCCTAATATTCAACCTAAACCTCCCTTGCTGTGTTTCAGCACATTACTTCTTGCCCTGTCGACACACTAGGGACATGTTGAACAACTGGTAACCATTCTCTTTATAACAACTCTTTGTATTGTTAAAAACTTATTAAATTCTTCCTTAATTTTCTCTTCTCCAGACAAAATAATGCCAATTCTTCCAATTTATGTTCCTGAGACATGTTTTCTAGACCTATAATCATTTGTTATGCTCTCCTCTATATTCTTTCCCCCTTTCAGACACTTAAGTGCAACATCCAATACTGGACCTTGATCTCCAGGTGAGGCTTCAAAAGTGATAAGTATAAAAAAAGAACCACTTCTTATGACCTGTATACAACACTCCTGTTTTCACATCCCAGCATATTATTAGCTTTTTTGCAACAATATTACAATCATGGACACATAATTCAGCTTGCAGTCTGACATAACTCCCAAGCTCCAGTTCTACAGGATTGAAAACCAGCTTCATAGTAAAGCATCTCCTTCTACACATGCATCTCTACTAGGGCATAGTAAATTAACTAACTCTGCTGTAGGATAGTACTGTCTGGGACAAGTGCTATCCTATGGCAGAGTTATTTAGCATGCTGCAACAGACATGTAGACAGTGACCAGGGCTAGCTGGGGCACAAGGATGCTACAGTGCTGGGGCTACCCCAGGTCCTAATCCCAGTTGTAGGGACTTGGGACAGAGAGGCACCAGGACCATGGGACACAGTCCTGATGTACAGAGGTGGTAAAGGGAAGCATCAGGCTCCCAGGCAGCTCACATAGCAGGGAGGGGGAAGGTGCCAGGCCCTAGGGCCTGGTCCAGGTTTTTGGGGCTCCACGTGGCCTGCAGACCATATCCAGACTACTCATTTGGTCTACAGGGCCAAGAGGGTGAGCACCACTCATCTTGAACATATTTCTGTACTTTACTAAAGAGAATGCCATGGGAAACAGTGTTAACAGCCTTTTTAAAGTCCACAAAGCCTGTCATTTTGTCATGGAATGAACTCTGGGTAATTAAGCATGTCTTGCTCTTGACAAATACCTGTTGGCTGTTCCTTATGACTACTCTACATTTGCTGTTATCTAGTCATATGGCCCCCAACTTGATTTATTAAAATTACTAGATGCCAGATCTTCAGTTTTATTTCCTAGTTCTTACAGAAGTTTTAGATGGAGATTATCAGGTCTTCTCCTACTTGAGTACATTGAACACCCTGAATTGTTGCCAGTACCAGCACATCAGTTGTGGTTATTTCATCTCCATGTCCTCATTGAAATGTCTGAATTTTTTCCATATCTAAATAGAAACACATTCTAAAATCTGTTTCAAAATGGCACTCTTCTTTTTTGGCCAACATTATTTAATTGCCCTGGGTTATTTAATGCCTTTCTTGTCCCAAATAAATGTATGCTATTTGGAAAGAACACCAAGAAAAATACTAAATAGAAATAAAGTTAATAATTTTGCTGCCTCTACTTTAAAATCTCTCTTGCCTTCTCTTTTGTTCTCCTGCATATCCCTTCAATTAATAGTTTAACAGTAGGACATGAAT
Source organism: Caiman crocodilus (assembly GCA_030014935.1). Classification (NCBI taxonomy): domain Eukaryota; kingdom Metazoa; phylum Chordata; order Crocodylia; family Alligatoridae; genus Caiman; species Caiman crocodilus. Next base: position 41,805,922 of record JAGPOW010001338.1, read on the forward strand.
ATTTTTGGATGATTGGAATTATAGAGTTTATGTGCTCTCAATACTGTACTTTATAAAATAGTAGAACAGATTGTCCTTGACTACAGGCCTTCCCTATTTTCTCTCTATGTCTCCTTATCTTTATCTGATTTAATCTTCAAACATTGTGCTGAGAACATTAAAAATAGATGTAACAATATCTAAGCTAGGATAGCTTTAAAAAAACAACAACATAAAAGTGTTTTAATAATTTCCCACTATCCTTGTCTTTTTTAATACATTGTTAGCTGGTTCACAGGACAGACCATTAAACCCAAGTGCTCCTTGAGGTACTAAATTATTAGGCTGTGTTTTGAAAGTCAGTAGGATAATATTATCACAGCTCTTTTGCTAGAATCCTTTTGTAGTTTGTTCCATAGATAATAATTCTGGAGCTGCTAAAAAGATGTGAGCAGCGGGCAGACACATTTTTTTCTGAAGGTTTGATAGAGTTTAAAAAGCAACATTACCTGGATAACAATGGATGTTTTAGGCATTTAGACTGGAGTATACCCAGTTCCCTCCAGGGAGACAGGCTTTGTAAATATTTACAGCACAGATTACGGGAGCTTGGCACATGTGTTGCTGCTAAGAACACTGCATGTTCCATATTCTAGATGGTTCTGATATACAACTATGTGTATGTATAAGTGTAATTTACACTTTCTCCAAACGTAAAGAGCAAAACATGAATATACTATTTATGTTACTAATTTTCACATTAAAAAACAATAAATCAGGAAAGAACAAAGCCTTTCTTCTACATATTACAAGTACTGTGCAGTTAACTGGTTAATTGCACAATTACCTAAAGTAGTTATATGTGCAAATTAGCTATCACACAACAAAAACCCCCAACCATTTATAAAGTTAAATCTCAAAAATGTGTACTAACTTTACAACAGGCTACTATCAAGCTTTAATTTGTTCATGTGGCAGGGTTTTTCCTGCATCTGTTTTACTAATTTGCATTATTGCAGCTAGCTATAGGGGTGCACCTTGCCCATAGTGAAATACTGGAGTACTGAGGATAGCAGTTGCTGTGATCTATAAGGCTCATGGGTGCAAGAAACCCCTAGCACATATAGGGATCTTAGCTTCATGTACATCTGAGTCCCAGAGCCCTGAAACTGATGGGTCTCCCAGTCCCAGCCATGTGTGAAGCACAGCCAGGCTCAACAGCCCCTGTCATGCATGGGTCTCTCAGCGGTGCAAGCTAGCTTCTTGCCTGTTCAGGAGTAGCCTAGGATCAGCCTCTCCTTGCACCAGAAACAAGGTGCAATTGTATCTAATGTGCAATCCCACAATCACACCCCTGCCATGAACATGTGACATGGCAGAAGGCACAATTGTGAAGATCGCACATTAGATCCAATTGTACCTGCATGTGTAGAGGTGGCTTAACATATTTTTTCAATAAATCAAGGAGAGAGAAAACACCATGACTTATTTTAGAATGCTGTACATCTGAATCAGAACACAAAATGATAGTTTTCTCTTCACCAGGGAAGTGTCTTCTTTGGTATGTAAAAGTGTAATCATGAAAGAGTGAAAGAAGATCTGGATGCAGGGCCAGGAGGGGAAAATCTTACCATAGGTGTGGAGGAAGCTTCAAATGGAGTGAAGAAGATGCCGCTGCACGTTCAGGGTTTCTGCTTCCTCCAGATTGGTGAAGGAATGGTATTTATGGCTCTGGAGATATGCATCAGGGGAGGATGCTGGCAAGCCAGACAAAGGGACATTCCATGCTTCTCCAACCAACAGGGTCTCGAGTTCTCCGGTGTGTGGAGTAAGTGAGCCTGCTGACCATGGGTGGTTGGAGAAGCACCACCAGGAAACTGGGCAAGGAGCTCTAGGGAATCATGAAAATCCATCAAGCAAAGGGAAACAGCAGCAAGGACCGTGGCGTTCAGACTACAGTAAGAAGCTGGCACAGATGTAGAGTGAAGTAAGAGCCCTAACATAGGGTGACTCAGAGGGCTGTAGAAGATGTGGCCTTTCTTTCTTTTGTGTACTACTGTTTTTTGGGTTTTGTTTTTTTTTTCTCTCTACCATACAAGAAAAGAGATCCTGAATTGAAGAAGGGTTGTGGCTCCTGTGAGAAAACCAGGTGTGGGACCAGGTACCCACTGAACAGAGCTTGATTTAATTTAAGTTGATTAGGGCATGTGTTCCTGTCAAATTGGTTCAAAATGAATGACTAATTTGATCCCAGGGAGTGTCCTATGAATTGGTTACCTGGTGAGCTTTGCATGAACTAGTCTGGAAGGACTGCCCTATGAATTGGGGGTAAATTGATTTATGTTATTGCCTAGTGGACTTTTTTACTTAATTTACTCCATATGAATTGATCAAGAATGATTACAGTATGAATCAAGGATAAATTAATTCATGTTATTGATTGATGAACTCATTGATGAATTGATATAGTGAGGGAGTGCATCAACCCCGCTGAGTGCAAACTGATTCAAGGTGGCAGCCTAGCAGCACCTGAATAAATTGCTTTTTTTTGTTTGTTTGTTTTTATATAACCACTGTCATTTCTCCAGATAGCAAAGAGCTGCTGGAATGGCTCTGTGCAAGATTAAGACCAAAGACATTTACCATCTTACACGGTGTGATTAGGGTTGGGTGTAAGAAGAAGAGGAGCCCCACAAAGAAGTCCCTGGGAAGGGCTCATTGCGATTGTAAGCCTCACTAACTTCATCTCCCAACAAGACTAGAAGTTCATAAAACAATATGGCATCTGTTTTCAGCTATCTATGAATAGCTAATAAGCACCAAAAAGACTTGTCTAACAGATTCAGACATCCTGAGACGAATAAGTAACACAGTGAACATATCAATTAGGCAGGGAGAAAGGCCTGGGTCAAGAAAAAAGATAGATCAGCCTATTTTTTTAAACTTGGGTCATGGTACCCAGGGATCTGGACAGCTACAACCTTTTATCATCACAGAAATCAGAATAAATAAATTAAATCAATATACATTTCCTGTTTTACAGAAATACAGTATGTACTTGAATCCAAGATAAGGCTTTTTCTCCCAGTCAATGTGGACCAAAAAAAAGGTCTCTGAAATTTTACTACCAGCCTGGGGTAGGCAGTGGCTCAGATCTGGCTTCAGCCCCAGGCTTGGAGCTGAAGCCAGAGCTGAGCCATTGACTACTTCTGGCCTGGAATGGCACATTCAGCAAGAGATGGTGTTCATGTTGGCGGGAGCACAAGGAAGACTGCTCACTGGGGGGGAACTCATTGAGGAGACCCAGCTTGGTGGGAGCATGGGTGAGTGGGATGATATACTATATAGCTTGCCCACTCCCTCATTGCCCATACACTCCTCCTCTCCTCAGTATTTACCTTAAGCTGCAGCTCTAGCTTTGACATTGACCCAGTTGGGCCTGAAGCTGCTGCCCTTGCTTCTAGCTTTCACTTGCAGAAAGTAAGTTGCAGGAAGATGCAGGCAGTGGGTGTGATGATCAGGCAGCAGGGGGGTAGGGGCAGGGAGCAGGCACAGGCTGGGAGGGAGGGATGGGGGTGCATGGTGCTGGGCTGGCAGTGTGGGGGGCAGGTAGCAAGAGAACAAGCACAGGCACAGTGGACAAGAGGTGGAAAGGCAGGCAGGAGGGAAGTATATGGCAGAGGGCATACAGCCCTTTGAGAATGTCTCCTTGTACTAAACTTTCAGCAATCTCCAGATCCACATAATGCCTTCCTTTCCTACATGTTTACTTTTATGGAGCTATCCAAAGGACCACACTCTAACCTCTTTTATTTCTACTACCAGCCTACTGAAGGAAAAAAATAGAGATGAAAGCAACTGCTGGGAGAGAGAGACACACTGTAGGGGAAGGAGGCAAGAGATGGAAGGTTCAATGGGGCACATACAAAAGGAGAATTTGTCAGGGCCTTCAGAAAGGCTACTGACCTAAATCAGGGGATTGCCTAAGTTTTGAAAGAGATGATGAGAGGTAGGCAGTGTTTTGACTGTTTCCTGCACACTTCCTATGCAGTAGAGAAATGGTAGTGACTGGGAAGTATATAAGGGCTGTGTGAAGCTTCAGTTGCTGGTTCAATTCAGAAGAGATTTGACCCAATTTTAGCAACTGAATCTTTGAATCCAAATTGAATCAGGAGACCCGTTCAGAGAGATTTGACAGTTCAGCAATAGACGCAGCATTATACGTTTTTTCTACATACCTCAAGGTACCAGGCATGGCTCATGAATGCTGAGATGGTGTGGCAGATAGAGCATCCCGCAGGAGCATGAGGGAGTCCTCTGCATGCTTGGTGGTGGACCTGAAAGTGAACCAGAAGTGCTTCTGGTCTGCTTCCAGGTCCACTGCAGAAGAACACCCCCCTCGAGCCCCCAGCTCAGTGACTGGTGCCTCCTGGGTCTGAGTGGGCACACGGGGTCCCCCAACAACCAGTCACCAAGCTGGGGGTAGGGTGTGAGGGGGTCACCCATGCACTCAGTGGCAAACCTGAAAGTGGACCGGAAGTACTTCTGATCCACTTCTGGTCCCACCACCAAGCATGTGGGGGACCTTGCCCATGCTCCTGTGGGATACTCCATCAGCCTCACTAGCTCAGCATTCACAAGCCATGCCTGATACCTCGAGGTACATAGAAAAAACATATAAAACTGTGTCTATGGCTGAATCCTTGATTTAATCTTCAGAATTTTCTGAATCATCATTGAATCTTCAGATTCAGATTTGGCTGAATCAAATTGGAACAGTGATCCAAATCAGCAAATAGAATCACTGTCCCCTGAATTGGGCTGAATCCAAATCCAAATTGAATATGGCTAGTTTCACACACCCCCAAAGTATAGCAATTTAGAAAGAGTTATTTTGTATCCCTGTAATTAGCTGATGGCCAAAGATACATCTTGAAAAGGAGTGTTCCACCTAAAGAGAGGTGAAAACTGTGAGACTTGCTATCTAAGGGCTTCATTCATAAGGTACTGCAAGCATTTAAAAAAAACTGCTTATCCAGCAAACATAGTATGACAGGAAGAGTAGGGAACATTTCAGTCTAGGAAACCGGTCTAAAGTTGAGGGAGCCACTCTTTCTGTTGGGAAAGAGTGTTGTTAGAGACATCCATAGTGAAAGGGCATAGAGAACAGTCTAAGAGAAACCCAGGAGCTCTTGCACATCTAAAAATCAAAATGAAATTAATCAAAGTGAAAAAGGTGAAATATTTTGACATTATTGAGATGAAATGAGATCTTAAACAATTTATTTTGATACTTTTCTGTGAAATGTTTTGTTGAAATTGACACATTTCCACCAGGGGTTTTGTTTTTTGACAAAACTGCATTTTTCCCATTAGGCAGAGCAGCTCCTCACCATCTTTTTCCTTGCTCTATGCTCAAGCAGAAGGCCTAAGGGCATGATAAGATGCCAGCCAGGCTAGCATGCTTAGTCAGAGGGAACCGCAGCCCAGGTCTACCTAGCAAAGGTGAAGCAGCTCTTGTCTGGCTTTTCCCTTTCTCCCCTCTTAAGCAGAGGGGGTAGCGGACATGGTCATATTCTGGCCAGGCCATCAGGCTGAGATGGAAGGGAGGAAGGAGGGTATAAACTGCCTTCTATCCCTGCCTAAACATGCCTTCTATCCCATGCAAGCATCCCTGCCTAAGCATGTAGGCCAAGGTGTAGTCACACCTCATCATCCAGTAAGCTGAGTAATGAACAGAGGGACAAAAGCCTGGCAGGGGCCGCCCCCCTCCCCAAAGCCAAACTCTGGCTGGGGTCTGGAGCCAGGGAGGGGGTTTAAACACTTTGCCTCCTTGCCTCGCCCTGCAAGCACCCTGCTGGAGCATGCCCATGACCTCTTGCTCTCTATATATCTAGGGGCTGAGGGCCTAGCAGGGGCTGCTCCCCTCTCCCTAAGGAAGACCTGGGATGTGGTTCTGTGACCCACTGGCTGTGTCAAGTCCCTGCCCACCTCAGTCTGTGACCCACTGGCTGGGACATGTCCACACCCCCCACTCTTTGCTTGGTGGGGGAGAGGCACAATCCTGGCAGCTACTGCTCCATCCTCAAGCAGGGAGTTTGGAATGGAAGCCTGGTAGGGGCTGCCCCCCAGGCAAACTAGGGCTGGGGTTCTAGGTGGGCCTGGGAAGGATTTTAAAACCTTTTCCCCCCACACCTCAGAGTGTTGCCCCAGGCCAGGGTCTGTCCAGGCACCCTGTTTTCTGCTCAAGCTGTGGGGCAAAAGCCTGGCAGGGGCTGCCCTCCATTATGCCCTGTATGGGGTCCCATGCAGAACTGGAAGGGGGTTTAAAACCCTCGCCCTCCCACCCCGGTGTGAGCCCTGGGCTAGGAATGGCCATGCCATCTGCTCTCTGCTGAAGGGGTAGGAGGCAAAAGCCTGGCAGGGACTGTCCCCCCAGCAGAGAACAGGAGGGCAGTTGGGGTCCCCTGTGGGCAAAGGATGGGGTTTAAACCCCCATTCCCCTTTCTCAGCATGGTCACCTATGCCAGGAGTGGGGAGTGGAGGATAAGCCTGGTAGGGAAATTTTCCCACCTCCTGTCTTCCCCCCTCCCCTACTGATGGACCCAGGCTCCCATGCAGGCCAGGGTGGGGGTTTACAGCTTGGCCATGCCCCCCGCCACACACACACTTGAGTGGGGAGAAGGAGAAACTTTGGAGGGATTTCAGTGGTTGGGAGGCATGCTCTAGTGTCCCCTAGCTTCTGGCCTGAGCCACTGCAGGCATGTGACTTCATTTCCAGAATCAGAAGTGAATGTCTGTTCACTTTCTTCTCAATTCAATCTGTGCAGTTTAGACTAACCTGCAAAGATTGAATTGATTCAGCCTTGGGCTCTTTGACTGTCTGTGCTTAGCCTTGGAGACAGGGGTTGTTTTTTACGATGCACTTGTAAAGCACTTAGTGCAATGGAACCAATAAAAGCAATATTGATGTAGACCTATTGAGCCTCAGACCTGGGGGAGTGTTAACCATGGAATACATTTGACAAATGTTATTTGCATCAGTGAAATAGTTCAGAATATTGTTTCCTAAAATTAAAAATTGTTTGAAAGAGTGGTAATATTAAACTAACGCCAAAGTTTGGTAACCATGAAAGTAAAATTTTCTAGAATGGCGAATTTTAATATTCCCTATGGAAGAAAGTTAGTTTGTACAATAGAGGTAAACCCATCATATTAAACTAAGCCACAGGTCGCTCTGTTAAAATCAATGTGCTGCTTGAAGCTGCTTTAAAACATATAATCTTGCATTTTTCTCTACTCACAAAAAAGGCTGATAAGCCATTAGTAGAGTCAGCAGGGAGTACCAGACACTGCAGAGTATCATCAGTATTCAGAAATTTCTAACAATAAATAGTCAATCTTAGGTCAGCATGTAGAGAATGCAAACAGGGCTACCAAAATGAAGTCCAGAGGAATTCAGCACTAAATGGCAAACTCTCTTATAGTAAGTAATCTATTCAGAGAAAATGAAAGTGTATGGAAAAATTAAACACAAGACTTTCCCTATCTACCCATGATATTTTTTGATTAATTTGAACATTCTTTTTACATTCTTGTCAACTTATGGCATAGTTCTCTACCATTCCTGAATGATGTCTAGTGACTTGCTTTTACTCTGTGAAATTCTAAATTACTGTCATTGTACAACCTATCTCTAATGAACATATCAATTTATTGCTTTATTAGGTCATTACTCCTGGCTGGAATTTGAGTCTTGCAAGATCAAGAAAAAAGAAAGTATGACAAATTCAACACTTCTTAGAATTTTAATCTGAAAGGTCTGTATTGGGCAATCACATTATTTTGAAACTCCTGAACAAAGCATAGCCTCCCATATTAAGAATAGGCAACTGTTCAAGAACATATGATGATGTTAATAGAGTGTATGAGCAGAATCCAATTTCACTTTATGCACCTATATGTAGGGAGTTCTGTGAATCTCACCAGAAGTGCCCCTTGCAGCAGATACTTTAATGTTTTTCATTTTGTTGCTTCCCCTGCAAAACAGCATTATACTGATTTGACTTTCTTTTTGATGGAACAGTGTTTCATTTTGAGTTTTGTTTCATTTCAAAATCACTGTTCCATTTTGTTTTGTTGAAACTGTTTTGCTGTTTTGATGTGCTAGAGGACTGGAAGGTGGCCAATGTGGTTCCCATATTTAAGAAGGGGAGGAAGGAGGACCCAGAGAACTACAGGCCTGTCAGTCTCACCTCAGTTCTGGGAAAGATCTTTGAGAAAATTCTCAAGTCCCGCATCTGTGAGGGACCAGCAGGGGACTTTGTGCTGAAGGGCAACCAACACGGGTTTGTTAACAGCAGGTCCTGTCAGACCAACCTGGTCACCTTCTATGACCAGGTGACCAAATCCATGGATGCGGGCGTCCCTGTCGATGTAGTCTTTTTAGACTTCAGGA
>JAGPOW010001338.1:41818601-41846215 GCA_030014935.1 Caiman crocodilus
AGAGCATTAGCAAAATGGGTCAGGAATGCAATGGGCAAGGAGAGGTTGCAGGGAGTTAGGTGAATGGGGTTGGGATAGGGAGGGTTGGGGGGTACCTGGAGATCTGCCTCCGCAGCTGATCTGCCCCCACTCTCCTTACAGCTGTAGACCAAGCATGGAGTAGGATTTCATGAATGCCGAGGATTTTTTCTTGGTCACAGACTTGCACTGTATAAGCCATAATGGACAACTGTAGAGCATTTGATACAGATAATAGCTACCCATGTCTGAGATTCAACCTATTATTATTATTCTATCTTAACCAAAATGGAGGATCTTTGGATACATATAACCTCCACATTACAAATAAAACTTAATAATTACCATGTACTAGGTTTACCTGCCTCTGATATGGCAGGAGGCAGCGGGAGCTTCACTTATTTCACTGGGGCCGCTTCCAGCAACTTATGATGTATATTTTCTGTTCTGTCTCCCGAATCACACAATGATTCATCCTGCTCAATACCTACATGACACCAGTAGAGGAGACTGCTAAATGGCATGAACCACACTGCACCAAACCCTAATCTATACCTTTATGCCAGAAACAGAACAGCAAAACCTAGTCACATGGGCATAAGCCTGCAGAACTGTCACAGCAATTGACATTTATCTGTTACCTTCAGTTCTTCCTTACTTTGTTTTTTTCTTCATATTAATATGTAAGTCTGTAAAACCCAAGGCAGTTTGTAGACTATATACAGTATATGTGTGCATAATATTGTGTGTATATAATTGCTGTGTTAATAATTGACAGTTGAATTGAATGATGCCTGTAAAAACATCATTGTTTTCCTACCACATTTAAAAGTGCTAAAGAAAAAGGCAAGATCCATCAGTATCAATACTGTTCCACTTTCTCTTGTAATTTATTCTCAGCATAATAAGCCTCACCCTGGAACTTATTTCTGTTTTTAAATAATGCTCTGTTAAAAAGACCCAATCAGTAAAGAATGAATAAGCAGCAGCAAAGTATTAATTCACAGAATGAAAGACATTTTATATTATATTTCTTAATTTTGAGGGGAGAAAGTTCAGATGTCAGGAATATTCCTAAGGAAAAGTTTGCAGTCTCTCTGGTTCAGTATCTTTGCCATTTATTTTTTTTCCATAAACTAGTATTTATTCCTAATTGAGTAAAGTGACAGGACACACTTAATAAGTAGAATAGAACAGATGTTGTAGAGGCAATATTCATGTACTTTTGCCTATTGAGTAATATTCAGTACATCCAACATAATATAGAGTGTAAAACTAAACTTTAGGGGTTACAAAAGAAGTATGAAATAATACCTCTTATGTCTTACAGTGATATCCCTAATGATAGTGGCTGCTTTTATATACACTCAGGTAACTCTCATTAATTTTAGTAGGGTTGCCTAGGTACAAGAGCATAATCTTTTCATAGTTAGTAAAAGAAAAGTGGACTGAAATGTACATTAGCACTAGTTTATTTTTCAGCAATGTGTTGCTTCACTTGGTGTCCAAATTATACTTCAGCTGCAATTCAGCAAAGATGCAGCCTGTTGCCATGACAGCAACTGAGACAAGATATAGTGATGAGGAAATTCTGCAATCCACATAAAGGATGAGTTATATGTTAGAGCAGACAAAGAGTAATAAATGGCTTCTGTCTTGAGAATTTCATGAATAACAAATACCTCAGAACCAGAACAGTGGATGTTTCCTCTGCAGTACAGTAGAGAGAATATTGCTTATCTGCCTTTGATACTGTAAATATCTAGTTCTCCAATAAGTTACCTCTTATATACTCTCTATAAACACCATCTGTGTATACTAAGGAAACATTTCCAGAAATGAATGAGTCATGTGTCAAATCTCGATGCTTGCCAGTAACGTAGAATACAGGTTTGTGGAGAATAATAATAGATCAAGCTACTATCTGAATCTACCTAAGGATTATAACAATAATCAGTATATATAAACAGAACAGGACCATTTGGAAAGTTTATTTATTTTCAGTTAGGTGACCAACATCCATTCCACCTTGTTTTAATGTATGTAAAGCTGTGAATATGAAAGTTAAGTGCAAAGACCATGGGTAATTCAGTACCCCACACCTTTTCCTACAAAATAGAAGTATTAAGTCTGTGTCCTAGATGCACTTAAGACAGTTAATTTTTTTGAATGATAAACAACATGACTTAAGTCTCATCAATGTAGTTAAATTATTTATGAATATGGCCTATTCTATTTACCATAACCCCTCTGCAATTTCTTTCAGATTTTATTTTTTGTCCCAGGCTTTTTTTTGCATGTGGGCCCACACACAAACCAAAAATACATAGGAAATCATGTCCAACATATATGGAATGGTGCTTTCTTTGGACTGAAATACAAAATCTTTTTTAATAGTAGTTAGCAGCACAGTGCAGCAGCTATTATTTCCGGTACATTAGGTATTTCCAGACTTAGAGGATGTGGCTTCTGCCTTCAAATAGTTTCTATTTTAGATACCAACCCTAAAAGCAGTAAGAGAAGTCATGTAATACAAGTAAAGTGGTAAGTTTCTAATTGTAAAAATATACATTAGATTTATTTCCAGATACTCATGAAAAAGCCAGAAAAGAATGGTAAAAATACTGAATGATATGTGGTCTGACTGACTTTTTCAAAAAGAGTGTTCAAAGAGAAAGATGAATGCTGAGAGATCAATGTGTGAGTAGCAAAGAAATTAATAGTTATGGTCAGCATCACTGAACGAATGCAAAATATAGGAAGAGTATAGAACAGGATAGGTAATCAGAATGGAGAAAAAAGTTAGACAGAGGAAGGAAGGAAAAGATTAAAAATAAGAATTTCCTGGTGTGCAAGAGGAAGAGTCAGTGGAAAGATTCCAAAAGAGTGGTGATATAATCAAATCAGGATAAACCCATAGCAGGGAAGATGAACCTTGTGGCAGACTTGGGGAAATATTTTGGAGGTGGAAAAAGTATTTGGACACAACAAATGGGTGGAACAAAGGAGAGAGAAATGGAAATCACAGAATCATAGAAAGTTAGGTTTGGAAGGGACCTCAGGAAGTCATACAGTCCAACCGTCTGCTCAAAGCAGGACCATCCCCTACTAGATCATTCCAGCCAAAGCTTTGTCTAGCCAAGTCTTAAAAACCTTCAAAGATAGAGTTTCCACCACCTCTCTGGGTAACCTGTTCCAGTGTTTTACTACCCTCCTAGTGAGAAAATTCATCTTAATATCTAACCTCGCTTCCCTTGCTGTAGCTTGAGACTGCTGCTCCTTGTTCTGTCATCTGCCACCAGTGAGAACAGTCTACCTTCATCCTCTTTCAAACTCTGCTTTAGGTAACTGAAGGCTGCTATTAAGTCCCCTCTCATTCTCCTCTTCTCTAAACTAAATAAGCTCAGTTCCTTCAGTCTTTCCTCTTAAGTCATGTCCCCCAGCCCCTTCACCATTTTTGTTGCCCTCCACTGGACTTTCTCCAATTTCTCCACATCCTTTCTGTAATGGAGGGCCCAAAACTGAACACAGTACTCCAGATGTGACCTCATCGGTACTGAATAGAAGGGAATAATCACTTCCTTTGATGTACTGGTAACACACCTACCAATGCAGTCCAGTATGCCATTAGCCTTTTTGGCAACAAGGGCACACTGCTGGCTCATATTCAGCTTATGTAGGTCTAACCAGTAATCCCCCAGCCTGTAATTATGCCTGGGATTGTTTCATCCTAAATGCAGGATTTTGCATTTGTCCTTGTTGAACCTCATGAAATTCCTTTTGGCACAATCGTCCAATTTGTCTAGGTCACTCTGAATCCTAATTAGGATATTTACTACTCCAGCATATTTACTACTCCCCACAGCTTTGTGTCATCTGCAAACTTGCTGAAGATGCACTGTATGCCATCTTCCAGGTTGCTGATGAAGACACTGAATAAAGCCAGCCCCTGGAGCACTCCACTTGATACTGGGTTCCAACTAGACATTGAGCCATTGATTACTATTCACTAAGCCGCATCCTCCAGCCACTTTTCTATCCACCTTGCAGTCCATTCATCTACCCCATTCTTCCTTACCTTGCCTGTTAGAATGTTGTGATAGACTGTATCAAAAGCTTGCTTAAATAAAAGAACACCACATCCACCAGTCTCCCTGCATCCACAGAGCCAGTCATCTCATCATAGAAGGCAGTCAGGTTGGTCCAGCATGACTCCCCTTGTGAATCCATGCTGATTGTTCCTAATCACCTTCTTCTCCTCCATGTGCTTAGAAATAGATTTCTTGAGGATCTGCTCCATGATTTTTCCAGAGACTGAGGTAAGGCTGACTGGTTTGTAGTTCCCTATATCCTCCTTTTTCTCTTTCTTAAATGTGGGCTCTATATTTGCCCTTTTCCAATCATTTCGGACCTCTCCTGATGCCATGAGTTTTCAAGGTGATGGCCAGTGACTCTGAATCACATCAGCCAACTCCCTCAACATCCTCGGGTGCATCCCATCCACTCCCATGGACTTGTATATGTCCAGCTTTTATAAATAGTCTCCAATCTGTTCACCACTGAGGGCAGCTTACTTCCTCCCCAAACTGTGCTACCCAGTAGGGGTGTGCGAAGCTGGCCCTATTTGATTCAGGTTCAGCCCAAGTCAGGGAAAGTGATTCAATTCATTGATTCAGATTACTGTCCCTAATTTGATTTGGCTGAATCTGAAGATTCAATGCTGATCAGAGAATCAGTGATTCGGACATAGGCACAACTCTAAAAGTTTTTTTCTACATACCTTGAGGTACCAGCATGATTTTGAATGATGCAATGCTGGGGTGGATGGAGAGTCCTGCAGGAGCACCAGGGGCAGGCCTCCATATGCTTAGCAGTGAACCCAGAAGTAGAATGGAAGGGGTAAACCAGGGGAAGCATGGTGGGCCCTCCTGTGCCCTCATGGCTTGGTGCTCAGCTGCAGGGGGGCCCTGATGCCCCCCTACCAGAACCAGGAGGCACCAGTTGCTGAGCCAGGGAGATACAGGGACATGTGCTCCCCAGTGGACCCGGAAATAGACCAGCAGTGCTTCTGGTCCAGTTCCAGGTCTGCTGCCAAGCTCACTGGGAAGACCCCCATGCTTCTATGGGATACTCCATGTGCCCCAGCATTGCAGCACTCACGAGCCACTTGCTACCTTGAGGGAGGTAGAAAAAACACTTAAAGCTGTGTCTATGTCCAAATCTCCAGATCTTTCCAAATCAATTTGGAGGGTTCTGATTCAATTGGGAGAGATTAAAGGGTCCTCTGATTTGATTCAGATTCAGAGATTCAGCCACAGAATTGAGCCAAATCTCCACCAAATCAATCAGGGACTGAAGTTTCATGTAGCCTTGCTACCCAGTGCAGTAGTCTGAGGGCTGATTTTGCCTGTGAAAACTAAGGCAAAAAAGTCATTGAGCACTTCAGCCTTTTCTGCATCCTCTGCCACAAGGCTGCCTCACCCATTCAGTAAGGGACCCACACTTTCCCTGATCCTCCTCTTGCTGCCGACATACTTGCAGAAACCCTTCTTGTTAACCTTCACATCCCTTTCTAGTAGCAACTCCAATTGTGCTTTGACCTTTGACTTCATCCCCTCACATCCACACAATGCACTTGTTGTCCTGTAGGACCAGGCCAACTCTCAGGATCTCAAAATTGAGCTGTTAGATGGGATGGTGAGACTCAATTGCACATATACGCACAAAAAATCACTAGGCACATACACACACTCTAGGCACATACACTTGCACACTCTATCCACTCCAACATACACACACTCCAGGCACATACACATCCAAGATTACCGATCTAAGCACATGCACACCTATCACCAATTCCAGCACCTACACACTATACACACAAAAAGTTAGACAAAAATCAGTTGTCAATATCCACACACTCAATATACATACACAGATCACTAATTAGTATACCATGCAAACAATTTTATATATATATTTGCCAGTTCACACATACACCACCCCACCTACACATACACACAAGTGAGTTCCTAACTTGCGTGGTATGGTATGTATGTGTGTGCATACCCGGGGTATGTAGGGTGCGTGGTGATGATGGGAGGGGGGAATCAAGGGTCAAAGATTTCCAGAAGGAAGGGAAGGAAGTAGATGGGTGGAGGATAAGATGAGAGAGGGAAAAATGAGAGAGTGAAAGTTGCTGGGGCTGGGATTAGAACTAGCAGACTGGAGGGGAAGCTGAGGTTACTTAAGGTCAAGCGCCCCAGAGTTACTCGGGGTCACCTGATGCCAGGGTGGAAGCAAGGGGGAAAGTCCAGTGGCAAGGAGGAAACAGCCAGGAAACAGAGAGGCAGAAAGCTGGGAGATAGCCAAGAAATCAAGGAGGAGGGTTGGAGGTCAGTAAGACAAAATCCCAACTCAGAGTTTCAAAATAACAGGTTTATTAAACAGACAACACACTGCATGGCTCCCTGAAGTTATTGGTTCGCACGCACGCGCATGCACACACATACAGACACACACACAATGGTGGCAGGAGGGAAAAAGGCTTGGTGGAGGGATTGAAGTCAAGGGGACAGAGTCCGGGCCCTTTGCTTGGAGAAGGAAGGTGGGTGATAGCTACCACCTATCGTGGGCTGTGAGTTGATCCTTGATGGCCTTGATGGTCTTCTCCAGCAAGGTGTTGTCCAGGGGGGATCGCTGACAGGGCATCTGGGTAGCTAGATGGTGTGGCATGGTGCTGGTCCAGATGGAGAGGGTGTCCCACTGGGTCTGTCTTCACTGCCCCTTTTTATAGGGGCAGACTTTCTATGACCCAAGTGGCAGGGGCATGCCCAGGCAAGGGTCATCCCTGGTGTACTGAGCATGTGCACTTTAGGCAAGGACTTGCAGTTCCAAGTGTCTGTGTTCCAATAGTGGGTTGGCTGATTTCTATAGGGTCTGTGTCTTTCAAATGCTGGGTCCACAGTTCCTGGGTGAGTCAATGGAAAGCAATGGTCCGGTCAATGAGCTGACAGTCCAGTCATTGAGTTGATTATTCAGTAGAGGCCTGCTACCATTGTATCTCAAACACCCTCATTCATCCCCATTCATTCAGGAACCAATTTACATGAGACTGGTTAGAAATAAATCATAGGTTACACCAGGCAGAGGATACAAGATGGAAGCTTGACATAAAAAAGTGGAAACTTGACATAACTTATGCTAACTTATATATGTAGGCCTAAATCATATAGTATCAATAGAAAAAAAAACAGTAAAAATCAGTAAAACAGTAATTACACAGTAAAAATCAATATAAACATCGTAACTATACAATATAAAACAGTGGATCAAAGGAGAGAGAAAAAAAAAATTGCTACAAAATGCTAAAGTTTATCCCATGTCTTAGCTCACTCTCTCTCTTAGCTAACCCATACTTATCTATAGGAAATAGAGAGGAAGAGAAAAAGTCAGAAATAGCTGGGGAAGGAAGGGAATGCATTTCAAAATTTTTAAAAAAAAGAAAAACTGGGGAGTTTTCTACACTCTTAGGTTATGTCCACACATGCAAGCATGTGCATTTGCAGCAGCTCACATAGACCTGAAGATTTTTGCCTCAGCGCACGTGCTCGGACATGCAATTTGTTGTGGATCAAATTGTTCCTCTTGGAGCAAAATAACCCTGCCTGGCTCCTCCCAGATCTTCAGCCAGGGAGAGCTACAGTCTGGGGCCAGCCTCTGTGCTTTCCCCAGCAGTATAAAAAGCTGCCCTGCCCTGGCCCCAATCATACAAAAAGCTAACGTGGCAAATAGCTCAGGGCTACTCACTCTCAGGAGCTTCTGGGGCCCAGCCACTTGATACCTTGGGGACATTACTCTTTGTGCCAGCTGGACTGCTGCAGCAGCATCTCAAATCCATTTTTAAAAATACCCCCAAATCCATGTTTTTCCACAATTAAAACAAAAGACCCCTCTACACACACACACACACACACACACACACACACACACACACACACACACAGAAAGAGATAGAGAAAGCGATCACAGTTGGACAATGTTTTATTGATATTTTTACAATGTTAAAGCAATGTGGAAGTCTACTAGTGTCTCTGTCATCACAATAAAAAACATTCTAAATACCTATATGTGCTGATGTGTACTTTTTGTTTTCTTTGCACATGATGGGTGTGTGATGAGGGGATGTGGTGTTTGCAAGAAGGGGATGGGAAGGTGTGTAAGGAAAGGTGGATGCATTTGTGTGGTGGGATGTGGGTTGGTGTGTGGGTAGGTTTAGGATGATTGTTGGGGGAACTGTGGGTGTGGTGGACCTTGTAGGGGGGTTGCTCAGGAAGGGTGGGTTCCCTGGCCCCCACGGGATGCAGCTCCCACCCCCCACAGTACATGGAATGCCTCCCCCCACAGGGTCTGAGCTCCCTCCTGTAGGATCACAGCCCCTATCCCCCACAGGGCCCCAGCACCCCCCTGCTCAGGGTCCCAGGCACCCTGGAGAACCACAGACTCCCTCACCCAGTGTCCCAGCTCCCCCCGCAGGGCCCCAGCTCCTCCCCCACAGTGTCCAAAGCACCCTGTAGGGCCCCAGCCCCCACACCCAGGGCCCATAATTTACCTTTAGCAGCAGCAGAGGGAGTGAGGTATGGTAAGCCATGGTAGCAGAACCTGGTGGGGCATGCACGGACTACACACTGGGCCCAGCTAGGTCCTGCTGGCACTGGAGAATCTCTGCCACCTGGCCAGGCCAGGCCATGGTGGCGGGATGCGGTGCAGCATGCGGGGACCAGGCACTATGCCCAACTCGGTCATGCCACCCTTGGGGTCCCTCTGCCACCCAGCTGGGCAGCAGAAGTAGCCCCAGAGCCAACAGGACCCAGCTGGGTGTGGCAGATGATCCCCATGCACTGTGCCAAGTCCTGCCACCATGGAAATGGCCCAGTCAGGTGGCAGAGGGACCCAAAGGGTGTCAGGACCTGGCTGGGCCCAGCATGCACTGCTCACATGCCATGGCCTGCCACCAAGGGCCCAGCCTGGCTGGGTGACAGAGAGGCCCCAGGGCTGGCAGGACCTGACTGGGCATGGCACACAGTTCTCCTCTTAAAGAAAGAGTTTTATAACATTGCCAGTCTTATCTTTTCAGCCAGCAAAAACCCTCTAGCCCTTCTTATTCTCGTATCTGAGAAGCTCTTTCATGTACTGAACATATGGAAATGGAAGCAAGCAAAACCAGTGGTCATTTTTTTAAAGCATAAATAAAATCTTAATGTTGCTCTTTCAAGTGTTCAGATGATCCTATCACTTTTGTTCTTATCCTTCCAATCCACCTTCAGCCTCTGTTGCAATCTTCATTTACTTTCCTGTTTATGAAGGACCCAATTTTGCAGACCCCCGCCCCCCATGTGAGAGATAGCACATATCCATAGAAATGCTTCCAAAATATACATATATGCATAAATGTTACTCAATATGAGTGTATTTTGCCAAAAGAATTCAATTCTCTCATGTGCTTGAGGGGATTTCCACCCACATATCTCACATCACAGAAATTAACCAAACCTCAACAATTTGTAGGTTATTGTGAAAAGTGCATGAGAAGGAATTAAGAAGGTGCCTCTTGATTTCTCCTGTTAAAAAGTATTCCAATTTTCACAGAATACTAGAATATTTAAGTGCACAGAAAGATAGAAAGAGTACCAGTAAGTGTGACAGGGTGGGGTGGGGTAGGGAAGGGGGAAGGCTCCAGGAGCCCTCACAAGACAGTGAAGTCCTAGGTTCCAGCCCCTGTTCTAATGATTGTTTAATGATGCAAAAATTCACTAGAGCAGTAAGTGGTACTCCAGATACCCTTTTTCTAGGAAAGTACTTTTTTTCTAAACGTGCTGTGTGAAATACACTAAAACCACCCTTCTTTCTACAGAAGTTCAGCCCTTCTCTTTGTGGTGACTAGAAGGAATTCTTTGACCTCCTGACAGAAATGCTTCCTATCAGTCACAAATAGCCACAGTTTAATATCTGGCTGAATTAATGTTCAGAATGTGTACACACCCTGTGACTTCAGCCACCAGATTGGGAAGGAAGGTGGGACATCACTAATTAGTTAAGTCTGTGATAGTATGAATTTCCTACTTGGCAGATGCACAAACTCTGCTCCAAGCTATTCTCTGCCTTCTCAGCTCCTGCAGAATTTACTGATTCTGCAGTTGGCTATTTCTCTAAGGCTCTATAGTCAACTGGTGCATCCAGGAACATTTCCATCCTCCTTTCTGTGAGGCAATCACAAGGGCAAATTAATTGTGTTGATCAGTCACCTCAGACTCATTTAATTTGCACTCATGAACTGATGATTTTGGTCCTAAACCAAGACAGTAATGGATAGTTCATGTAAGAAATATCAATTTAATAAAGGTTATAATTGCATATGCCAAAGCAATTTAAGCTAGTGCTACTGAAGTAATCTATTCACCTTCAATCCAGGCCGCTTTTGTCACAACCATGAGTTGACTTCATTCAACAAATTAAGCCTTGGGCTTTATGTATGTAATTTAGTATAAACTATAAGTTGTTTATAAATTATCTACTTAATGGAAGGCCAGACCTACAGTGGTATATTTATGGTTATTTGAGTTTAGATATTTCCCAAACAGCTTCTTAATGCCTCTGGTGGCCACTTACTGAGTCTAAATAATGAGATCTCAAGTAATCCTGATACTTCAAGGTCAGGAGTGGTGGAGATAGTAAAAGTGATATCATATGAAATACTGCCCTGTTGTATATCAGTTCATCACTCTTACACCACTCTTCTTCTTTTGCCTGGATACGTCTGTGCTATTGGAAGGATTTTGAAAATTGAAGCCCTAGCTTTTCAATATATAGTTATAATAAGTATTATTTTAAAAGGCAGCATGCTATATGTATAAATGTATACACCATGCTATTCTAGTATTTAGGAATTCTTAGGAGGCTGTTACAACTAGAAGTATTGACAGTCATGTTATTGTGAAAGGTTTAGCAATAGCCTTTATAGCTACTGAGGTTGCTATGAAAAAAATCAACACTTGTCAGAAATTACCACACAATGGCACTATAAAAAACCAATATCTTGTGTATTGCTTTTTAGTAACATTTGAAAAATGCTGGCTTTCATTGTTTTAATGCACAGTTTAAATAAACGTATTTATAATCTGTGGCTCTGAATTTCCAATCAGGTATTTTTAAACATCAAATTCCAATAGTTACCATAACCCAGGATGTACAGTTTCTATGCCTTTCAAACAAAATGTAATGAAACCTTGTTTCTTCCCTGATATCTTCCTTGCTATCTGAAGACGGCAGCAATGGATTTATTCAGGTAATACCAAATACTTTTTCTAAGAATTCCAGTGCATTTTAAGCTCAGAACTCAAACACAAACTGTATATTTATTAACAATATGGTTTCTAGAAAAACATAACATATATTCATAATTCACTGTTGTCCTATGATTTATCTTCATACATTTTTCTTGTTCTCTCATCCTGTGAGGTTGTGATGAAGTTAATAGCTGAATACTTGGTGAAAGCACCATTGCTGACAGATGGCAGATAGGAAAAAATGAATCAGTTAAACTAGGAGATAACTTGAAGGGCAGAAAGAGGTAATTAAGATGGCAGTTTGCTCAAGTCTGAAGATGAGAGTTCATTTCTGCCCTTAAGAAATATATTAAACTATGGCACGATAATCAAGGTTACCAACTGTTCAACGTTTTGTAGCAGTAAGATATTTTTCAAATGTTTGCATCTCTCTCTAAATATCAGTCTCCAGATACTGTGCCATACAAATGTTGCTTTTTATCAAAATATAGAATTTTAAAATATTTGAACATGGTGAGCACTGTTAGTAGTACATAATGATTCTGGAAATACAACCTATTACAATTGCATCAGTCCATTTTCAATATAGTAGATAAGATGAAAATCCATAATCTTTAAACACGGCATGAACATTTAAAGGGTGTTTACTGTATTTATTCACAATTTACCTTTCTATTCAAGGCTTTTCTAGTTTAAATGAAGTACAATAGCACCACCAATGAATAGCTTCAAAACCAGTTTTAAGAGATTATATATATTTAATGGATACACCTAAAAATCATATTTTAGCATAAATGAAGTTTTAAAAGTGACTCTTTTTTGCCTTTTAGTGTGGTGTTTGAGCCACCAATAACCCTTTCAATCCAATAGAAACAAGCCTTTTATTTTAAAATAAAGTTTACATCATATGTAACAAAGAAAAACAATATGCCCAATTATGGGGAAAAACAGGCAAGAAATAGGAGTCTGATGATTCTATGGGATGTTCCAGTGTTGCTGATAGATGAACCTTATAACATTCCTTTCATGACTAAATTTTAAATAGTGTGTGGTAACTGAGCTCAATAGATTATATAGCTATGCAGACTCAAGCATATAATCCTAGGTTATTAATATTTGGATTCTGTTCTAAGCTCATTGTTCTTATTGCCAATTCTCTATTCTCAATGCTTTTTAGCTCAAATTTTCTTCCATTTTGAAAGAAAAGTAAGAGCTCATTTTTAAAATGAACAAGATTCAAGGTTGATTAATTGATGGGTACAGCTTTTGAACTTTGCCTCACTGTTTTATTTATTATACATTAAAACCACAGAAGTAAAAAATACATCATTCAGAACTCAGTGAGACTGCCATGTTGATTCAGTTAAAATATGTCAAAAGGATAATAATAAGTAATCATTTAATAAATACAAAGAGGTGAGAAAGAAAAAGAATTTTCAGAAGAATTGAAGCTAATGCAGATGGCCATTTTTCCCAATTAAGCCACATTCTTCAATCCTTATTTGTCTAAATTTCAGATTCCAACAATCATTTCTTCTTGTCTGCAAAAGAAGAGACCTACCAGTTCTCTCACTCTCAGATCATAAGTTGCTCTTGTGTGGTTCACCCTAGAGATGCAGAGGAGGAACAATAAATCTACTTTAAAGAACTGATTTCCACTATACCAACATCTTTATATTGCACACATGCAGACAAGGCACTTTTAATCTCACTTTTCATTCTAACTTCAACATTTCCATCCACATCTTCACTGTTATCCATTTGCCTGGACTCAGGTGGAGCAAACTGGCCTGACCCAGCTCAAATGTATCTCTAAATAGACCACAAAAATGAAACCTCTCTCCCATGTACAAAATTTACTAGGACTTCCATCAATCTTTTCCAAAGGAATTGATTGGCTAAAATATGACTGAAAGGTGTGTATGCAGGAGACATTGCATTTAGATGTATATGTAACAGAGATTCTTCTTGACAGCCATGGCAGTCAAAAAAGGAGAAAAAAATTAGCAAAGAATAAGCTGTGCATGGTAAAGGTGAGATCAAATTCAGCCTCCCAAATATGAATATTTCCCTTTTAGGAAAGGATTTGTTTGATAAAATTCTCTAAAGCTCTAAACAAACACCACAGCAGACTAGAGTTCATACATGTAAACCTGTGCTATACTCACCACTTATGGCAATAGGCACATCAGAAAAATATAAGCATCCTTCAGTTCACTGTTAGAGCATGTAAAAAGACCAAGATGTACAGACAGATACATTGAGTATTATAGGCATGCACTATGTAGTCTGTTTGTCCCAGAGAAATAAAAACAGAGGCACCAGAATGGCCTCCCATAGTGGGACCCGAGGCAGGGGCAACACGCCCAAGAAAAGAAAGAAAGAGCCCTGAAAAGAGGGCATACTTACCCTCAGGTAGGGAAGAGAGAGTTGCACCAAGAAGGGCCGCTGGCACAATTCATCAGCCACTTTTATTGCTGGTTGGCGGTGGCTCCAGCAGATGACATCAGAAAAAACTGCCACCCGGTGGATTCAAAAGCCAGTGGTAGAGAAAGGATGGGAGAGATGGCAGGGATGCCCAAGGGTGAAGTTGCCCCCTGGGCAGCATCCCAGGAAGATCTGCAGCCTTGGTAGGGGTGGGACAGAGATTCTGTGAAAGGGTCTCATCCACATTAAAGAGGACCCAGAACCCTGAACAGTGGGACAGCTGGGATAAAGAGGGATGATGTTGAGGAATTGGAAAGACCACAGACGTCAGACCCATGAATAGGGTAGGCAGAGACCCACACCAAGATCTTTTCATTATTTCTTTTCTTTATTCCACTTTATTTTGGACGGCACCCAGACTTGTGAACAAAGAAAGAACCTTCATAGATCTAGGGTCACGAAGGAAGATTGAGGCAAGATTGGCAAAAACCTCAAAGGAAGGTTGGGCACAAGGGCAGGAACAATCATACATCTTGTGGTCATCTGGGATAGGCAAGTCAGGAGACAGGCCAACAATCCACCATTCAGTGAGCCTGAGGGTTCGTGCATGGCTGGAGTGTAGGGAAGGTAGAGCCCCAAGAACACCTCTGGTAGGTAGTATCCAATCAGTGAGAATCCCCAAGAAGGAGCCTCACCACTGAAGAAGAGAAGACCAAGTCATGGCAGATGAATGTTGGGGCTTCCTTCAGGATGGAATGTGACCTAACACCTAGGTCCTGGGGACATACCCTTCGGCCAGAGTTGAGTGAACTCTTGAAGGCCACCTGACAACGCTTATATGAGGTCAGATGGGGCCACTGATACTAAGAGCACATGTAACACTCCCTCACATCAAAAAGAACAAGGTGAAATTAAGGCAGTCTATTGAATGGGCAGTGGAAAAGTTGGCATACATGCACAGAGCAAATAGAGAACAGCAGGTAAGAATCAAACTGTCTGACTCACTGTAACAAGATCAGTGCTTTAGATGTGGCCATGGCTGCTCCGGTGGTCATTAGGGCTGCACGAAGCTTCAGTAGCTGATTTGATCAGGAGGAGATTCAGACCAATTCAGGGACTGAATCTCTGAATCCAAATCAAATTGGAAGACCAATTAAAAGCTCCAAAATGATTTGAAGTCTCCAAACCAATTTGGAAAAGCTTCAGAAAAGATTTGGCCTATTTAGAGATTCAGTCATAGACTAAACACACAGCTGACAGCTGCCTCCAGCTGGTAAATTTATTGGGGTTCAAGGAGGGGGGAGTAAAGGGGAGTAGGAAAGAGAGGGATTGGGACTTGGGCTAGGACAAACTACCCATCCAGGCCGGGAGGGGAGGGTGCACAGGACTCAGGGTGTGGGGAGGGGCAGTGCAGGATGCAGGCATGGCAGCTCTTGGAGTGGGGGCTCTGCCTTGCTGTCATTTGCCCAGCTGGGGCAGAAGGGGGAGCAGGATGCAGCCACAGCTCATTCTGGGTGGAAGATGACAAGTGGCAGCAGGTCATAGCCCCGCTTCCAGTGCAACCACACTTGCATCCCACACCTCACCCCGCCCCAGCTGGCAAGCAGCAGCAGTGCCCACTTCTCCACCCCAGCTGGTAAGCAGTGGCAGGGCAAAGCCACTGCTCTCAGTGCTAATGCTTCTGCATCCCATGCTCCCCTTGCCCTGGCTGGCAAGCCTATGGGCTATTATACAAACTGCCCCACTCTAGTCATATTCCCCTGAAAGCCATTCAATCTATATTTGCAGGGTATCAACTCAAAAGAAATCCAGGGAGTCCTCTGCAGCCTCTTAGCTTAGAAGCTCCTTCCCCTGCAGTCTGCAGGGCCAGACTGCTCTTGGCTCACATTCAGGGCCTATTTGCCTCTCCAAGCCTTGCCCACTTCTAGCCAAGTGACCTGTTAGCTGGCATGACCAAAGCGTTGTTCAGTAACCTTAGTCTTGCTAGCTTTGTCTGGTTCACGCTTCTCTTAAAGGGCATGTTCTGTTTTCCTGCAACAGGGTACAAATTCCCTGTTATATTCACCACTTGAAGGAGAAAGCAGTGTTCTCAGGTTCTTCTGTGCTATATGTATGACAAGAGGATTGGGTTTCCATACATAGATACAAATAAATAAGCAATTGTTTTTGTAAGTATATCTAACTGGCACTCTTTTCAAACACTTGTATCCTGCCATTTGAAATAAAACACTCCAAGACTGAAAATATGCTGTATTTGAGAAACACTTGTTTAGTATTATAAATAGATGCAATATCAGATATCCCTTTATAATCTCTGAACAACACAGACAAGCTTCCAGAATATGCAAGAAGTTGGTGTTTGAAGTTACATTATAAACACAAAAAGCTAGTTTTACAAAAAGATTAGGAAACATAAGTCAAAATTTGCCTTGAGATTATAAATGTGAAAATGGATAAAGAACTTTTAAAAAATAAGCATAATTTGTAGTCTTCCCACTGGTCCATAACCCTGATGCCAGACCAAAGCAGGTACATATAGGCAGAGTGGAGACGGTCAAGGCACCTGTTCTCCTTGTACTCAAGGACTAGAAAAGATAGGGCTCCAAGTGTGTGCTGCACATTTTGTACATACATAGGAAGTCCCATTATTAAACATACTTCTTTCACATTTGTGGAGGTACTCAATATCCCATTTCTATCCTTTCTAATGACTTGTGCACCTTGAGAAAGTTTACATCAGCCACAGAGATCACTGGATGTATGTCAGTGTCTTCATTCCACTGGCATTATTTCCTCATTGCTCATCACTCAGACCTTTCCAACAGTTAGCATCTGGATTTCAGAGCATTTAAAATAGCTCTTTCTCAAGCAGAAAGCTGCTTAAACTCAACCGTGACAAAGCTGCCCCTCTGCTACAGCTTGGAAATGGACAGATCCCTTGTTTGAATACGAGTAGGAACACATAACTCATGAATGATGTGTGCCCCCAGTGGCTGGGGGGAGCACAGTAGTAGCTGACACAGTAGACCGCCCTTCCAAATGATTGGCATCATTCTAAATTTGCTTTGTTCCACCTAATTAGGTATTCATATTTGGCAAATTTTCATTGGTTATTCTAAGAGTATAAAAGTTTACGTTGTTTCCGCCCAAGTTGGAGAGCTCTGAACACGTGGTAAGGTACAGAGAACCTCGCCACGCGGCAGTGAAAAGCTGGCGGACTGATCACCCACCAACATCTCCCCGTCTGTTCCTAACGTATCCCTAGCCCTGCATGCCCATTGCGCTTCCAGGTTTGTCTAGCAAGCTCGTCGTGTTTTCTTCTTTCTGTAACTACTCTAGCAACTTTACTGCCTGTGTCGCGGCCACCAGCGGCGTAACTAAAGCTTAAGTAAAAGTTATTTTTTCAATCAACACGCTGTATTCGCCTCTCCATCCACCAGCCCACCTGACATCTTAACACCATTCCCCACCTCAGTCAGCCCTGACCGGTCGGCTGGCTGAGACATGGCGTCACAAACAGGATCTAAGGGCACGGTGGTGGAGAAGAATTTAATCTAGTGCTGCCCCTGGTGCACTGGGGTCTGTTGTGTGGGCAACACAAATGAACTCTGGGCACATATTGCCTATCACCAAGCAGCTAACGGGGGAGAAGAAAACCTCCTCAGAGGCTACTTCTCGGTAAAGGAGTAAGAGGCAGCTATTAATGAGTCCCTAGTGGGGGTGAAGGTGAAGAAGGTGGAAAATCCTACCCCCACTCAGGAGTTTGCCCAATGCACCCAGTACATGAGGGAAGGAGGGGAATCCACCCCGCCAGATTGGTTTAACTGTCTGGCTTTAGCGTCTAGATCTTGTGGTCATGAATTCCTCAGCCAGCTCTGGGAAGGTCTAGAAACCGAGGGCCGCCACGCAGCAAGGTGGGGAGGCTCGAAGTGGAATAAAGGGAAGATGATGAACGTGTTATTCCATTCGGTAGTAGGTTTACTGCGGGAAAATGCAAATCTAGAAGCTCAGTTGCACACAGTGGGCAAGGAGTCACTGGAGCAAGCGGTGGGAGGCTCCAAGCCACCGCTAGAAAATGGCACAGAGAAAAGTGAAAAGGGCACGAAAATCCCCCTGGGAGGTGGACCAACTGTGTCACTGTCCATGGCCCCGCCCCTCAGAGTGACACCGGAAGAAGCCCCGCCCCCTGGCATGGCTTCAGCAGTGGAACCGCCCCCGTATGAGGGTGAAGAGCTGTATCCAATGCTCCCGCTCAACAAATTTAACCCTCTCCTGGCTGTAGCCCACCCAATAGCATTGGTAAAGCAAGTTACTGATGCACAGGGTGCAACTCGTAGCACCACTACATACCGCACCCGCACTCGGGGCAAATTGCAAGACTTGTGCAGAGAATCAAAAATGAAATCTGAAGAGTCACTAGCCATATGACTAGAGCGCTTAGTAGTGGAATATGGGTCAGACCTACTAGACCTGGAAGAGGCTAGTTTCCTAACACGCCAAGTCTCATGGAGTGGGGGGGCATGCCACTGATTTAGATGTAGTGACGGGTAACATCCATTAGACCATCCCGCTTCCAGCTCTCATTGCAGGTCATGTGGTTCACAAATCCTACGCCTGGCATGAGGGTCGCCCAAAGAAGGCCAATGAAGAACAGCTTCTACTGGCCATAATCGGGGTGTCATACCTCTCATGGAACTCCAAAGCCCATCCACTGGGGCTGGCACAAGCGCAACAATGTGGAGGATGGGCTCACCACCACCCTCGGAACCCTGGAGCCGTTCCAGAGACTCTCAATGGCATAGAAGCCTGTGTAGAGGTGTACGGAGGGACAGATGCTATTACACTCTGACTCCTCCTTAACTCAGTGATTGGTCAACTGGCAGGAAACCTTTTAAGTCAACTCCCACAACTGCAGGGCCTTATAAAGCTGACCGAAAAGGTCTTCAGCAGTGCAGAGCATCAATCCTCGGCATACCCAGTCAAGGCCCCGAGACCGAAACACCAAGAAATTGGTCCTTTGTGGGAATTAGGGTCACCACCGCCCCAAAGAAAGCCTGAGGAAAGAGCCATGTTTGGGTTCCTCTTGAACCACTCCAGACTTACAAAACAGCAATTGCATACTTTGGGAGATGAGGGTCAATGAAATCTAGCAACCACATTGGGTTTCACATTCAGTAACAAGCAAAAAAACGAGTAGTGGCTGCCGGACACACCAGCGGCCTATCCAAACCTGACCTTACTGACCTTTGTCCCTATACTGAACTCACTGTTTATGATCCAGCCAACCCAAGTGCCCAACGATGGGTGTTCTTTCTTCTTGACACCATGGCCCAAGTCAACGTGATCACTCCAACGACATCCCACCAGAAAACCTCCAAAGCAATTAGGGTACAAGGACTCAATGCTGTTGCAGTCATGACAAAAGTCAAATTTGTAATCCAAGGCCATCAACGCACCCTAGAGGCAGTGCTAGGGGGCATCAATATGTTGGGAATTTTGGGAATCAAAGCGCTTAACCTCAAAGAACAAGTGCTACAGGTGCTTCCCATTGCTATTCCAGAGTTGGATTGGCACCGACCAATGCTCCACTACATCTCCACCTGGCAATACCGGCCAATCCCAACCAAAGACCCCCTTAAAGGATCTCTCACCGTCCTCCTGTGACAACTCAAGCAACAAGGCTGTATTAAGCCAGTAACTGCTAGCACCTACCTGTCACCAGGATGGGGAGTCGCAAAACCTGGAAAGCCCGACAAAGCACAGCTAGTCGTTGATTATAGGGAAACCAACAAGAGGTGTCAAGTGCTTCAGCAACCCAACCCATTCACCCTATCACAATGTGTGTCTGATGGCACAATTCCAGAGAGATGACTGGGTTGAGGTCACACTGGACTTAAAGAACATGTTTTTCTCAATTCTGATTACTGACACAGAGGGAGTGTTGAATATGTGTGTTGAGGGCACGATGTATAAGTGGACAGTCTGCCCATAGGGGTACTGCAACACCCTGTCATTGGCTACTGGTGCCATGAACAATACCCTGAAGAACTTCCATGCCTCACATACCCTTCCACCAGAAGAGGAATTAAAAATCTGGAGTTATGTTGATGACATCGCTATAATGGGCCATGACAGCTCCATCGTTGCCAACTAGTCAACCAACTAGTAACCCATCTTCAAAGTGAAGGATGGAGGGTTAACAAGGAAAAATCATGCCTACATCCTGTAGCCAAGATCACATTCCTTGCTACCTGTCATGGCACACCTCACTGCACCACTCCTTGAGTGAGAAGGCTGCTGGGGAAAGCCCCAGCAGTCAGATAGCGAGCACAGCTGAGGGTTGCTGAGGCAACTGACTGGGAGCAGCTGACCCTAAGGGGCAGGGCATGGCTTCTATAAAGCCCAGAGCCAGAGTCAGGCTGGCAGTTCTCTGCCAGCAGCCGAAGGGACAGGAGCTCCAAGAGACAGAATATGCGTGCAGCCTATACGAGCTCCAGAGGCTGGAGCAATGATGTTAAGTAGGAGCCTGGAGGCTTATGTAGTTATGGCTAGGTGTCTGATGTTTAAGTTATAGCCAGAGGCTTGTGTTTTGGTTGTTGTTTGCACTGGTGTTTGGGCGAGGCTGTAGGGGAAGGAGGAGGTCTCATAAGGGGACCCCAGAGGTGGGGAGCCCCAGCGCCAGTTTGGGCGCAGCAAGCCCCAGAGAGGGGCAGGATTATTGAGATGCCCAAGAAGGGGGCAGCACTGAGAGGCCCGAGAAGAGGCAGCATTTTGAGAAGCCCACGAGGAGCGATATGTGAGAAGCCCTAGAAGGGGGCAACATATTGAGAAGCCCAGGATGGGCATGGTGAGCCAGGTCCGAGGCTAGCGCAGCATTAGATCCCAGCCAGAGGTTGGCTGCTTCAGTGGACCCCGGGAGAGGCAGGAGTTTACAGCAGAGTGCCTCCTTGACAAGGGCAAGTGCTGCGGTGGTCCCCGATCATAAAAGGGGATAGCAGCACAGAATGCCCGGCCTTAGAAGAGGGTAGCCATGCGGTGGGCCCCCAACACTGGAGGCTTGGCAGAAAGTCCAGAAGCAGACTAGATTATCTTAAAGTAAGCCCACGAGGGGCCATTTTGAGTCAGGAGCCCATGAGGAGCCATTCTGAGTGAGGAACCCTAAGGGAGGAGCACTATCGTAGAAGGCCCAAGAGAGCAGGCAAACGTGATTTGACACACCAACATCCAGGATATCAGCAAGGCTTGGGGTGTGGTATCAGGGGTTGGTAGAAGCCACACATAGCCCCTAAGGCTAGGGTGCCTGGAAGGCACCCATTACACAGGGACCCCAGTGGGGCCAGGAGATCATGAGGGACCGAGGTCCTGGCGCCATGCCCAGGGACCTCGGTCCCTCATGATAAAGGCAGTGTCCCATATATCCTTAAGATCAAGATGTGGCAGGTGAGAATTTGAGGGTGCTTTGGGCTGGACGTGGCATGGGTAGAGGGCCTTCAAGAGATCACGGCCCTCCTGTAGGACCCCGCCGTGACAGTACCCAATGTGTTGGTCCCATCTGTCATGGTATCACACATGATGGTCCCAACATCAACCCATTAAAAAATCTTTGCCAGTAACTAAAAGACATTTTCAGCAGCTTTTAGGTCACTTAAATTGGTACCGGCATTATGTCAACCCCAGCCATCCACCACTCCTTGCTAAATTGTAGCGACAGATCCGTGACAAGTCCCGAAAATCCACACCTTGGATGGAAGGAGATCAACAGAACCTACATCGCCTGTTAACTGCTGTCAAAGGTACGCAGCTCCATGCAATCAACCTGGATGAACCACTGGTCATGACCCTTGGATTCATCACCAACCATGTGTGGGCTGTCGCACACAACCCTCGCAATGATCTAGTATATACCGCTCATACTCACACTTCAAGCAGCACAACACCAGTATGGAGCCATAGGAAAAATCCTCCTAGCTGGACAGCTAGTGGAACCATTAACAAGCGAGCACAAAACACACTGAGCTCCTGTAGCTACTTTGATGCCTTTACTAGATGCAGAAAAAAATCGATCCTCGTTTTGAAGGAGACCCTAAGATGTGGAACATGTTAGTGCTCACCCATCATTATAACTGGTGTTGCTGGAAATTTGAAGACATAACACCCGACCCCAGTCCAGAGGATGAGAAAAAAACCCCAACACTGTATGGAACTTCCACCCCCACCTGGATGGCCTCGGACGGGACCTCCCGACATGGTGAAGGCTATGGGTATTATTGAAAAGCCAGTCATGATACAGAAATATTTCGGAGCTCACCCAGATGACAATTCTGCTCAGAAATGTGAACTGCTAGGATTTCTTAAGGTGTTGCAACACTGTCTAACTCACCACAATGATACACTCCCAGTTCCAGTCATTGCAATCGACTTGCAATACATTTATAAAATCCTCACCGGTACTGCTTTGCCCATCGAAAATTTGAGTAATTGGGAAGACATTTGGGAAACCTTAACTAAATTTACACGGCTTCCGTTAGTTAAGCATACCAAGTCACATTGCCCCGACACTGATCCAGTGCACGAGATCATTGATAAACTCTTAGAAGATCCATTCCGAACTGACATAGCTGTGCCTATCACCACTACTCCCGGTCCTGAAGTAAGACCGTTCCTCGTGTGGCTTCATGAAAATTGGGGTCACTCAGGACCGTGGGCAAGCCATCGACGCTGGCATCAGACCACTACAGAGCTTACTTCGTATGGAGTTCAACGTGACTGGGAAAAAGTAGCACAAGCCTGTGAAATATATGCCAAAGAAAAATGCCATCAAACTAAACATCAAGTCAGAGCTTTTAACCCCTCGCAATTCCAGGCAGGAAAAGCCTGGCAGGTAGACTTGCTTGGACCCTTTCCGGGATCCAAGCCGCCAAATAAGGGATTAGTCATCACTGGGAACACGCCAGCTTCAAGTCATTCCTCTGTGGAAAAGCAACGCCATTGCCATTATCTCCGCTCTAACCACTGAATTTGCTGTTTGGCAAACTCCCCATGAAATTCAATCTGACGGAGGACCCCCATTCAACTCTAATGCCCTGGAAAAGTTTGCTCATCTTCTCAACGTCGCATGGCATCTCCATCTGCCATACCATCCACAATCCAACGGCGTTGTAGAGCGACACATCAGCTTGTATAAAGAACAACTTCATCTTAGAGGAGGAGGGACGTACAAAAACTGGACTAAGCACAATCATGATGTCCTCATTTCATTGAACACCACAAAGCCCCTATGGGACGAAACTAATGCTAAAAAACCTCCACCCTAGGAACCTAAATTCCATCCGAACGAGTCAGTGTGGGTCTCGATACCACATCCTCGCCAATCTCATCTGCACGTCTACAAGGGGACAGTTCAACGGCCGGAGCAGTATCCTAACACCTTTTCCGTCCTGCTAGAAGAAAGACCTGATCATCCTCCAATCATCATCCACCAAAACTGGTTAACTCGTCACTCCACCATTTACCCATCTTCCTTGTAGTGAACTCAATTATTGCTCCCCTTTGTTGTTTTTGTCTCCTTACAGGTCTGGTAGTGACAAAGTGGCGAATCTACAGCTGCTTGATCATGAGATCCACTGAGCATCAAGCCACAGCACATCCGAGTCAACATAGAAATGGCTGCCTGTTCATATGTCGTGAGCAAGGTGATCACTCTGTTCCTGCTGCTCCTGACAGGTTTTCCGGTAAATGAGACCAACTCCACAATCTCTAACTCAATTTTGTCCCTTTTGTCACTCTGGGCGAACATTACAGGAGATAGTGAAAAGTTAGGACTCACCGCATGTTTGCGCTTGCCTCTTTCTGTTGATGACCCAGTGTTAATCCCTTTTGTATACCCTTTTAATGTTGATGAATGGTTTAAAGCCCGAAATACTGATCTGAATCCCAATATCATAATAACCCAACATTCTTTTGTAAACCAACACCGGTATTCCCGGCCACATAACTTAACCCTGACCAAGATGAACCACCCTGTTTGTAAATCAGAGGCTGTACTTCCTTCTGATACCCCCACCTTGCTTCTTCACCCTTTTGTCAACCTACACCCCACTTATATTGTGTGTTCAGAAATACCATGGGGGGCTAACTTAGAGGAAGTAAAATGGTCCAGGAACGATAACTCGTTAACTTGGGACCCAACAACCACTACGCCAACATGGTATTTAGCCCTTCCCCCAGGCTTGAACAAAACGAAGGTACAAAATAAATTTAGCTCTGTTCCATCAGCTCTTCAGCATCCCCAATCACTAGTTTCCTGGGAAGAGTATCCAATCCCAAAGACCTACATTCATATTTTTATCCCATTTTAAGAGCACCCAGACTTAGTCAGTGGTGCCATGGCTATGATGCACCTCCAAACACAGTTAAGCTCCCTAGGGAAGTAGTCGTAACCAGATGGAAAAATCAAAGCTGTACACTAATCAGTACGTCGGCTCCCATAGGAATGCTGTGGGCTTGTTCAGATGGGCAACTTTATACTAACCTCTCAGCCACCCTAACAGGTGTCCAATGTTTTCTGAGTACAGTAATGCTCTGTCCTTCTTTAAGTGTCAACACAGTTCACCTGAATAGCCCGGCTGTACTTCGTCGCCACAAGCGACAAGTTACAGTGTGGAGTAAGTTGACACAGGGCGAACGAGTTCATCAAAAATTTGTATGGGCACTTGAAGGTTATTTTACATGGGGAATAGGAATAGGGAAAGCAAGAGTCACTATCACTGAGTTAGCTGAACAAGTTGAAGTTCTATCCAACAGTACTCAGACATCCTTGTGACTGTTTAGTCAACAACTACAAGCTACCTCACACATGACCATACAGAATCGCTTAGCCCTCGATGCCATGTTGCTACACCTAGGAGGCGTTTGCCAGTTCCTTAACTTGTCTAAAGAATATTGTTGTATTAGTATACCTAATGTCACGGTCCTGTTAGAAGAACAACTTGACCACATAAAACAAGTTTCCGCAGATATCAACAAAATTTCTGGGATCGGAAAGGGATGGTTAGCTGACCTTTCTAATTGGATGGGATGGGACACATCATCTTGGTTAATGCACTTGTTAAATCCCATTATTACCTTGTGTTTACCCATAGTTATTGTTATATGTTTAAGTTGTTGTACTTTACAGTTCATTAAGGAGCAATTTATGAAGTTATCTGCTTATGTATATACTTGTTTGCCACCTGAACCTTGTGAAGATGACAAGCGCATGTATGAAAACTACATCTGATCGAAGTGCTTAATCTATTGTGTCATGGCCAAGGGGGCATGTCATAACCAAATTAAATCAGTGTCATCCTTGACACAATAGACCGCCCTTCCAAATGATTTGGTATGTTCCGCCTAATTAGGTATTCATATTTGGCAAATTTTCATTGGTTATTCTAAGAGTATAAAAGTTTGCGTTGTTTCCAGCCAAGTTGGAGAGCTCTAAACACATGGTAAGATACAGAGGACCTCGCCATGCAGCAGAGAAAAGCTGGTGGACTGATCACCCACCAACATCTCCCCATCTGTTCCCAACGTATCCCTAGCCTGCATGCCCGTTGTGCTTCCAGGTTCGTCTAGCAAGCTCGTCGTGTTTTCTTCTTTCTGTAACTACTCAAGCAACTTTACCACCTGCATTGCGGCCACCAGCGGCATAAGTAAAGCTTAAGTAAAAGTTATTTTTGGAATCAATATGCTGTATTCCGCCTCTCCATCCACCAGCCTGCCTGACGTCTTAACACTGTTCCCCCCTCGGTCTGCCCTGACCTGTCAGCTGGCCGAGACAAGGATATTCACCTCGGAATAGTCCATTGCCCTGATCTCTGTTCCGTGGCCAATGAATACATTTTACATAAAACAGTTGTTGGATAAAAGCCAGAAACAGATCTGGGAGTAGAGCCCAGAAACCAGGACTCCTCCTGGTTGAGTGACCTCACACCTTGAGAGAGTAGTTTCTAATTCAGCTTTTCTAACAGTACTGCAAATCACTTATTTTCTTGCTCTCTGTCTAAAATAGAAGAAATAGAGTGGCTAGTCTCAGGAATATTTGTTCTGAGGAGTGTGCATGTGTCACTAAAAATGTACACCTGTGAAATTATTTATGTTATGGTTATATATCTTAAATAAGAACTCTGAAGTCTATAAAAAGATGTCTTTACAGAAGAGAACTCTCTCACAGATTAGCCTGAGATTATGGACCGAGTTGTATGTTGAGCTTGTCTTTCAAAGGCAAGATTCTTTAACCTTATCTAAATGAACATACAATTTTTTTTAAAAAAAACACCATTTACGCTCCTCCAAAAAATAAAAAATAAAGTGCACCACACATGACAGATGTGACATTTCCACACTTCTAGAAGTTGCTTGAGTACTCCTGTGATATATGCTGTTTAATAACATACATAGATTAAAATCTCTTTAATACATGGTATCAAAATATTTTGTATGGTCAAGTGAATAGAAATTGTATCTAAAAAAAAGATTTAGAAAATAGAACAATAGATTGAGGATTAATAGAGGCCCAACAGAGACCAAATGAAGAGCAGACAATGTGGAAAAATCAGAGGATGGACATTATAGATCACACAAAAGTTATAGAAAAGGGGCAAGATAATAGACACAAAGTTAGAGAAGGAAGTGAAGGGTTCCATTGAAAGTTTGAGGACCAGAAAGCTAAATTTATCTTTAAAAATGTGAACATCTTAAAGTTAATATAAGATGTAATTAAGGTGGGGGTCCAACAAGAAATCATTATGGACTCCTTAAAATTCAAAATTTAGATTTAGAAAAAACAAAGGAGAGGATTTCACTTTTTGAAATACATCATAAATTTAATATCCTAATAAGTATTTCATCAGAGACATTACTAATTTTCACTTATACTATGTAATGATCTCCTTTTTTAATTTTTTACTTTATTATTTCTGCAAGAGAAGCCTTAATTTCTTAATGTGTTTACCACATGCAGGCGGCTTCTCTTAAATGACATTCACTTTATGCCTGCTGTGATGTACCATGCATTTATATTTAATGGTGGCACTTTTATTTTTCCTCTTGCTACTTCCTGTGGTTAAGTTTAATGAATAATTTGTTTAGGGTGTTTGGTTATTTTTTTCAATGTCTGTGAAGTAGAAACTTTTCATGAATAATTCTTAAGGTGTTTGCCTCTCTTTTTTTTTTTTATTTTCTCTGTGACCATGTATTGAAATGTGGCTAACTTGCCACATATTTCATACTGTTACTGTATTTGGTTTAACTAGGTATCTTATTTTCAAAATTAGTTTTGATATGTTTGGATTTCTAAGGTTTAATAGTTTTTTCTATCCTTCCATCCCCTCCAAACTAAAAGGATACATCTATCTTAATTCTGCAAATGCCTGAATAACTCTTGGAAGACAAATCATGCCTTTTTCTTGTGTTTTATTTGTGGAGTGGTTAATACCCATTATGGCATTAAATGTATCATCTAAATTAAGTTAATGTAAGTAGAAACTAGCTTTTTTAAAACTATGTCTGGGCTTCTAGCCTCCATTACAAATATTACTTTGGCAAATCCATTTAAAAGACTGCATTCATAAAATGTTTCCTTTGTTTTGCAATAAATGTTTAAGAAATCCAAAAATGTATCAATTGATATTCTTCTGCAAGAAGCTCATCTGAAATTATCATAGTATCATAGTATCATAGTATCTAGGGTCAGAAGGGGCCTAGAGCAGGCCATCTAGTCTGACCCCCCCACCAATGGCAGGAAAGAGTGCTGGGGTCACAGAACCCCAGCCAAGTACCTAT
>JAGPOW010001338.1:41846315-41909208 GCA_030014935.1 Caiman crocodilus
GGAAAAAAGAGCCTGCCCTATTTCCTGCTGATCACCCCTCAGCAGCTTATAGGCAGCCACCAGGTCCCCCCTCAGCCTCCGTTTACTGAGGCTGAATAGATTATGACTGACTAGGCTATGTAGTATTATGGCTATTTCCTAAAAGACTATAAAGGCAGCAGAGTGATGCCATATCTTAGCATAGATGAGGTAGCGTCTGTCTAATAAATACACTCAGCATTATGGATCTGACTTTATTATTCAGCTAATTCAGGACACCTGTTGATTATAATGTACTGAAACAATAGTCTTACAGTTTTTAAAAGTAATTATTTCCTTGGTCTCTACCATGTAATTTAACAGGTTTATATTATCCTTAGCTCAGTAAATGGAAACTAAGGATACCCATACGTGTGCTTAGGGGTAGGGGAGGCATTTTAATTAGAGCAGTTTCCAGATAGTTGGTCTAATTAAAACGCCTCACCATCACATGTATTAAGCCTCAGTGTGTTTCAAAATGGTTGCAAGATGCTTTATCTAAAGCTCACTTCATGAGGTTTACATAAAACACCTCCATGGCCATTTTTAAATGTGCAGGGCTTAATATAGTAGACTGAGGCAAAACTGGAGCATTCTAATTAGAATGTGAATGAGCATGTCTATAGGCACTCTAATGGTCTGATTCTTCCACTCTTACTCCTGAGGAGTAAAGCATCCACCCTGCCAATATTTGGGAAGTAAAGTCATATCACCCTGGCATCCACCATCCTTAGTTTAGAGACATCATTGGCTACAACCCTGACTTTTGTATTTATTAGGTATTAATAGACCTATCCCCCATTAATTTGTCTTATCTCTTTTTGAACCTTGTTATACAACCTGCTTCTACAACTTCCTGTGACAACAAGTTCCACAAGATAACTATGTGTAATGTAAAACAGTACTTCCTCTTGTTTTTGCCATCTATTAATTTTAGTGGGTATTTTAGTGGGTGCTCTTTTGTCCTTGTATTCCAGGACTTGGTGAATAATATCTGTATTGATTTTGTCCATACCTGTAATGATTTTATAGACCACTATTATCTCCCCTTTTAAATGGAATAATCCTATAATTTTTAGTGTCTCCTGATTAGTAGACTTCAAATTTATAGAAATCTGTTCAAATGAGGAACATAATAAAATATGGTCCAGCGCTAATTATAGGAATGTGCGCGTGTGGACTGGAATGGGAACACCAGCTCATTTCCCAGAAGCCACTGAAATCTCAAAATGGCAACACTTTTGGTTCAAAAGTGACTTCAGTATGATTTGGAGGAGGAAACCACCATGTTTTGTTTCCAATTTGAGCTGCCTGGTCTGCAACAAGTATACTTTATGGATAATTTTAGAGCAATAGGCATAAGGAGTATTCATATTCAGTATTCATGTTCAGTTGGAAATGAATTACTACTACATATACTACTTACATTATATACTACACAGTTCATTCAAGGTTCAGCTATTTCCCATCTTCTCCTAACCAATTCCCAGCATGTTCAACTACTTGCATTAAATTGCTATCTAGTCAGATCATCATCCTTATTTATTTCAAATGTGCTAGGTGCTTCAGAATCAACTAATAAGACACTTGTTTCAATGAATTTCACTCTATTAGCCAATTATGTCTGGCCCATGGCAGGTAAGTGTGAGAGAAAGGAGAGACACCTTTCACTCTACTTGTACCCTTTAATACAAAGGGCAGCACAAAGCTAACCTTTGTACTTTGGGACAATAAGGACCACTTGAGACTAGTCCTGCAGTTGGTATCAGTGTAACTACAAATTGGCATCCATCCTCATTGTACTCCAGGAGTGGTACAATAGGGAATGAATCACTCTAGACATACCCTGTTTATATACTGTTCCCCTGAAGCAACTGTTACTGCCCCTGTTGGAGACAGGTTAACTGGGCTACATGGATCATCAGTATGACTCAATATGGTGCTTCTTATGCTATCATGTCTTTTTCTGTCACTAGTGGATATGAAAAAAGTAGTGGTCTTAAATAACAGCAAGGGAGATTAAGTTAGATAATTAGAAAAAAACGTTCTAACTGCCAATATAGTTAAGTACTGGAATAGATTACTTGGGGAGCTGGCTCACTTTCCATCATTAGATTATTTAGTAACAGGTTAAACAAATATTTGGCATGAACAGTTTATAAATGTTACAGTTTGACTTAGGTACAGGTGGGCCAAGGAAATAGACTGCAAACAGACACCACTTTTTCACTGAGGCACAAAAGTATAGGAAACCAATGTCCTTGCCCTTTGTCATCTAACAAATGCCCAAATTTGCAAGCATGACTATACATAGTAATAGTATGTGCTGCTACATGTAAATGCATGCCCCAGGAATTCCACTTCCAAGGGATTCCCAGGTCATGCGTATTGACTCTGGGCTCTGTTGTGCCCCAACTCAGGAGTCAAGATGTGCAGCACAACATATGTGTGTTTCTAGGGAACCCCCAGCACATATATCCACAAGTGCAAATAGGGGATCTCCCACTTGCAGAAGCACACCTGAGTACACACACAGCACCCAAGGCCACTGTCTTGCACAATCTGGTCACTAAATTCCCAGGAGTGACAGGGACCTGATCCTGCAGGACCAGGTAACGTCTGTAGACACTAGGGCTGCATGAGGCCTCAGAGAGCACTTTGGATCCGGGGCCACTTTGGATGCTTTGGTGTCTGAAGCAACATGCCCGGGGTGAAGCATGGGCTCAGTTAAGATGTCCAAAGCAGTTCAAAGCTTCCAAAGAGCTTCAGAAATGCTTCAGATGTTTCGGATGCTGAAAGTAAAAGAGGGAAGGGGACCAAGGGACGGAGGGAGAGTTGTGGGGAGAGGGAGTAGGGAGGAAGAATGACATGTGTAGATGGCCAGTGAGAAGGATTTCTCTCTGACTGCTTTTCCAATGAGAGCATCTGGGGGTGAGGGACCTAGAGAAAGCATAAAACCCGGAGGTGTGCTGTGCCTTTTCCTAGCTTGTTCCCTCTCAGGAATTTTATGCGAAGGAAACCCTCAGACTCAAGCATTTCAGCTTGCTTGCTTTACTCAGTAGTTGAACTTGTCTGCTCCTTTTTTGTTCTTAGAAAGGATTGAGTAGGATTTAGCTTATCTTAGGTTAGCTACTACTATTACTATTTGATTCTTTGAATTTTATTTGATCTTTTTATTTTTTGGAAACTTTGATAAAAGAAAGCTGTGTTTTCCCTGCCAGTATGATCCATCACTGTGCAGGGTGGCACACACACTGCATGCACACACACAATATAAAGAAGAAAAATCAGATATTCATAGGAGAAGACAGACAGACAGCACACAGTTTTTACCTGTCTTAACACTGAAGCAAACAAAGAAGAGTCTATTGAACACACACAACTGAAGGAAAAAAACACACAATACAAAAGAATTCACACACAGAGAGACTTTTTCCAGCACAGGAAAGATTAATATGAAGCGTTCTGGAAAGGCAGGTGCCAGGTTAGCTGGCAGTAGAGGGACAGTGGGTAGGTGGAGAGCTAGAGCTGCAAGATCCCCCCACACCGCCCCCTCCCAAACACAGATGCATTCTCTTCCCAAGCAGCCGTAACATCAGTGCTGCCAGTGGATGCAAGGAGGTGGAAGCAGTGTCTGGACATAAGGTCCCTGCACCTGCATCACCTCCCCTCAGTCCAGAATCAGGCACCACCAGTGGAATCACTGTCTTCTCCACCCAATTTCATCTCTCAGTATGAGCCTCCCACTGCCAGAGGAGGAGCTGGAGCTGGAACCATGGATACTAAGTGTGCTGGATCAAGCAATTCTGGGGACTTGGGGGATCAAAGTTTGTGCTCCACACCCCTCAAATTTCCCCTAGACTCAGGTCTCCTCTGGAAAGCAGCACCTTGGAGGAGGCTAAGGTTGTGGAGGCAAGTGGCTCAGCTGAGGCAGCTCCTCCTGCTGTTGAGCCTCAGCCTGCTGAGGAGTGGGATAAGGTAGGATCCTCACACTCAGCACAGAAGCAGGTGAGTAGTGTAGTGTGAGAGCATTTTGAGCTGGCAGATAATCCCAGGTTTGCCATCTGCCAGTACTGCCAAAGGCACATGAGCTGTGGCAAGGATGCAACACACTTTTCCACCACAGCCACGCTGCTGCATCTGAGGAGGCACCACCCCCTTTCTCTACTTCCTGCTTAGCCTGGCACCAGTGTGAGTGTGCCAGAAGGGAAGTTCCCAACTCACTCCATAACTCCCTTCCCCCCCAAAGCAGAGGCAGGCCACCCTGGACCAGTGTGGGAAAGGTGCACAGAAAGGGGGGTGCATTCCCAAGGCAAGCAAGATCACCCAAAGCATTAGGGAGATGCTTGCTCTGGATAGCCAGCCCTTCTCCCTAGTCAAGTGGCCAGGGTTCAGGTGGTTTGTAGCACTTCAGGCCCCATTTTACAAAGTGCCTGCATGCACCACCTTTAGCAAGATGGTAGTGTCCTCCTTGTATGAGGCATGCAGGAGTACTTGAGGGAGGAGCTGCACAAGGCAGGGCCGCAGGTAGCTGGGTGGAGGAGACAGTGATTCCACTGGTGGTACCTGATTCTGGACTGAGGGGAGGTGATGCAGGTGCAGGGACCTTATGTCCAGACACTGCTTCCACCTCCTTGCATCCACTGGCAGCACTGATGTTATGGCTGCTTGGGAAGAGAATGCATCTGTGTTTGGGAGGGAGCGGTGTGGGGGGGTCTTGCAGCTCTAGCTCTCCGCCTACCCACTGTCCCTCAACTGCCAAACAACCTGGCATCTGCCTTTCCAGAACGATTCGTATTAATCTTTCCTGTGCTGGAAAAGGTCTGTGCGTGTGTGAATTCTTTTGTATCTTTTGACTTTGGAGCTGCTTCGGCTGGATTGAATCAGCAAACCAATCTGGAGCTTCAGATCAGATCACTGACATCCAAAGTGGCCAGATCTGAATCCAGATCGAATACCTGCCTACTTACACAGGTCTAGTAGACACCACTGATACCAGCACAGCTAATCCCACTTCCAAGACAATGTCTGCTTCTACTCTAAATGACCTCTTGATGCCCTACCCAACCTTCTTCCCTATGATTCTATACCTTCTGATATGTTAACAAAAGATAATGAAAAAAAAAATCAGTATTCAGTTTCAGGTACATTTGCATCATTAAAATTTTAGGGCTATTTTTGCCTTGAATTAGTCAAGAGTTTCACACAAAATGTTTAACTCACAAAGTGAAAAGCAGCAGCAGCAGGGCAGCATCAATCATTGTAGTTTTCAAGAAAAAAGATATGTGAGAAACAGAGAATCTTATATCTCAAGTAGAATACAAGGCTGGGAGTGGGCATCGAGAGCTTTAAGGATGTTTCATTTTGGATGAAGCATGATGATTCCAATATTGTATTACTGTAAATATCTACAATGCATAACGAAGGTGACAGACCACAAAGCTTCCTACTTTATGTTCAAACCATCAGTTCTCAGTGGTTTTAGACTCAAAGCAGCCCTTGGAAAAGGCCAGCTGCTAGCTTTCACACTCTCTTTTTTTATTATTTTTTGGACTATTGAAAAAATTAGTGGACTTCTGTTACAAAGAACTCGCAAAGATCACAACAGGTCAGGATGATTTTGTAACTGTGGATTCCTATTTGAAATTTCTGAGTTTATCCTGTGAATCATGTATAGGTGTTTGGACACCTAACAGTGCTAATATTTCACAACACCCTTAAAAGGATCTTGTGGCACCCTGGTTGAGCATCATTGCCCTAAACCTTCCTCAGTCATCTATACCAGTGCAAGGAAGGGCAAAACAGATTTCAAATGCTATCAAATACATGGAGGCAGCTCCCCATAAATATCTATACATATCCTTCAAATTCTTCATTAAAAAGTATGTTGTATCTAAAATACAGAAGCTGCTGATATGTTATGACTACTGCCTACCACACTGACCATTCTCCTTGTGTTCCTAGCTGCATGTACCCATCTTCTGGATTGTATTTCTTTGGGATAGGAAGTGTCTCGTTATTTTGTGTTTGTTTAGAGATGAAGACAGTCCTGGTCCAGGACTAAGGGGGTGGGTGGGTGGGTGGGTGGGTGTGTGTGTGTGGGGGGGGGGGCGGGGATGGTGATAGAGATGACAATGGTAGTGTTACACAGATCCCTGACAGTGTAAATAATTTCCAAGGGCAGAGATAATCAGATCCTATGCATGTACTATACCAACTTACTGAGAATGATGTATGATGTTGGTTCCCATACACAGATGTTGTTGCGATAAAAAGCAGCAGCTGGATGCAACTGTTACCCAATTATACAAATTCCAAGCCTTCAGGAAACTAATGTTACTTGCTTTGTTTAGATTCCTTATTTCAGTGCTATTCTCCTTTTCCCAAATAAATAGCATAGTTGGGCTTGCTGAAACATGTTTATACTATTAGAATACAAATCCTAATAGTATTGAAATAAGCGAAAGCCACGTTACTTTACATACATGGTACAAATGGTACCCATAAGCTAACAAAACAGGTATTTCAGAGCTGTATTTAATAGGAATACTTCACATACAGAAGGATAGATGAAAGGCAGTTGCAGTACTGTACTATGTGGATTCAGACCAGACCAGAAGCCTATAGCCAGAAAACTAATAGATACATGGAGACAAGTTATATGAAATTATACAAGTATATGCTTGCAACTAGCTTGATACCCTTTGAAGCCTTGGCTGAGGACCTGCTTCAGGACCTCTGGGAAGATTTACTATATGTTTCTACAATGCTGTCCCTCTGCAAACTGGAGTGTCTTTGTCTGAATGGGTACCCTTGTCAGCTGTGTACTCTAAAGCAAATCTGTAAGCTTACCCCAGTGCTTAGAGAAATGGAAGTATTCAGTTAGTCAGCTGCTTGCTTAGCAGGTATGCTGTATTGCTAAGTTTTGTATGACCTCCTCTTATACTGTTCAAGTGGTCCTGCTGCTACCGCCAAACAGGAGACTGGAATGAAACTAAAAGAGAGGGCACAACTTCCCACAAAAGAATCTTTATTTTTCCTCCCTAAAGATTTGATCTGTCCCAGCATTTGCTAATCAATCTATAATTGCTCAAGGAACAGTAGCATTAACTAATGATAAGATTAGGCTGAAATAGCTGGGCATATCATGATCAACAATATTAACTTCTTTATGATAATTCATAACACTCTCAGATTGAATTTAATAATCATATTGTAATGTTTGAGCTAAGCAACACAAACAATGCTAGATTTTCCAGCAGATCACGTTTAAACATTCATTT
Organism: Caiman crocodilus; assembly: GCA_030014935.1. Taxonomy (NCBI): domain Eukaryota; kingdom Metazoa; phylum Chordata; order Crocodylia; family Alligatoridae; genus Caiman; species Caiman crocodilus. The sequence goes on from JAGPOW010001338.1 coordinate 41,853,617, forward strand.
TAAAATACAGATGCTAAGCCCGAAAGCATCCTGATTAAATCATTGTAATTGTATAATAAGTAGAAATAAGTTAAAAAAAAAAAAGTACCATGCTTCTCTGTCATATTAAACAAAACTCTACAAACCATGGCAAATTCAAAGGTGATGTAGGTGATATAAATGGGAGTATAAGCAACACATGATTTGGTAAAGTATGGCAAGTTGGCACAAATATTCAGTAATAATCACAAGTTAAAAAGACTGTTAAATTATGCAGTGGGTTAGTCTACAGCAGAAGAAAAGACAAACTAGGGGTGACATAGCCTGATTCTATGCAGATTTATTGATATACAAATTACAGCATTGTAAATTGCAGAAACTATGTTATGAAATCCCATGATACACAATAGAAAGACAGTTGGGATAGGATCTAAATTGTGTCAAAGCCTCCAGTAGTAATTCTGGATGAACAATTAAGCAAACTGAGAATGATTTCATAGGAATGTTATACAATTTAGTTTGGCAACTCAATCACACAACTGCACAAACCCTAGGCAGGATTTTCATTACAAAACCTGCCAGGCCCAAACTGAAAGGGAGTGAGAAGGCTATGATTTTATATTTGGTTAGCATGGCTGTTCTGAAATTATTCCAGTGGGCCACTAATGATACATGGAATAATGCCAGGTATAATGTGGAATGTTTTCTGTCACAACCTTGAAGCACAGTGATTCTTCAGAATGAGATATTTGCTGCTAATATTATAATGATTAGAATCTTAGCAACAATATTATAATGATTTTGATTATAATAATTATAATAATTTACTTGCATACCAACCTCAAATATTCACAGCAACTTGCAATATAAAAAAAAGAGGATGCCATTCACTCTGGAGTTTATGATCCAAATTAAGTAAAATAAGACAAATGTCAACAAAAGGAAGAGAAGAAATGGCAGCCTGGTCTCTAGGATAGTTAATATGTATATCTAAAAAGTAGTTTTAGAAATTAATGTGTAAGTTATTTAAAATCTCAGATGATCATTGACAATATATTTTGTTGATCTTAAGAAGGTATTTAAAGGCTGTGTGTTTATCAAGGTAGTTCCAGTGGGATTGTAAAAGTAAATCTGAGTTGGGTATATGGAAAGGGCATATGTGTGATATGTGAAGAGGTAGTATGAGGGAGTTAGAGGCATGAGCTAAGAGTTAGCAAAAAGGTAGATTATGAAAAAGCTTGAAAAAAAGAGTAAATACTTGAAACTATAGGGGAGGTAATGATCCAGTGAAAAGGATTTTAAAGGGGTCAAACACAATACATTCTATCTTAAACTAGTTTCAGCCATTGTGAAACCAGTTCATGTGCACTGAACTTCTGTTCTGTTAGGCTACATACAGATAGTCAAAAAGCCCTAGGCTGAATTGATTCAGTCTTTGCAAGTTAGTCTAAGCTGCAAAGATTGAACCAATAAGCAAATAAACAGACATTCATTTGTGATTCAGGAAATGCATGTCTGCAGTGGCTCAAGCCAGAAATGGGAGATGCTACAGCATGGTTCTCTGGCACATAGCCAGCATGATCTACATGTTTGCTTCCTCTTTCTGCTTCCCCTGAAGTCTCTGGTATTTGAAGTCCAGAATCAGAGCAGCAGGATTCTAAAGGGTTGCTCATCACTTCCTCTTCCTGCTTTCAGGTGTCTCTAGGATCTTTAGTAGACAGTCACAGCCAGCACTAAGTAAGCCAACAGGGAAGGGCAGCTCTGTACTCAGGGGAAGGTGTTTAACCCTCCCTCCCTGGCCCAAGCCCCCAGCCAGGGAACCAATGAGCTCAGCCCTCACTGTTCCAGCTAGGGAACAGAGGGGTGGGGCCAGCAGTGCTCTCTGGAGCAGATAGTACAGCCCAGCCCAGGGTTAAAAAGCATGCTGGGGGACTCTGGTTTAACTTAAACCAGAAAGGGGTCTGGAACGGAAGTTCCATAAACTGCTTTACCTAAATCAGTTAAGTCTCATACTACATTAAACTGGATTTATCTTAAACCAGTTTCAGCCATTTTGAAACTGGTTAATGTGCACTGAACTTCTGTTCTTTTATAAGTTTAAAGCAGTTTCTGCACACTTAAACCAGTTTATGTGTAATGAATGTCCCTAGCCTAGATGAAGTAGCATTTTTTCCAGAATATTTCATTAGACAGGGGACAGGTGGAATACCCCAACAGTGGGAGATAATCAGGGCTTCAATGATTATCATGTACAAGTAACCAAGTGATTCTTTGCAGCAGGGGAATGAATAAGGAATCATTATCCATAGGAAATCATTATCCACAGTAAATGTCAGAACAGTTCAGATTAACATGTCCTTTGACGGCATGTCTATATACATCTTTAGTTATAAGTTTGCGATCACTCATGAGATCCCAGATCCACTAGTCATCTATTCCAAATGTAACTAAATTCACATTCTAAATGCACTTCTACCTGACCCTTTGGAGGCCCTCCCAAAGTCCAGGATCTGAAGACAAAGTTACTGCTGCTCAATTCTCAGCCCTCTCATTAGTGGGATGCAATCAGAAAATATCCATGTGGTACAGGGTGACTTTATGTAGAATCTATCAATGTCACTCCTATAACTAGGCTGCTCTAGCATTTATGCACATTTTTTTCCTCTCAGTCCACCCCCTTGTCTCTGTCCTCCTTTCTTTTACCTAGAAACTCGGTTATCACAATCCTCTGTTTGTCATGTAATCCCTTATTTTCTCAACATCCACCCAGATTTATATGCAGCAGCATTCAGCAACTGCTACAGCAAGTTTGACCTCCAAAAATATTTAATGAACATGGCTATATAGTGGTCTATGTCCTCAGGGACCACACCAGGATCCAATTTCAGTCACAGCGCTAAGAACCTCCATATCTTCAATACAATTTCAAAAAGGATAGTGGCACTAGGGAATACATTAAGATCATGTTATAAGAATTAACTCAAAATACAACCTGGCCAAGAAACAGTCTGGAAAAGACCCAGTAATATATTTCAAACTTGGACTTTGAAGAAGCACTCATTGCTGCTCCCAGCACAGTGCCCCTCATGTCTAATTACTCATGACTATGATAATCAGAGCATCAGAGGAGGAGACATTTGTCTCAAGTAGCTGAAGTAAGCAGCCCCTTGGCACTGTGCCCAGAACCACTAGGACCCAGAACTGCTCAGGACTCCAGGACAGCACCAACATGATTTCATCTCCAGCAAAATCCTTGGAGACTTCTTTAAGGAGCAGCTCAGCATACACACTAATGACAGCCACATAGCAGAGATTCAGCCCAGTAAGTAACACCCACCACCGTTGTTCTTTAAGGGGAAAGGGAGAAGACATAGTTCCTGATGGACAGACAATAGCTATAAAGTCAGGGCCAGTTTTGACTTCTGTGAGGTAAAACAATCTTCGGTCTATGGTGAACAAACATTGTAGAGTTGTCCTAACTCTTCCTTCCAGTTTCTACGTGCTTGTTCCCCATGCCCATTAAGACTATGTCCAGACAAGTGTGGCCATGCAATATGTGACACCGCAGACATGCCACATATATATGTGTGCTGCATACAACACATTCAGGTGTTCTCTGCACTGTGCAGGGGGGAGGGCTTTGGTCCCAGGAGATCCCAGAGTCAAAAAAAACCCACCAAAAGGAGTGGGGGACACATGCAAGGAGAACGCATGCAGCCCCAAACTGGAGCCAGACCAGCTGAAGGCACACTCCAGCTGCTGGCCAGACTCCAAGCAGCAGGATGCTGCTGCAGTAGCTCCAGGAGACCTCCAGGACCTCAAGAAAGGCTGCTGGGGCCAGCCCAGGGCTGGCCCCAGCCTTCCTACCCCACTTGAAGTATCCTGCCACATGCCAGAGGGCACACGCCACAAGCATTTCCCAAGGACAAGTAGCAAAGGCACAAGGTGTCCTGCTTCTAGTTGTTCCTAGGGAAACAAACATCCACACTCATGGGGACACAGTCTGAGGGGTGAAAATGAAGGTCCAAACCAAGCAATATCATTACTCTTTTGTGGTTCTATAAATATATGTGACAGGGCCTCATATCTCCCACAAAATTGTGTCTGAGGTTCATAGATTTGTTTATTCTTCCACACTCCAGGCCCTACTATATGTTCATTCCCAGGCCCAGGCCTACTGTGTGCTCATTTAAAAATTATAATGTCAGGATTGGCCTTCAAGATATTTAAATCAAAACTAACTAATGCAAAGTCATTCCTACCACAAGCTGTCTTTTGGAGGAATGGAATGAGGCAATGATCTTTGATATAAGTCATAACGCTTCAGAATTGATTCAGTTTTCCCAATACATGCCAAGCCCAAATGCTTTTCATAATTCCTCCCCCAGACTCATTCCAGTGGCTTACCTAAACTGTGGCTCATAGAAAAGAGATGTCAAGCTTAAGTATCTAATCAGTATTCATCCTGATCCTAACCCACTCTTGAGAGGTGATGGTTGTAAATCTGTCATGCTGGAAATCAAGCAAATTTGTTGGCAGGCCAAAACATGCTAGACGTCTTGATAATTAACAACGCTTCTCCAAAGAAGTCCTCAACATAGCATTTTCCAGTGGAGACAGCAAAGACATATGGAGTGGGGGCTCCTCCAAGTAAGACTCTAGTTTTCCAAGCTCTGTGGGAGCAACAGAGGTCCTTTGTCAGCCCCACACTTCCAACATATCCTGCACCCTACAATGAGCTGCAGTCCAGGACAGATCCAGGGAACATGCACTGGTACAGTTGCACCCCACACTCTCCACTCCTTTGATTCCTGGTCCAACCAAAGCTTAAAAACAACTACCCAGTAGAAGCAGCAGCTTTTCTGTACATGGAGCTGCATGGAGACTGTTAATTGACTTCATGGCTCATTACAATCTACTTGATTCCTTCTAAACTCTTCATTCCATGGGTGTTAATGATCCTCTTTCCTTTTAATGTTTTTGATGTTCCACAAATTAAGCTATTTTTTTCTTCTGCTATTCTGCTGTCTGCTAGTGGCTCCTGGTAATGGAGCTCCTATTTCACAGCCCTAAATACTGCTTTTAACTCTAGCTAGAAGCAATAACTCACATGATCATTAAATCAGGTGGGGAAATAAATTTTAGTGAAGTACTAGTTGCACTTTGAAGATGCTCAAGAAGGCCAGATTTGTTTTATAAATCTGAAAGAGAGATGTACATTTAATTCTAATGACTACAGAACTAAAGAAGCAACATCTTTTTATTATTTTGCCTAATTTTTGTGTTTTGTAGATGATATTGCAAAGTAATGCACATTCTAATAAAGTTGTATTTAATTTTATATTTATATTTAATCTGCTTTGATCTTAAACTGAATAATATAGCCCTATGCCCCTAGAATATTAGTCAAACTTCTAGTTTGCTTTTTAACTGAAAAAAATATACTAGTATATTGCATTATATATGATGATGCACCACACTATCTGTACTTCCATTTTTAAAATCCTAGCTCTGCCAATGGCTGCAGGCTCTAGATATCAACCCACTGAAGAAATAAATCAGTCTTCTTCCCCAACTGTGTTTCACACTACATGCACCAGAACTGCGGGGACGGTGGAGAGGGGAAGGATGAAGAAAAAAAGAAAATGACTACAGGCAACAATTTTTACTACCGCTGGTTCTGCATGCCCCTTTGTATACACCTAAAGGGTTGGTCCAACAGTACAACATGAAGCATGTGTTCAGTTTTCCCTCTTTATTGACATTTCTGATTATTCACATGTTTTTCTGAAACACTTTGTTTTGTGTTTGCTTGTTTATGGTTGTACTCCCCAAGCGTTTTCCATAGTTGTTTTACTGTTGCACTCTGTAAATAGCTATTTGCTTTTTTCTTCTCCTACTTACATTTTCCAGATAAACAATTTAATTTTCTTTGGCTCTTTGTTTAGGTTATCAGTCTTAGCTAGCTTTATTTATTTTGGTTAGATTACTTCTCTTGCTAAACCTTTGATAATTTATTCATTCTGACAATCAATTAAGTTCTCTAGCTATTGAACCATTCACTTCATAGTCCTGATGAAAGGGAAAGCTGAGGCCTTGTAAAAAAGATATTTTAGAAAAACCTGAAAAGAGAAACAAGGGCATGCATATCACAAAAAAAATTCCATCATTCATCCTAAGTTGCTGGCAGGGAAAGAAATACAATAAAAAATTGACCAACTCACAAAACTCATCAAGGGCCAAGCTGACTGCCTTAACCAGTAATAAAAGGCAAAAAAAAGTGACAGAAATTCTTTAGGGACTATATTGCTTAGTGATACAGGCAAAGAAAGAGGAACAATGTGTCTACATGTGCAAATGCTCTGGGGTAGTTTTACTATAGAGTAACTTACCTTTAGTGTAAAACCACCCCAGAGCTTTTGCACATGTAGACATGTCCATTGTTTCTCTAAAGTAAAACCACCATGTAATTTACTCTAGAACAGTACTTCTCGAAGTGGTGGTCTGTGAACCGGTGCCAGTCCATGAGCCACCGGTCGCCGGTCCACAGCGAGTTGCCAGGAAAGAAAGAAATATATTTTCAGAAGCATAACATTGATATGTCATAGTGCCAGTTTGCACATTCCAACACTCCAGGTGACATCACGTCATGCAAGATGAGGAAAGAGAAAGAAACAGCCAGTTGCGCATTTGTGTAGGGCTGTTACACACAGTTGCCGCCACCGGCTGAACTGGGCACCGGTCCCTGGCCCACTGGAAAAAAAATTGCCAGTCTACCACATCAGATAGTTTGAGAAGCACTGTTCTAGAGTAAACCCACTGTAGCTACCTACATGTGTTGGGAAGTGGGAGCAGATTTGCAAAGAATCTCCCAGTCCAGGACTAATGACTGTGGACCTAGGGTTGGAAGATAAGAATCTCGCAGCCCCTGCTCCCCAGTCATGATCATAAAGCAGGGGCTTGGAGCTCCCTGCTGTCAGGGCAGGGGGACATTGAGCCCACCCATGCTCCAGTAGTGGAGGCTGCCCTGGCAGCAGGCAGCAGGAAACAAACTCCTGCCCCCTGCTGCCCAACTAACTGGCTCCCAGTCAGCCGTCTACATGTGCGCTAGTATGCAGTAAGTCAACAGGTATATATTTGCTACTTATATTTAAAGATAGAAAATGTAATCATGATTAGAGCAAATTACAGCATAGTACGCATCTGCACATATAGACTGTAATGCTTACTGCATAGTAATTTGCTCTAATTACAAATAAAGTGTCTCATGTAGATGTGCCCAATGAGAACCTCCTATCAATGAGCATCGCTGAGTGACAAAGTGTGCAAATAGCTCCAATTACAGTGGAAAGCTAGGCAGTTTGCTTGAAGTGCCAACCACCAACCTGCATTGCCTGGTATGGGCAGGAAAGGGTAGGTCCACACCTGGGGAAGTGGAGCTAGAAGGAGCAAAGGAGCATGCAGTGATGACACTGCAGTTTGTGAGTACCTGCACACTAAATGTTAAGAAGCAAGCAGGCTCTGACATAAAAAAACTATGCCTACCACTAGACCTTAAAAGACCCAAAATGCCTTTTAGCTAGGAGAGAAAAAACAAAATGTTTATGCTGCTCTCCCCAACAGAGAGCATGGTAAGCACCTGTGCTTCTTCCACAGATTGGAAACTCAGAGGAGTCTCTGGCTATTTCATGGCACAGGACAGGGGAGCAGAAACCTCTGTGTGGGAGCCTGTGTTCAGGAGCCCAAAAACAGCAAGCCCAGAGGAGGATATTTGGAAGAACCCTATGCCAAAGCCCGGAAGACATGCACATGACAAGTAGAGCAAAGTAAAAGACCAAAAAAAAAAAAAAGAGAAGAGACACAAGTTTAAGCAGTGTTTACAGTCTGGGGAGGGCAAACCCCACCACAAAGGTTATTATTGAAGCCAATGTCATGGCAGCCAGAGAACTAATGGATTGATCCTGGAATTTCAGTTGTGTTTAATATTTCTTATAGGATTTATGAATTGATTGGATTCCTATGTTTTACACTTCTATGAATGGATAGCATGAATAAGACAACCTAGGACTTCTCATAGACATATGTGGGGATAAGCTGTCAGGCAATCAAGTGCCTTGGATTAAAATTTATAAATGCATTTCTTCCCCACATCCTGACACAAAAGGGACTGATAAAAAAGTGTGCTTCTCACCCGGACACAAAGAAGGTCTGAATATAAACAAAGGGCAAGAGAAGCACAGCATACTGTTGGCTTAGAACTATAACAACTGGAGCCATGAAGTTTGGTTGGCAAGTGGACAGGTTGTAAAGAAGGCCATGTGAAAATCACTGATGAGACGAATTTACGATAGCTTATATTAACATAGAAGCCTCCCTTTTCTTCATTCTTTCTATTTAAGATCAAGATGTGGTGGATGAGTCAAGGGGGAAAGGGAGACTTGCCGTGAGCAGGTAGCCCAAAGTACCCAGCCGTCTATGGTACAAGGCTGCCAAAACAGGAAACATTGGTCCAAACATCCAAGACACCAACTATTTTTGCTAAAGCAGGTTACCATGAGATTATTGCCCGTACAGTAAATGTCACTCAAAGGCTCACAACCAAGCAAACCAACCCCAAACAAAAGTCCATGAAGTCCAGTGGAAGGTAAATAAGTCCATGAACCCAAAATGAAAAATAGTACAGCAAAAGGCTTCATTCGTGTAACATAAGTCATTCTGGAGCAAGTGGCCCACCTTATATTTTTTTTCTTTCATTGAAGTCTGATACTGAAAACAGTGGGCATTTTACATTAACTTCAACAGGAATAGAGTTTCAGGCATTAGATAGTCTTTAAATACAGCTGAGTTATTATTTTTTCTTGTAAGGGTCTTGAGGAAGACCATTGTTTGAGTATAAACAAATGTGTAAATAAAAGGTAGTTACACCAAATACTGTCTAAGAATCGATTACACTGGATGCTAAAAAATTAAATTGCCTTATAGGGATATTTATAGAAAGCCATAAAGAGCTTGGAAACTTTTAGACATATTTTCCTTGCAACCTTCTGCTTGTAATTATATCTTTGGGTGTAAGAAGTTTTATAGCTCCTCTTTTATAGCTCTATTGAAGGTTTAGAAATTTAAACAAACAATTTTCCCCCATTACAACCATATAATTTATCAAGTCAGGGGCCTTGCTCAGTTTATTACATTATTTTTCCATGCATGAAAATTCATTTGCTGCTTGCTTCTTATTGAAAATGGTAATTTCCTGGGTGGATGCACATCTGTTATATTGGAATCCAGTATGATGTGCTATAGTGCAATACATTGGCACACCCATCTTCTTTCATTAATGGTCCAAAATATCCCTTTTCTGATTTAGCCAAACAAGCAAATAAACAAACACACAAATAAAAAAGAAAAGAAAACATGGTGTCTTATAGAAAATACAGTTTGCCTTCTGATTTCTGTGTAAGCTTTGTAGTCACCACAAGGCATAACATACAATGTTTGGGGTTTTTTAAACTTGCTTATTAAAGTAAGTGATAACTAGAGCAGTACGCATTTTGAAAGCAAGTCCTAAATAGGTAGAGAAGCACATTCAGAGTTCAACAGATCCAGAGGAAAAAATTATTTATAGTAATGGTAAAACCAAAAATGGTGTTGCCTACATTACTTAACACCAATCTCTCATCAGCACCTTGCTTTCCCCTTCCTCCCACCTGCCTTCTACCCCCGCACGTGCACACATACAGACCACTTTTCCTAAAATTTTGAATTCATTATGACTTTTCTTTTTGGCTATAAAATCCCATCATCTTATCAAGCAAAGAAGAAGAAGGGGATTGTCTTGAGCACCTCTTTTTTCTTTGTCACCCAAAGACACATCTCCATTTTAGAAAGCTTGAAACTCAACTGAAATAAATGAGACTCATAGAAAATAATTTCCTCCCCGCCTCCCCCTCTGCCCCCCAGGAATGTAGTGTCAACATCAGTAACTTTCCAACCTGCTTTTTAAATAGGCCCATAAACTGGGTTTTAAACTGATTTGACTAGGTCTAAGGCTAGACTATTTAGAATTTTGCATCCTATAGTAGGTACTGTATCTTGTCTGGAGGAAATGGTTGCTGAATATGCTAGAAGTTATTGGCTCAAATTCATATTTTCCCAGGTGAGTTACGAAAATAGTAAGAGAAAGGTCCGGTTTTAAAGAAGCTAAATTTTGTAGAGGCAGCAGAGGCAGAAAGAAATGCAAACATATATATTCAGGTTGCCAGGTTGGGGAATAGGCCAGATCTAGTAATCTGAATCACTGCCTATTCAAAGGTGATAAGCACTAATAAATGCAACTGCAGTTAGAGGAAGCTTCAAGAGCTTGGCATTTCATTCTATGGATCATATCATTCTCCAACCCAAATGAACTTTATTAAAGTATACAGAACCAATAGAAACATGAAACCTTGAGATAGATCCTATTCTTCTTCATAAATTTAGAAATCGTTAGCTCGCTGCAACTACAATGTTACCATACTAACATTTATTATTTTATAACATTTATTACTGGTGATAGTATATTTAGAGAAACAAAAAGAGCTCTTTATATATGTACAGCAGGTATTTTGAAAGAAGTAGTTAACCTAATGCCTTCAATGGTTTTAATTAGTACACAATGATATTAAAGAGATCCTGAGTTTTATTAATCATACCCTGGGTATGAGGTGGAAAGGAAAAGTCTGTTAAGTGCAGTTACAGTGTTTTCAGAATTATTGTTAAGAGTAGGACCTGAAAAAAAATCTGATACAAAGGTGAATATCTATAAAACAAAAATTAGGGTAGATCCTCAGCTGCTAAAAATCAGTACTGCATCATGGGCATCATTAAAATATCATTAGTTTCTCTTAAATCTATTTAATCAAATTGAAGACAACCCTGAATTGAAGACAATCCCTCAATAATTAGATTATATATATAGAACAATTATAAATTTGTTATAATTTTCAAATATAGAAACTAATTTTTGTAAGCTTGTCTTAAATTCACCCCAACACCTGACTGCTGCAGCAGGGAAAGCAGTAACTGGTGGGGGGGAGCAGGTCAAGCAGCCCCCTTGTCCTCTCTCCCTACACTTCTTCCCCCGGTAGGCTACTTGACCCCCTGACCCTGCATCTCCTCACCCACAGCTCCCAGTCTCTGCCTCTCCCTAAACTCCCCACAATCTCTACCCATTCCCTCATCACATCTCACAATCTATGCTTCCCACCCACCCCCATAATGCCAGATGCAGCTAGGGCTTTGTCCCCTGTCAGATCATGAAGCACAGAATATGAGAGCACAGCCCTTCCTGGACCGTATAGCAGCAGTGATGCTCTGGCTTGGCTGAGCAGGGAATGGAGTTTTCCTGTAATCCATGCCTAGGTGGGAATTCAGCATGAGTCTGAACCTGTACCTCACAGTAAGGTAGGGGGTGGGGGAAAGGGGACAGAAGTTGCATGGGGCAAGTGTAGGGTTGAGGTGGGCAGGCAGCTACTGTCCATCTGACTCTAGCCCCAACCCAGGCTCAGAGCCAGAGTCAGAGCTGCAGCAGCCACCTGCCTGCCCTCTTCCCCCCACTTTATATTCAAATCTAAGATGAGGAGACCCCCCTCCGCTTCCCCATGCTTACTGGGGAACAAGTCTTATCTTGGATTTGAGTGAATATAGTACCTTATAGTTCTTAAAATATTAATTCCCTAGTTATCTTATAAAATTATACTATCGATTTGGGGAAGTAGATTGACAAAGGTATGAATCCCTTTTCAACTGAAATAAGTGAGTATAAATAAAGCAGTTTTAAATTAAGAGAAAGAGACAGCCTGTACACAAATGCAAGAGAAAGAGAAAAAGAGACAACCATTTTAAGAATGTATGCACACTTGTGTGTGCAGTTAGCACAGACACTGTCAATTATTAATGGCTAAACAAATATGAAGATGGTAAAAGCTTTTTAAGGTACATAACTTCCTATTTATTGACAGTGAATGCACTAGTACTTGTACTGCAGGAAATATTTATTCCAATTTAATATTTGTTATGTCATCTTTTCTTACTTAGTTAAGAATAAAAAAACCTTACAAACTAGTTCAAAGTCACCTTCAGTCACTTACAAACCATTTAAAGGAGAAAGGTATGCCAAATGGCGGTTCACATTCTACTAAATCTCTTTCAAATCTCCTAAAGGGAATAAGAAGCGCAGGAGAGTTTGGGGCTATTTCAGAGGTTTATATATAAAAAATACTATTCACAAAAAAAGAGGGACTGGAATGGGGCAGAAGAACCCAGTATAATATCTAGCAAACAAGAGATTTAAAAATCCTGCCACAAGAACTGGAATCCCTGCAGTTGCTTCCAGAAGTCCACCAATTAGTCCTACTAAGACAGCAGGTATTCTTTGGGGAGCTATGGCCAAGATTAACTTGCAGTAGGCACCTGCTTTTACAGACACAGTGGACATATAACTGTATCCAGTATACTGCTGGGAAGTTTCAAGAGATCAATGGCTTTGTTCCATGGGATTCTCTCTCTCAGTCTAAACAGACTTTAAATGATATTTTATGGGGTTGAAATGTTTACAGAAGTTCTTTTTTCTTTCTGTTTGAAATCAGCTAACAGTATTTTTCTGCTTGAATACAGCATGTTATAATAATAATAATAATAATAATAATAAATATTACCCTACAAAACTGAAAAGTATCAGCAGGTAACAATTACAGTTCCATCAATAGTTTTAATATTGATTCCTACCCTGATCTTTTCGGTTTAGATGTACTCAGAATAATGTAGAATTCTTCCCTTAGGAAACTTCTGATAATGAACTTAACAGTGGGGTTGTTTTTTTTTCATACAGCCTAAGCGAAATATGAATCAATAACAAGCTCTGAAATTCCATAATAGGAAACTATTGACAAAGTCTTACCCAGGGTGATAATGTGCAAAGCTATATCTCTACTATTAAACAGTACAGTGATCAAGGGACTGGGAATGTATCATAACCTTTCACTTGAAGTTTACTACTGCAGATTTGGCTACAGTTGGCAGTCATTACCCTCAAATAGTTCACTTGTATGTCAAATAAGTCATTGGGGTCACCCTAGGTTTTATAGATAGATAGATAGATCTATCTCCTCACTAGGATAACTAGAATCCCTTTCAGTTTCCTCTGAAATGGAATGGCCGACACCTACATCCTGAGGGATAGCCAGCATGGGTTTGCTGTGGGTAGGTCTTTTCCTACAGTTGCGGGTAGGTCTTTTCCTCATTTCCTTCTATGACCAGGTGACCTATCACCTGGACAAGGGAAAAGAGATTGAGGGCATATATCTTGACTTAAAAAAAAGACTTTGATCTGGTATCCCATGATCACCTCTTGGCGAAACTGGCCAATTGTGGCCTTGGGTCCACAACGATCCATTGGCTGGAAAATTGGCTCAGTGGTCAGACCCAGAAGGTAGTAATTGATGGAAGTCAATCATCATGGTGCCCTGTGACCAGTGGGGTTCCCCAAGGCTCTGTCCTTGGACCCATACTGTTCAACATTTTCATTAATGATGTGGACATGGAGTCAGAAGCGGACTAGCCAAGTACGCCAAAGACACCAAACTTTGGAACAAAGCATCCACACCTGAAGACAGGAGGGTGATCCAGGCTGACCTGGACAGGCTCAGCAAATGGGCGGATGAGAACCTGATGGTGTTTAACACTGAAAAATTCAAGGTTTTCCATCTTGGGAGGAAAAACCTGCAGCATCCTTATAGGCTCAGCAGTGCTACACTGGCTAGCACTATGGAAGAAAGAGACTTGAGGGTCATCATTGACCACAAGATGAACATGAGCCTTCAATGTGATGCTGTGGCTAGTAAAGTGACCAAAATACTGGCCATAAATGCTTCTCAAGCAAATCCTGGGACGTCATTCTCCCCTTGTACTCGGCTTTGGTGAGGCTGCATCTGGAGTACTACACCCAGTTTTGGGCCCCACAATTCAAAAAGGATGTGGAGAAGCTTGAAAGAGTTCAGAGAAGAGCAACACGCATGATCAGAAGTCAGGAAAACAGACCTTACAACAACACGCTGAGAGCTATAGGGCTCTTTAGCCTGGAAAAACACAGGCTCAGGGGTGATCTGATGGCCATCTATAAGTTTATCAGGGGTGACCACCAGTATCTTGGGGAACGTTTGTTCACCAGAGCACTCCAAGGGATGACTACCAGGTCGAATGGTTACAAACTACTACAAGACTGATTCAGGCTGGACATAAAGAAGAATTTCTTTACTGTCTGAGCCCCCAAGGTCTGGAACAGCCTGCCATCAGAGGTGGTTCAAGCACCTACATTGAACAGCTTCAAGAGTAAATTGGATGCTTATCTTGCTGGGATCCTATGACCTCAGCTGACTTCCTGCCCTTCGTGCAGGGGACTGGACTCGATGATCTTCTGAAGTCCCTTCCAGCCCTAATGTCTATGAAATCTATGAAATAGCAAAGACTGCACTAGCAAATAGAATTCTTAAAAAAAAGTCTCTCTAAATCAGCATTGAATAAAATTTAGAGATAAACTTGTATTACTGCTGTTTGTGTTCTCTTCCTGTTCTGGGGTGAAATCAGACTTTTAGTCTATAGTCTAATAGGCAAACACCTTTTCAAAACATTGCATAAAGAAGAAAATATATCAAAATGGCAACCACATTTTGTTGTCCTTGACTACTGAGGAGGCACTCTTCATGGTGGAAGATGGACAGCTAATGTTACATGTGTAACCCCATGAAGGGCATTGAGGAAAAGTGGGGTTCAATCCCTGGTGATAATGGCAATTAGTTATTAACCAGTATTTCATGCTTGACCCATGGTGGAGCCACACACTTTTGCACTTTCACCTTTTGTTTTTAACATGTTTATAATAAAGCTTTTAAAATAACAACAAAAGATCCCACAGAAAAAATCAGATGGTATTCTTAAAATAATTACAAATGGAGTAGCCAGTACTCTTTCTTCACCTTCTGCTGGTAAGTCTTTCCTCAAGCGCTTTAATTCCTCTTCCCTTTCACTTTCAAAAAAATATAGTCTTTTACAAAGCCTTAGCTAGTTGTTCAATCATAATATTAATTTTAGTCACTTTGCTACTTATCTTGTTTCTTAATCCTGTGAGAGGGGAAGAAACTGGAGACTACTGAATTACATAAAATATTTGTATTAAAATAGGTTTTAAAAATTCTGAATATATCTCCAAAGCAATAAATTGTACTAGTTGGGGTGGAGGGGGGTTCCAAACATGAGGTTTTATTCCAGGTGCATTTATAAAGAAAAAGACTCTGTCAGAATAGTACCCTGTGGTTAGAGAGAAATAATCAAATTAAAGCAATTAACAGAAGACTGAGATTTAGAATAAGACAGTTGAAATACAGGAATGTTTATGTGCTTACAATTATACCACAGTAAAAAGAGCTATTTGTCCCAGTTTTATTCTGTGCTAAGATGCCCTGCTTTAGTTTTCACTAACCCTGGAGTTACTGCGGGCATTGAAACAATTGCCATGCATCACATATTATACTGTAAACCTTTGCCCCCTATTAACTCATTTTAATTTGATCATTTTTTCCATACTCATTAAACAACAATTACACTCTTCCTGTTTGGCTTTTGAAGCAACATTATTTCCATCCTTCTTTACGGATGTAAATTAATTTTGCATATTAAAATGGTAGTAATAGTTAATATGTGAGAGTCTGGAAGTTTTCAGTCACTTAAGGTCCATCTACAGATATTGGGTGAATCAGAAGAATAAGTAAAATCTTTTACATTGAAAGATTTTTTTAAGTGTATTCATAAGCCGTGTAGTCAATAATCTCAGTCAGTGCAGGTTAATTTATCCTTCATCTAAGTTTGAGCCTCAGTGATATGAGGGAGTCAACAGAAAAATATGGAAAAAAATCATCAGTGTGTTAGAATTCCCAAATGTCTTTTCAATAGTTCCCTTTGCTTCTTTGCACATCAAGGCAATCCTTCTACAGAAACAGGCAGGATCAAAAGGGGATTCTGGAAATGGGTCTTTCTTCACCCACCCACTGGTAAATAGAAATGCATTATTAAACCCCTAAGTTACCTTAATTCCAGCCTGTAGTGAGATCACAATGGTGAGAAAATAAATCTGTCTTTAAAAATAGTTCAGAGCAAGGATCATATACCTCTGTCATCAAAAATATCTTTACCACAGCCATATGGTTATTGCATGATGTCATTGTAAATCAAGTGGAAGTCTATGGGAGTTCGGTGCAAGATTACTTTTGAAGTATCTCCCATAGTTGTTATCAGACCAAACCTTACAAAACAAGGTAAAACAAATTTCATTTACTATTTGGCAAAATAAAGCATGAGTAAGAACTAAACAAGGAATTGCCCTACTTTTATTAATGGAATTGGGCAAAGGATTTGTTATCCTCTAGTGACTGTTCAACTATACTCCTTATGAAATAAACTAACAAACTTAGACAGCTTTGCACACGCTTTATGGTATCATGCTTCCCCAAGATATGCTGATAAAAATATACCCTTAAACAATGCAGACACAAGGCATATAGCACAGGAAACATCAAATGAATAGAAACAGCATTCAATAAGCTACATAGGAGGATTTTGTTCGTGTTGTTGGAGAGCATGGCATAAAATAAAGAATTACAGCTCCTAGAGAAGCTGGCCTAGCTTCTTTCTCAAAGCAACATGTTCATCAATATATTTGGCCCTTCTTTTGCTCTTGGGCTGTGATTTTCAGAAATATCTAATGATGAATTTAAGTGTCTCACATATCTATAATGATGTTCATTTTGAGACATCTTTGATGGGTCTGGTAAGTATTGGCTCAGTGTGCCTTGAACACTCATAATCTATAAGTGCCTTCATAAATCTTAGCATTATTTTTATATCAAACCCAAATCAAGGTGTAGGACAGCTGTTTATTCCATTACCTTAAGTACTGTATTCATTAAAATATATAACTCTTGTCATACAAATGATATGACATTAGGGAATTCACATTTTAGGCTTTTTTTGCCTTTGTTCCAAAATATCTGAACACTAACACCATACCATTGTCAGTGTTAGGGCACAGGGTACTTCCCTTATTTAATGAAGTTTTTAACCTTTTGTTTGTCTGCTGAACACTCTTCTTCACAAGATTGCAAAATGCCAATTATAGCCATATTGCAACATTTCTCTAGACATGAATTTAATTAAGCAAAATTCTTCCCTTTTACTCAGAAGCAGTAATTAGCAACATCCAAATATATATAACTGGAAGAAATCATCCAGATCAGCAAACCCAGTCTCCTATGAAACCAGCAACCACACAATCAGGGGTGGGCCACATGAAAATCAACTTCAGCAGCTCTTTCCCACTATGCTCATCATCACATACCACTCAGTTAGGATATTTAGTTCCAAAAAGCACCTACTAAAGAAAAATATAGGAAACATGAAATAATATATTGGTGTCTCAGCCCTCACGTTCAAATGAACCACTATAGTTTAATTGTTGGAAGATTTCTATCTGCTTATGTGCATCTTTTCACAATAATAATCTGCTGTCATGACCAATTTTGGGGGTTTTTTTTACATGTAAGCTGCCTTTATACAGTGCTTATTATGGCTATGTGAAGCTTCAGTCACTGATTTGATTCAGAGTAGATTTGGCCTGATTTGGTGGCCGAATCTCCAAATCCAAATTGAATCAGGAGACCCATTAATCTCTCCAAATCAAATAGGAAGCCTCTGATTTGATTCAGAGAGATTGTATGGTTTGGCTATAGAAATAGCTTTATATGTTTTTTCTACATACCTCAAAGTACCAGGTGGCTCATGAACACCGAGATGGTGGGGTGGATGGAGCGTCCCACAGGAGTACAGGGGGGATCCCCCAGCACACTTGGTGGCATAACCAAAAGTGGACCAGAAGCACAAGCCGCACCTGGTACCTCAAGATATCTAGAAAAAAAACATATAAAGCAGTCTCTATGGTCAAATTATGGAATCAGAATTGAATCTTTAGATTTGGATTCAGTTGAATTGAATTGGGACAGTGATCTGAATCAGCAAATTGAAATCACTGTCCCCTGAATCAGGCCAAATCTGAATCAAATACAACCTGCTTCAAATGGCCCTAGTGCTTATGATTGCATTACATGAATACCTCATAATATTAAAGATTTATTGTTTACTTTTGGAAGATATAGCCTTTCATCCTTCCCTTAGTGCATTTTAAGTGATAAATTAACTAGGCATTCAGAGTTCTTAAGCAACACATTTCATTAGTTATTTCAGAGACTTATATTTTCTTGAAAAATGTTTCAGCAACTTTAATTAGCATTACCCACATATTCAAAGTTTGGAGAATTGTCTTTGAAAAGGAGGTTACATCTCCAGATTATTCATTGTGCTATTTAACCACAGGTTTTTGCTTGATCCTGTGTACCACTGACTTCTACAAAGCTATCCCCAACATGTTCTCATTTCAGGGGTTTATACTGGGCCTTTTTTTGTTAATTCACGTTGTTACTAAATTCAGTATCTGCAAACCGTTTTTAACATAGTCACAGATTATAAGGTTAGTGTGGCAGTGAGATGTGAGCTGCCAAGGCAGCCAGCATCCCAGAAGTGTTGGGAGAACCCCAACCCCAAGGATTACCAGCATATGGAATGGTGCCACAGACAAGGGAAACCCTGGCACCACTGCTGCCGCACTTCATCAGCACATGCTGGCTCCAGCTGGTGGGGCTCAGGCCAGGACAAATCATAAAGATGTGCCTGCCTCTTATGAGGAACACATCCAGAAAAGGAAGCCAGGTGGAAGGAAAGCCAGCTTCCAAATTGGTGTGCCCCAGCAGGGGCAGATGGGAAGAACTGGCTGCAGTTCCTACATGTGAAGACTCAGAGGAGTCTTTGAACTTACCAGGGAGGCAACGGTAGAGAAATCCAGACCAGCTCCTGAACCAGCCAAGCAGTGAGGAGCACTCACCATCCTGTGGAAGAAAGGAAGACATCTAAACATGAGTTGCTTGAGTTGTTTATTGACTGACGACATTGGGTTGGTGCTAGGACAGAGTGCAAAGGGAAGCAGAGCCCCAACGAACACTGCTTCACCAAACAATTAATGGCACAGAAAAATAGGAAACCTCCCTCTTTTTTAATATGTAATATCAAGTGTGCTAAAAGAAAAGAGGGTTTGTACCATTAGCAGTTTGCATCTGGGGGCAAACTGTCTGGTCCTAAGGGCGGGTGCACAGAAGACCTTGCCTCAAGGCATAAATGTCAGACTAAAGCAACACACAGACATTTACAGTCAGCAAGGCAGCTTTTGCCAAGAAGTAGTAGTATAGGTCTATCATCCTTATCTTTTTACAGAAAAACAAACGTGTATAATGTTTCATTTAATAGTCTATTTAAACATATATTAAATACAGCTTGTAGATTTCCACTCAAAATTTTATGAAACCCTAGAACAGCAAGTTTGTTAATTGCATGGAATATTACTATCAAGGAGGCAAAAATTATTGAGAATAAATTGCATAACATTTTGTGTTTCTGCTCTATTGGAATTCTCATGGGATCCATTAGCAGATAGTTACGGAAAACAGGCATCTTGGAGAATGCACTGGAGAACATCATTTTCCATAATTATTCACTAACTAGCCTGCACAGGTTGGTCTTAAAGCAAGGCATGAGACTTGCATTACAATACATCACTATAAATATTTTACTTGTTCTCAATTGTGTTTGTCTTACCATTGCCATTCTGTACTATACATTGCTTGGATTCTGAATTGCTAAGTACTATGTTCTTTTGGTCCTTTCATCGTTTATCGTGAACAGTTTTCATCTGTTGTCTGAGAACTTACACAAGTGGAAATAATATGATTCATGGCTGCTTATAACAAAGCCTCTCTCTCATTCTCATGCTTTAATTATTAACCCAATTCTTAATAGTTAAAAGGAATAACAATTAACTCCCCAAACTAGCTATCAATTTATTTGTCTTAGGGTTTTATACTGCCATGTATCATAATATCCAAGTGCTTTCTACATAAGAATTAATAGTGATAGCAGAGTTCCTAGTAGATTTAGCCTGAAATTTGGCAAACTCATTACATTTGTTAGTAGTTTAAACCAAGTATTTTTGGGGCAGGATTTTCATATATACATAAGTGAAACTGCTGAAATCTTTCAACTTTCCTTGAGTTCAGTGAGAAATAAGTTAAATTAATGCTCAAATATCACCTTTAATGTGTTGTAATTACATTTTGCTTTAACCAGTAACTGTGTCCAAATGGTCCAGATGGCTGCATGACTCTAGCCAGCTTTGGTTCACCCCCTACTGTATGGTAAGAATCTCTGATCTCTGGTTATCATCAAATTGAAGACTAACATCCTGCACTCATTTTTCACCAAACTCACTCTATAACTATTTTAGTTATAATAGTGTCCATGTTAATAAGGATGATTAGCAGGGAACACGGTTTTCCCTTATTAAAAAAATCCCCAATTTTCAGATATAAAAAAGTAACCCAAAATTCACATTTTTCCATGATTAAAATGAAATGTCACTTTTTGTAGGCAAAAAATGGCAATTTTTTTAATCAGAGAAACCAGGATTCCAGATGATTAGACTGTTATCTGAGAAGAAAAAACACTCTAGTAGGTGGTATAATCCATCTACTCTTTCCACCATTAAGGCACCAAAAGGGGGATCGCAGTGTCTGAATTCCTTTGATCTTCAAATTTGCATAGGCATTCATCCACCTGCAAAATCCCAAATCTCTTTCATGTTTGGTTGATGGCCCTTTGGCCTTTTACTTAAACTAGGTTCCAGTTCTAAATTGCAATGAATTAAATATTTCTACTATCTACTTAATATTAATTTGCTTAGTCCTATACCTATTAGCCTAACCATGCTTGAGTTGTTTTCTAATGCTATGAAAAAGTTGGGAGTTGGGGGATGAGAGGTGGGAAGGGGCAGGGATCAGGATACTGACAGTTTCAGCCACAATAGGAAAAAAAAAATCCTTCCTGCCCCCAAAACAAGCAATTATCCAGAGCCAAAGAATCTTTAAACAGCAACTTCACCACAACTAGATATAGGTAGATGAGGGCAGTCAAAGGCCAAGAAATATTTGGGGAAATGATTAAATTATTTAAAAAACAGGGTGGAGTATAGAGCTTTTCACCTCACACAAGGTGTCCAGAGGAGGGAAAAACCCTACTATATGATTCTAGACTGCATCCTTCCCCATCCTATTGCAAGTACTTTCATACTCACAGGACAAAGAGGGAGGGGGAGAGTTAGGAGTAATTTACAGCTGCATGAAACAGAGAGAAATATGTGCATAAAAATAAAATCATTTAATGCTTTGTGCAAGTTATTCAAGGAATTGGTCTTCATAATTCTGTTCATACAAAAGATTAAAAGAATATGTACCGAAATACCAAACCTGGTTTTTATGATTACGGCTCAACACTTTAGCTCTCAGATGTTGTAAGCACAATAGTTAAGACAGAAATAATGAGATATATTGTGTATCCTATGATTATATTGTCAAACTTACATCTAGTTACAACCATTTATTGAAAACTGAAGAAATTGCAAAATTATTTTTAAAGATGGGCATAGCAGAAATTAAATGACAGTTTGTATAACCCCCCTCATTTGTAGAACTTCCCAGTAGGAACAGTTAGCCTGACATTAGTTGCTCTTCAGGGCACAGTGAAACATCTGCTTTTCTTTTTTACGCATGAGAAAATGATTTTAGGTAGGACAAAATAGTGTACTGAGGTTAATTTATTTTCTATTACAGTTATGTTGTCTCTGAGTTTCCTAGATTGATATTAACTGGAGTAATTAGTGTGGAGGCGGGGGTTATTAATTTATTAGCACATTATTAAAAGACTATTAAATAAAGAAATTGACCATGTTGGAAGGATGAATCTTAGAGAAGTATGTGGTCTAAATGGCCCAAACCAAGTTTTGATGAATGATGAAAGAGAGATTCCTTCAACAACTTAGTTTCCCTCCTTAGTCTCACAGATTATCCTCTGGCACGCACAGGGAACGTTGAAAGGAGAAATGCTCCAATGGGAAAAAGGAAGGGAGGGGAAGAAAAAGGGTAGAGAAGAAAGCAGAAGCTAATATAGGAAGGCAGAAGAAAAGAATATAAAGGAGAGGGGACTGGGAAAAAGAATATTTGCAACAGATGAATACATGCCATCATTGCCTTTAAAAAGGAAGCTAAAAAGAAGAGTGTTACATTTTATACGTGCCTTCATTTCCAGATATCTTTCAGTGTCCAAGATGACACATTTTGATGAATTAGACCTGTTCAATATAATTTAAGATACCTCTAAAAAAGGTGGGAACCATAAACTTGTTTTGTCAGAGTCCCAGGATATTCACTGGCATAGGCTCACACTTAAGTTATCCAAAAGCTCAGATGAGTTGAAGCGGGACATAGGAAGGCAACTATTCTCTCAGCTACTGTGAATCACTATTGCAATTGATATATTAGCCACTGATTGAGGAAGCGGGCAGCAGGAACTTCCTGGTGTGGCAAGAAGTTCCTACTGCCTCACCAAGACTGTCTCCAGGGCTAGGGACAGACTGAAACTGAATTGATTCAATCTTTGCATTAGTCTAACCTAGCTAGGCTAAATCAGTTTTGCAACCAGACAGACATCCCAGAAATGCAGTCACATGCCTACAGTGGCTCAGGATAGGTGCCAGGGGGGCACTAGAGCAGCCTTCCCTTCCTTCCACAGCATGGAGCTGAGGGGGTGGAGCTGGGTGGCCAGGTTTTGGCAGGACACTGTGATTAGCCCAGCTGGGAATTGAGTACAGTGTTTATCACCCCATTAAGAAAACAATAGAGGGACATTACCAGCTATTTGTTGATTCTGCCTGTTGACTCAGCAGGGACTGTAGCCAGCATGTGGACACCTCTTCATCAAGGCAGAGGGGAGGGGGGATTCCTGACTAGCAGGGAGCGGAGCACACTCTGACCATATTGTAGGAAAGACCTCGCAGAGCTCTGAGCACACCGCAAAGAACTCTGAGCACGTGGTGGGGTGAATTTGGCGGACTGATCACCCACCAACGGCTCCCCGTCTGCGACTTTCCGATGTACCCCTTCCCTGTGCACTTGTTTTGTGTACGAACTCGTTGCAGGAACTCGATTTGTAACTACACAAGTGAGCCTACAGCCTGCATCACGGACACCAGCGACATAAGTAAAATCTATTTTAAACCCAATACGCTATCCCACCTCTCCATCACCAGCCCACCTGACATCTGTTTAGTTAAGTTAAACACCGTTCCCCTCAGTCGGCTCTGACCGGTCGGCCGGCCAAGACAGTTGTCATTCCACTAGTTCTTCTTTCTCTCATCTTCTTTCAACATATCTTGGAACCAACACACACTTTTCAGGGTCCCCTTTTCTTTCCTCTCAGCCTAGACAATTAAAAAAAATTTGAAGGATTTAAATATTAAAATAATAATTACACACTAATGCATTTTCAAACCTGTTCTTATACATTAGATTTATTTTCTCTTTCCTTTATTATGTATTGAGAATATACACTCCTCAGGGAAGGAGCTGTCTCTTATTCCAGGTTTATACAGTGATACAGTGCTTGGTATCACAGTTCCAGTGATCTTTAGAGTAGTGACCATGTTTACCAACATAATTATAAAGTAATTAGCATAAGGGATTCCTAATCATGATTAAGGTCCTTGCCACTATCAAACTATAAATTCCTGAGGAATCCTAGGGGAACGTATGTGGAAGAAATTCTAATAATTCATTCTAGTGGGTGGGAGGTGTAAGTGACAGGAATTCAACTGACAGCAGCTACTTCCTAAATTGGGCTAAATTTGTATTCATCTTTTACCTAAACTACTCCATCTCATAGAAGCTATGATCCAGTATTCTCATTAGTATTAATGGCAGTTATTCCCTTACATCAATTGGATACAATACCCAAATGTCTCAGTCTGAATTTCCAAGCCATGACTTGGAGAAAGAGTATCAAGAATGTGCTCCTTGATTAATTCATGAATGAAGATTGATTGCTAAAAAAACTTGACATTAAACAAAGCAGTCCCCAGAGAATATGCCAAGGTACTTTCTCTGCTCTAGTGGGAATAAAAATTCTACAAAACTCAAACAGCATGTTTATCAAGGTGAACATGTCATGAAGGAATTTTCCTGACGTGGCTCCCAAACAGTGTAGTTGGAAAAAACAGCCTACTAAGGCATTATAACAACTCATCCCCTGAGTAAAAGAGGATATCAAAAGAATAGTAAATAAAGTAAGTAAACTATCACTGGAAGTTATAGGAACAATAATAAAAAAGACACATGGCTAAAGCAACAAAAGAACTCAAAGGGCGCATCCACATGAGCGCGCACGTGCCTCTTGCCTCTTCTCAAACCCCTGAGGCAGGGCAACAGGCATGTGCAGGTAAAAAAAAATATTCCCCAAGCTGCAAGTTTTCAGCATGGGACAAAATTTAGACCCCTGGATATCCAGGGACCTAAAAAAATTAAAGTTTTAAGAAGCAGAGCAGGGTATGGTCCCAAACCATGACCTGAGGCAACCAGAGCCTGGGTCCTCCATGGAGATGCTCTGGCTGCCAGAGCATTTCTTTGGTTGGCCCCTCACCCTGGTGCTCGTGAGTAAGGGGTCAGGGAGGCTAAAGGAGAGGGAGCGGACCATGGGGGGAACCCTGTCCTGCCTGACCCCACCCCTTACCATCTCCCCCTGAGACCCCCAAACCCTGCCATGCCTGGCCTCATCCCCCCAAGCCCCTCTGATCCCTACCTCCACCCCATAGTTTAAAAAAAAAATCAAACCTGGCACTTACCCACGGTTGGAGCTGCTGTCTGAATGACTGGGGCTCCACCCACACTCTTCCAGGCCAAGGGACAGCCCCCACAGCCCTAGCCCAGGCCCTGCACACATACCCCCCCACTGCCCTTTGCTTCCTGGAGAGGACTCTGCCAGAAGGCTTAGGAACCCCCACACACACCTGCTTCTAAGGTAAGTAAAGGCTTTCCCCCCCCCCTTTTTTTTCTGTTTTTAAGTGATAGTGCCTGGGGTTTGTAGGGAATAGCCATGGGAGCCTGGGTGTGCAATTTGGGGGGTGAGGCTGGGTGGGCAACCATCAGGGGAGCTGCAGCAGCTAGTGGGGGATGGGACCAGGTGGGGCAGCAATGGGGGGGCTGGAGTGGAGCACATGGGCCTTGTGGTGGAGTAGCCCCTACAGGGGGCATTTGGCTCCTGTTGGGGGGGCTGTACCCCTTGTGTGGGGGCCATAGCCTTTGTATAGGGTCTGAACTCCATTGGGGGGGCAAACTCCATGTTGGGGGGCCATATTCCTTGTAGGGGGCCAAATCCCCAGTTGGGGGGGCATACCCCTTATGTGGAGGCTGTATCCCTGTTGGGGGGCTGAACCCCTGTGGGAGGACAGCAAAATATATATTCATGTATTCATGAAACATGTATTTAGAATTCACTATATTATTATAAAAGTCTTGCTTTAACACTGTAGATATATCAATAAAACACTGTCCAACTG
Source organism: Caiman crocodilus (assembly GCA_030014935.1). Classification (NCBI taxonomy): domain Eukaryota; kingdom Metazoa; phylum Chordata; order Crocodylia; family Alligatoridae; genus Caiman; species Caiman crocodilus. The sequence goes on from JAGPOW010001338.1 coordinate 41,879,223, forward strand.
ATCGCTGTCTCGGTCTCGCTCTCTTTATAGTGGTCTTTTGTTTTACTTGTGGAGGAACATGAATTTGGGGGTATTTTACAGAGTGACTTTGGGATTTTTTTTATTGGTTTTTTTTCAGTTTTGCAATAGAGAACACCAGAATTCCAGCTAGGGATGCCAGTGGCAGGACCCTGCCTGCTCAGAGCTGGCACCTTGGACCCATCTGACTGTGACTAACCTCTTAGCCAAATGGGGCCAGGAAGACATGCTTTGATGGTTCAAAGCAGGCCAGCACACCCAGAACATCTTTGGGGCAATAGCTGCCCAGATGGCCAGGCAGGGGACACTTCTGGCAGTAGTGCTGCACAGAGGCCAACCCTACAACCACAGTCCACTGGCAGGTATCCCAGAGAGGCAGATGCCCCTCCTGGGTGTGCAGTCCCCATCTGGGTCTGGCAGGTGCACAGCAGGTCACAGCCCCCACTGCCAGACTGCTACAGTGGTTAGAGGGTACAGGGAATTCAGGGTTGCTTCAGCAGTCCAGCTGCCACAAGGGGTAGTGTCCTCAGGTACCAAGTAGCTGGGCCCCAGAAGCTCCTGAGAGCTAGTAGCCCTGGGCAGATTTTTATACTACTTGCCAGGGCAGATTTTTATATTGCTGGGGCCAGGACAGGGAAACTTTTTGTACTGCTGGGGACAGCTCAGGTACTGGTCCCAGTCTCTAGCTCCCCCTGGCTGCAAACCTGGGAGGAGCCAGGCAGGGTTATTGTGCCCCAAGTGACACAATTTGCTCCATGCCAAAATAAATGTCTGAGTATGTGTGCTGAGGCAAAAAGCCCCGGGTCAAATTTGCACCTTTTCTATTTGAGCTGCTGCAAGCACTCATCCTTGCATGTGTGGACATGCCCAAAATGCCTAATAGCTATTCTAGTCACACGTCCAGATAAGCACACACATGTAGTTTGCAGCACCACAGATCCATCTGCAGCACTGCAAATTGCACATGTTGCATATGTAGGTGTTCTCCTCATTGCTAATTTGCAGTCCAGTAGGTTTTTTAAACACTGGGACATTCCTGTGTCAAAAAAACCTGCTCCAGAAAAAAGTGAGGCAAAAAAGTGAGGCGGTGCACCAGAAAAAAGTGAGGAGGACAGCAGTATGGGCATCCTGAAACTAGAGTCTGGCTGGCTGCTAGATTCCCAGATGGCCCCAAGGACCCCAGGTAAGGCTGCTGGAGCCAGTCCAGATGTTGGCCCCAGACTCCCCTATTGCACCTGGAGCATTTTTTTCTGCACTAACCCCATGTGCATCCCTGCTCATGGGGGTGCAGCCTAAATTTTCAAGTCCACATTTTATGGCAAGAAAATAACTCTCAGGGTTGTGATACTTATGCCTCATTTATGAAGGTAGCTCACAGCTGTTCATGAAGTATTGAGACATAATTTAAAGTGTACACATTATTTGAAAAGCAGTGCTTAGGAGATGCAATGTTTTCACATACATATGGAGCCCCATATATCTAATAGGACCAGCGGCATTTAGCTCAACCTTTCAAAACTGAAAAGCACTGACTACATTTATTTCAATAGCAATGAATTAATAGCACTTTGATGTAAATCAAATACTAAGCGTACCTGATTTGGATTGATGCAACTGAAAGGGAAGTATAATTCAAATGAATCTTTTCGCCTTGGAGCTATTGAACTTCTCCCCACAACTTCTTTTAGTTTTTGCTTTTATTCATTTTAATTTTCTTAGTCAAATCAGCATTTACACTTTTGCAACTTTTTTTTAACATAATATCTATGTCTTACTTATTACTTTCTCCTTTTTTGCTGTTCATTTTTTGGAACAGTTAGTCTCATTAGTCCAGCTCAGATGTTTGACACAAGATGTATGGTAATCTAATGAACCTTAGAAATGAAGGGTAAAGAGCAAGCTGTTACTTCCCTTGCTGATTGCTCTCATCAGATATATGCATATAAAAGCTTTGAATCCAACTCTTCTGAAATAATTTCTCTAACTCCAGTAATGAAAAAGAGAGAGAATGAAGTATATATCTCTGGATTTATTACTATAATGTAATTAACCTCCATAAACTTCTTCTCAATAAAATCATTTCTGGGAAAGAATTTCTAAAAAAAGCTTGAAAAAGGATTCACTCAGACCTGTACAACAACCTGATTCACTCAGAGGATGCACAAGATTTGGAATTTTTCTGCACCTGGATGGCAGAATATTTGGAAGGTGCAGACAATATACACCTTTTGTAGAGTGTCAATCCCAGCTCTGTAGTAGTTCACTAAGCCTTTTCAGATAGGGCAGAATCGGGTTAAGTGTGCAGCTAGAGGGAGACAAGGACTGAAAGACCCATCACTTTAAGTGTTCCCTCATTTCTTTTCATCCATGGAAATGAGCCATTAGGGCTAGAATTCCCTCCTCCAATTAGGTTTGGGAAAACTCTCATTTATGTTCCATGACTTGTGTGTAGAAGTTAGTCAGGATGATGTATTTTCCTCACTGCTTCATCTCTATGTTTGACCAACATCACTCTGCAAATAGGGATGTGGTTGCCAAGCATTTAATAAGTCTCAATACAGAACTAGAAGCATAAGTGTAAGCCTTGGTCCATATTCATGCTGGAAGCTTTCCCTTGTCAACATAGATACCAAATGGTACATGATTGCTCCAGCTGGGGAGCTGAAGGTAGTTGGACATGATACAGCCATGTTGCTAGCTACAAAAAGTGATGAACTTTAACCACATTAATCTGATGGACCATGTAAGGTCCCTGACAAAGAAATTCAATTTTCCCATCCCTAAAATCTTCCCTTCATCAAGTTTCATAATTCTAGAGCATTACCCTTTAAATAACACGTTACTATCTCAAACTCTCTTCCAACCTGAATTTATCCTAAACCCTCTTCTCTACCTTCATTTTCCTTTAGTAACTGACAAATTTACTGTCATTTTTACCTGCTAGGTTCTTTCCACCAAATACTGAATTCCTCAAAATAAAAAAACACAACACTGAAATGTCACTCTAAGGCCTCCTGGGAGTTGCAGTTTTGGAGCCATCAAAAACTCAGAGTCTCTCAGAATTATTTTTTTAAAGGTTATGGAATATCATATCTATAGTTTCATCTATGGATGAAAAAGTATATATATAAATGAAAGTGCATAAATGAGATCATTCAGTACTGACCTTTTCAAAGCACCTATTGGTGTGGACACCCACATTTCATTAATTAGTAATATGATATTCTTATCTTCAGGCAACTTTGAAAAACCTCACCCTAGATAAATAATCAGCTGATTTGCAAATGTTATTTGTTGAACTACCACTTACCTGTAATTAACAAATTTAGATGGCAAGGACTAGAAGCCTAGAGACTGTTCTAACAGTTAGCATTTTTTTTAAATCACATATATTCAATTTACAATACAAATATTCAAATTATCAAAATTAATTGGAGTAAATGGAAGAGTAAAAACAGAAAACAAAAATAAACCTTTGCTGAAATCAAAGCTCCACTAAAGCTCGTAGAAAAACACTAGACTGAAATGAGACAAGCATTTCATCTCTTAAATCAAGACCATTGCTGTAGATACATAAATTAGGACTGTGCAAAATTTTGGCAGCCGTTTTGTTTCAGAGGTGTTTTGGCCCATTTCAGCACCCAAAACACCAAATCCAAAATGAAATGGAAGGCTTTAAAATATCCCTGAAAAGAAACAAAACCATCCAAAACATTTTGGAATGTTTTGTAGGCAGGCTTGTGGGGAAACAAACTCAGAAGAAGGAGGAGAAAGAGAGGGAGGGGAGGACTGCTCTGATACTGATATCTGTAGCTGGCCAGTGTCTGTGATCTGTCACTGAAGTCCCTTCCAATCCCAGTGGTCTGGGGGAGAGACAGAGAAACAGCATATAAGGCTCTGTGTGAAGCCTTTCTCTCTCTTTTGTGAGCTGTCTGTCTGGAAGCAACAGCATGTGAAAGGTACAGGCTGGCGGCAGTGACAAGCTTTCTAGTCAGTCTCTTGCTAGTTTCTGTTTTTGGAACGGATTGGATACACCCTTCCAATATATTACACATAGAAGATATAGTAAGCAGATAGAAGAAGATAAAGTAAAGACAAAAGATATAGTAAGCAGATAAAAGAAGATATATTGCACAAAGAAGATATATCACACACACATACACACACTCTAAAAACGTACAAGATATATTATACACACACACACATTTTCCAAAACAGCAAATGTGAAGCATGCTAGAAAGGCAGGTGCCAGGTCTTCTGGCAGGGGAGCAAGAAGGGCTGGACAGAGTAGAGGGACCCTCTTCCTAGACACACCCTCTTCCCTAGCAGCCAAAAGCAGCAATAATAGTAACCCCCAGCACCACCAGCATGACAAGCACCAGCAAGACAGTCTCCTCCACCCCAATTTCAGTTCCCAGCGTGAGCCTCCCAGTGCCAGAAGCGGAACTGGATCTGAAACCAGGGGAACTCAGTGCCATAGCCAAGGAAATTTGGAGGGGGGAGGAGGAATCTGGGTTTGTGCTCCACAAGTTCCCCTAGAGCCAGGTCTCCTTCTCTGGAAGGCACTTCAGAGGAGGTTGACATTGTGGAGGCAAGTGGCTCAGCTGAGTCAGGTCTTTCTGGCATTGTGCCTTGGCCTACTGAATAGGGGAATAAGGCAGAGACCTTATCTGCCTTATTCAGATCAGGGTGAAGATCATGCCTACCTCTCCCTAACAGGGCCCTGGTACAATCAGTCAGGCTATTGGTAGGCTCTCCTTAAAGCCAAGGTGCTGGATGACTTCCACACAGCAACTGAGACCATGGGGGCCAGGAACCACTTGGTGCAGGGGTGGCTCATTGGGCAGGGTGAGCTCTCCTGCAAGTTCATGGTCACCAACAATGGGGCCAATATGGTCAAGGCAGTGCATGATGCCAACTTTGTTGGCATCTGCTGTGTGACACACAAGTTTCGCTTATAGCCAGGGATGCCTTCCAGGGGGACAGAGCTGCTGGTGAGGATGCCAATACAACCAGCCAGCTCATTTAAAAATGCAGGAAAGTGTTGGGCTACTTCCACCAGAGCATAAGGGGGGGGGCAAGATGCTGTGGGACAAACAGGCAGAGCTGAGCATCCTGGAGCACAAAATCAAGCAGGATGTGGAGACTCAATGGAATTCTACTTATCCGATGATCAAGAGGCTGACCAAGCAACAGAAGGACATCCATGAGATAGCCTTGCTTGGGGATATTGGGATCAGTGGCCACCTTAACAAAATAGAATGGGATACCATCTCCCAGATCTTGGTGGTCCTCAAACCATTCCTCAAGGCCACCAGGAGCCTCAGTGCTGGTGATGTCCTCCTTAGTCAGGTATCCCCATAATGAGGGAGCTTCAGAACCAAATGGAGAAGTTCCAAGGGATTGTTGTGCCTGGATGGGTCAAGCCACTGTCACCAGAGGTGCAGGCACTGGTGAAGTGGCTGCAAGAGGGCATCAAGAAATGGGTGGATCCATTGCAGTCCACTACAGTCCACATGCTGGTGGCCATGTGTGACCCGAGGGTGAAGGGGAGCATGTGTACCAGCAAAACCCTGGATCACTGGATTCAGGTGCTGGGAAACAAAATTAGGGGGTCAGAGGCAAGGGGACATGGATCTATTTTTCTGTGCCAGTACTCCATCCACCAGCCAGTCTCCTCCACCACAGGGGTTAGCAATCTGGGCCAAGAGCATGGCTTCCATGTTGGGGTCCACAGACACAAAATCCCAGCATTGGGCAGGTAGCACTGAGGTCTTGGTGTCTAGCTATCTCACCAAGGACATGGAGCCACTGCTCTGCAACCCTTTGTCCCATTGGGCAAACCTTAGCCACATATGGCAGGATCTGGCCACAGTTGCTCAGGAACACCTGTCCTATCCACCGACGAGTATCCTGATTGAGAGGGTGTTCAGCATTGCTGGAGATATTGTGACACCCCACCACACCTCCTTGGACACTGGTTTGGTGGAGCAGCTGGTGTTCCTCAAGGTGAACCTCCTGCTGCTGGGGGCTCCCCAAGCCCCATGAGCAAATTGAGTGAGTGCCACTTTTCTCACTCTGTTTGCACCTTTTCATTTTTAATTTTTTTTAAACCATTTAATGCCCTACTCTCAGAGCTGGAAGCAGAACTCACTGTATCACCAGCTAGCAGGCAAAGAACATTTCCCTGCTGAGCTCCCATGCCAGGATGAACTTGGAGGTATGGGGGCTGGAGCTAGAAGGAAGAAGGAGGGCCCAGGAACTTGGAGGTATGGAGGCTGGAGCTATAGGGAAGAGGGAGGGCCCAGGTCCTGGACATGACCTAAAACTGCACCCTGCCTGGGTCAGGAGGCTTGATCGGCCTGCTGTTGACATGGCAGTGCCCAAGAAATGCCAGGACCACAAACCTCCCTGGTGAAAAGCGAATAGGAGGTGCCTTATAGCCTCCAGCCACCACACACACACACACACACACACACACACAGAGTCCTGGATAGGGAAAGCCCAGACCTATAAGACCTTTGAAAGGCCTGATGATTGCTGGTTGCAGTGGAATTGTGAGACTCCAGGTGAGTTTAGCTACCTGGGTTGCCATCTGCAAGGCATGGGCTACAGTATTAGGGTGGTATAGAGTTGCAGAATGAATGTCACCCTAGATATCAGGGGCCTAAATGGGCAGCCTCCCACCTGGGAAACATCTGAATCAGTTTTCCATCAAAGCACAGCAGGTGAAAAAGGGATAGGTGGCTGGCCCAGAAACAGTTGGGCAGGTTAAGATCTCACATGCACTGGGAAGACCTCCTGCTCTTCCTGGATGGAATGATTAGTGAAGAAGCCAGAAGCTGACATGTAATGCAGGCAAGAAAGCCAGTAAATGAAAAGGTAAATTGAGGTATCAGGGGGTGAGGAACAGGGAGGAAGGGGTGGAGGGGAAGATGGATATAGCAGGTAAAAGTGAGAGCTACCTGGGAAGTTAAATGTCAGACAAGTTATACTGTGTCATAAATCCAATATCTATATAAAGTCCATGAGTTTCTGTAACTAGGAGGTTGATGAAGTCAGTTCATAGGCTCATCTTTGAAGAGGCTCGGGATTCCACCTGATCTGAAGGTGGGGCCAAGGCCTAAGGGGGAGCCAAAGGTCCCAGAGAAGGGAACACAGCTGGAGGGGATGAAGGATGCAATATGTGAGGCATGGGCTGCAGTGTAGGGAAGATACAGAGCTGAGGAATGGATGTCAACCCAAGACACCTAGATGGGCAGCCTCCCACCGGGGAAATATCTGAACCAGTTTTCCATCAGTGTGGCAGACAAGAGGCACAGGCAGTTGGCCCAGGAACAGGTGGGCAGGCAGAGATCTAACCAGCACAGGGAAGGCCTCCCATTACAAGCTACCATCCCTGCTGTTTTCATCCCACTGCACCTTAACATACACAAAGTCACATGTCATGAGTTTTGCTTTCAACAGCTTAAGGTATAGTTTCATAGAAGCTCCTGTATCTATCTCCTTGAAACCTGGCAGGTTTCATGCCCTGAAAAGGGGCTACCATCCCTGCTGTTTTCAGCCCATTCTGCCTTAACATACACACGTGACATGAGTTTTACTTTGAACAGTTTGAGGTGCAGTTTCACAAAAAAACCCGTGTATTTATGTCCTTGATGCTTGGCAAGCTTTTTGCCCTGAGAAGGGGCTACTATCTCTGAACTTTTCATCCAAATCATGCAAGAAATAATAAAGTTATAGGCATTTTAGTGATTTCCCTTTACAGCCTACGGCTGACTCGCCAAAACAGCATTGAAACTCTGAAACGGATTCAACCAAATCAAAACAAAACAGTGGTTCGAAACACTGAAATGAATTGCTGCCCTCAAAAATGGCCAAATCCGAAACTGAAGTGAAACATAACCATTTTGCATAGTCCTAATATAAGAAGGGATCCCAAACTCTGACAGAAATAAATTCATTGGTGTTGGCAACAAGAATATACTGACATTAAATCAAAGGAATGAATTTACTTCTCTTAAATATTATTATTTGAGTTTAACCATGTTGAAGTTCTGTTTATTCTTACATAAGCTCTGTTCTAAGTGAATATTTTATAATGCTAAAATCATTGACCTATACCTCTCTGTATATAATGGCAGCATTTCAGTCAATGATTATTTCTTCTTTTTCACTGAAAATTCCAACATGATTTGAGGAGGTCTCGGTTTTCTTTTTTTTTTGCATCCCCAGAAACTATATTAGACCATGTTAAAAAGAAAGAAGTGATCCTTTTAGAAAAACACCCATTTCTACAAACTGAAATTATCTACAAGTATGATCCTATAGCCATTATTCAGTCAAAAGGCCCATGAACTGTTAGATTATGCATTATACGTATAAAGTTCTTAGAACATGTAAGAATACCACTAATTATTTGATCTTCTATTAAAAAAAAAAGTTGAAAACTCTATTTTAGAATCAGACAGAGTCAATGTATCTGATTTTCAGTGACTGGTAATAAAAAAAAATCTGAAATGTCTATTCATTTAATAACAGTCAGGAATATTTTGCAGGGGCTTAATAAAATAAAGCAATACCCAGCAGATTTTATTAACATTCTTTTTTCATTTTTAAACATTGTTGTACTGTAATAACTATAAACTACTAGAAGTGACAGGTTAAGGAATTAGCTCACAATACTATGGCACTGATGTTCTGCCTGTTAATAGAATTTTACTTTACATTTCAGTTATTCAGGGTGCTTGTATTACATGAGAAAGTTCTGCCCAAAATACTCAGGAGTTAGTAAAGAAATGCTTTATTTTTTTCTTCCTTCACTTTTCTAGCCTCAAGAGAAGTGAGCAGCTGGTGAAGAGAAAATAGAAACAATTCATACATTTTCTAATTAATATAAAAATATTCAAGAGTAGAAGTGTAAATGTTATAAGTACACTGTTAAGCATATTCATATTTCAAGATGAAGAAAAAAGGACAAGATATCACTGTAAACCATTTTTATCCCTCAACAGCACATCTTCACCATACTTCTGCATGGGTACACCTCCTACGCTGAGGAAGAAATAAGGACTGGATTATGCATTATACTTAGTGTAAATTTGATTCTGAATGGTGTTCTCTGCTGAGAAAATCAGTTGTCATTTTTTCACCTGCTTTGAAACTCTAAGGAAGTTTGTAAATTTTATGCCACAATATTTTTTGTCAGAAAATGCTGGACTCTCAAAGTTGAAATATTCTGTAGGACTATTTTGATTGCTTTTTTTTTAAATGGAAAACTGCCTGAGTTCCTGCTATCTTATCCAGACTCCCTGTAGGCTCTCTGGTGGGTAACTAAATTGCCTGGGCTTCCACACTCCACAATCCATGACATGGGTTGTCATGGATGTCTATGGTATCACAATCAATTATTAGGCAGCTCCTGCAGACCAGGAAAGCCTAAAACACAAGGAGATGAGATCAGAAATTTTCTAAGATTTTGATTTCAGTTCTTTAACATGTATTATTTTCCAGTGTTCATCCTGTACAAAATACTACATTTTTCTTCTTCTTCTGGATCGTCTTAAAAATGAGAGTTTGACAATCTGTCCCTCAGCATGCTGAGTCTTGTGTGCAAAATGTGCTAGTAGTCTGCCATTTACGAAGTTCATAAAATATGTAGGTGTAATTGTGCCTTGATGCATGATTTTTACTGACCGATTATATTCATCATAATAATGACATTTCAGAACTTCACCTACTTCTATTCATGTGAAAGCGCTAAAAATATTTTAAAATCTATTTTAATAAGTACCACACTAAATAATCTATCATCCTTCAAGTTGTTCAAATTTATGGAATGGTAGATCCATCAGACCACGTATATTTGTGACCATTTAACATCATAGACCTTCCTCACTTTTTATGTTAAAGACATATTGTGAGTCTTCTTAAATGACATCATAATAAAGAAGCAATTTTCAAAGCAAGAAGTTATAAATTAAGCCTCCCTTTTCTCATTTTCAAAGAAAATATTACTTGATTCTCAAATATTTTACACATACTTTAAGTAAGAATCTGAGCAGCACAAAAATAGAATTATTTTTTTATTCAGGCAGGTGACCAATTTTTTTTTAATAAACAAGGTATATACTTGCTGGAATAAAGGTCCAAACAGGCAGGCCATCCTTTCTTTTTTTAAGAAATTCAAAGGATGTTGATTTAAGACATTTTAAAACAGGGTCTGGATTGCAAAGGTGGGAATATTCAGTCAAGACTACATGAAAACTTAGCCTCTCTAACTTGTCATAGTTTCCAGAAGCTGAAACTCCTAAATAAATTGTCACTTTGGAACTCATTTCTAGTACTGGCTATGAAAAGATCATAAATAGGTGTTTTGTGGATTAGATAGAAAATAGCTCATTAGAAGTAAGCAGGCCCAATCAGTCCACAAAAATGGAAATATAAGCCTTGTGTAAAAATATGGGATTACCACTCTTGGTATGTTATTCAATGATGGATCAGCAGGTTGCATATAAAGTAACTTTTTTAAAAAGGAAAACAAAACATTTTCCTATTAAGATACATCTTACTTGAAAATCAAATTGTAACACGCACATTAAAGCAGAGAAATAGTTTAATTAAAAATTAAAATATATTGTTCAAGAGTACATATTTCCTAACAAATTTTTAAAGAGAGGCAAAAACAAGTGAAACCTGGAAGCAGAGTTTCTAACAGTAATTAACAACAAAAGTTGTCTTGGTAAATGTATTCTTTTCTGCAGGTGAAGAAAGAATATTTGCTTTCTTTTGGTTCATTTTATTCCAGCCTAATAAATTCATTCAATTTTCTGGAAAACAGAAAGGAATGACATTGGTCATTATCCTTGAAAACTTATAGGGATCAGGAAAGGTCCTGGACAATTAAAAATAGGCAAATATAGTGTCCATCTTGAAAAAAGGGAAGAAAAAGGATCCAGGGAACTATTAACCAGTCAACCACAACTCAGTTCCTGGAAAAATCATGAAGCAGGTTCTCTAGGAATCCATTTCTAAGCACTTAGACAAGAATGCGTATAGGAATAGTCAGCATGGATTCACCAAGGACAAGTCATGCCTGACCAACCTGATAGCCTTCTATGATGAAGTGACTGGCTCTGTGGATGTGCAGATACAATTGGATGTGATATACCTTGAGTTTAGCAAGGTTTTTTGATACAGTCTCCAAGAACTTTTTTTCAGGCAACCTAGGGAAGTATGGGCTAGATGAATGGACTGTAAGGTGGATAGAAACCAAAAGAAATTTCATGTGGTTCAATAAGGAGAAGTGCAAAACCCCCCACTTAGGCTGGACAAATCCCATGCACAGGCATCGTCTAGAGACTGACTGACTCAGTAGCAGCTCTGCAGAAAAGGAGCTGGGAACTACAGCCCCTCTATTAGGCACTGGTGAGGTCACATATGGAGTACTGTGTCCAGTTTTGGATCTCCCACTACAGAAAGGATGGAGATAGTTCAGTGGATGTCAAAAAAATGGTTAGGAGGCTAGGGAACACAATTTATGAGGAGAAGCTGATGGAACTGGGATTATTTAGTCTGGAAAAGAGAATACTGAAGGGGTGACTTAACAACAGCCTTCAACTACATAAAGGTGGGTCCAAAGAGGATGGTGCTAGTTATCACAGAAGAAAGTGCAAGAATTTCAAGTCACAGGGAGGTTGAGGTTAGATATTAGGAAAAACTCTCACAAGGAGAATGAGAAAGCACGGGAACAGGTTACTGAAAGAGGCTGTGGAATCTCCATCCTTAGAGTTTTTTAAGACCTGGGTAGACAAAGCCTTGGCTGGAATGATATAATTGGGGGTGGCCTTACTTCGAGCAGAGGGTTGGACCAGATGCCCTCCTAAAGGTCCCTTCCAAGCCTAATTTCCTATGATTCTATAAATGCAGACTATCAGCAACCACTGCCTATCATAAGATGTAAAAATTAAAAATCTGAATAAATGTGTGTATATCACAGCTTACATTCATGTACTGTATCCTTTTAATTATCCACCCTTACACAGCCCAAATGTACATGAAAGGTTCTATTTATATGCAAATCAACATGACAATAATCAACAACAAATAAGAAGCAACTTTTTTGGTAGAAAATAACTAAAAAAGAAAAGTGTAGAATAAAATTAGAACATTATTTAGACCAAGATTTCTTACTTGCTGATCAAATTACAATTAAAATGAAAAACTTATATCACTTTGATTTACATCCCATTGACTTTGCCTTCACTTAAGAATTTGTTTTGTTTTTCCAGTCTGTTTTTACATAGCTTAAACTTCTAGCCATTGCATCTTGCTTTATGTTTATTTGATAGACTCCTACTGAAGATTACCCTATTTGTCTATCCAAGGATTACAATTTGTTTTGGGGTTTTTTGCAAGGATTACAATTTGGTCCAAAGCTTATATTCAGCTAATTATCTACAATAATTATCAAATTCTTTTCACTATTTCTCCCAACATCATTTTCATTACTTACACCATTTCACTACTTCATGATAACATCTGTTATTTCCCCAAATATGGAACATATATATTTATTAAATCATCTTTTCCCTTCTGTATTATTATCCCCCATTTTCATCTACCAATGGACAAATAAAACTATTCATATTGCTCCTATTCCTGAAGTACCTAAATATTCTCTGTCCTTTTCCGAATTGATCGTTGATTTTTCTTTCTCTGCTGTTTCTTTCTAGCTAATTCTCTCTCTCTCTCTTTCTGTCTTCTCTTCTACAATTTTTAGTTTCTGAATTTCATTCTACTTTTTTGATATATAGTAATTACTAAAAAACTGCTTCCAGTTCTGCATGGGTTTTGTTTTATAATATTCTTGGTCTGTAAGCCAGGTGCCTTTTTAAACTAGTTTCGCCTTCTCTGTCAGTTGTTCAATGTTTTTTAAAAATATTAAATTCTTAAACTGTTCTTAAAAAGTACTAATTATCAGTCGTTTTTACTGCTTCAATTTCTTTCTTCTACCTAATCCAAATCACAAACAACTTCAATTTTATGAAACCTGTCTTTTTAAAGCACCATATATAGACATACATACATACATACTGATTTGGGCCTTCATTGCATAGAACAAATATAATTAAGTCAGTACTACGTATACCTAAACTACCATTATTTTTTGTTCTATGACCTGTTCCTTTACTTCTGTCCAGATGAGGTCTACTAAATTCCTTCATCTTACATTCAACACTGAACTAGGAAATTGTCATCTTTAATTCCAAGAAATTCCAAATACTAGTAGCAAGGCATACCCAGTATATGTCATTCAGTTTAAGTGTCCCATGGAAAGCCAATATTCTTATATATTAAAAATGATCTACTGTGATATTAGAGGTTTGATGAGTACCTCATCCGGTGCTTTTCTGGTCAGAACCACATACATTACTGTATACATTAACAGGAAAGAACCATAAACATGAATGTAAACAAACATGGTTGAAGCTAAAGTTCTTCATTCGGTCCTACTTATTTGTTTCACTTGAAATACTTGTGAGACTCAGACAGAATGAAAACATAATCTGTATTTAGCATAGAAGAAAGAAATTTCAGCTGTTAACAGTCACCTTTTCCAGATGCTTCCTCTGTATGTTCAGAACTTTCAAAGGCAATAAGAAACTTAATAAGGGAACTGCAGTATACAAAAAAATATCTGTTTAAAGTAATTCTTCTTCCATCATACTTCCAGGACAAAAATGCACTATGAGCAGAAATTGCATCACACTTTAGAATGTTGACTTCTTTAACAGTAATTTCTTCTTTATCTGGTTTTACAGTTAAGCAATGAGGGGAAACCACATTGTATATTCCATTAAAATATATTCTCTTTTTAGTTAGTTTTATGTAAGTAATTGCCTTAACTTATGCAGATTAATTTTGGTGCTGTTCCTACATAAAAGATTGCTTTAGGTTCAAAGGGCACACCTACATGTGTCCCTACAGCACTGTTGTTACTATGCCATCAGTTAGTACTTCTTTTAGGAAAGAGGTTATTTTTAGCCTCTTCATTGCTGTAGCAATGCACCATAGTGAGGGAACATGTCACTACAGCAACATAGCTGTGGCATAACAGTTTATGCCTGTCAAAGCTACATCACCGTAGTGCATTGTTACAGCAATGTAGCATCTCTTGTAGGTGCTCCCAGTGTGCATTTGTTCTATTTGGACTGATGACATAGAAAGACCATTTGATTTCTATCTGTATTCAAGGTCAAATTTTAATGGACATATATTTATACAAGATATTAACCTTCTAGGATACTTTGCTTACCTCTACGCAAGGGTTTAGTAAGACTATAATTTATGTAACAGACATTTACTAGTAAGTGATTCCTGACACTGACACCATTCATCATTGAGACTGAGGGCACACTTCAAATGGAACAGATGATGGGTTCAGATAAACGTACAAATTCTGAAAGCTTGTTATACCATTCTTGTGCTGGAAATTTTATATAAGCTGGCTGTCTTTTAATGCTCACTATTGAATATTAGTATTTTGATAGTGTCTAGATCAAGGGTGGGCCAGGCCATTGTATCTCGCCCATGGGGCCCCTAAGAAATTTAGAAAATTAATATTGATCTGCCCTGGGCTGCCTGTCATGTGGTCCTTGATGGCTTGCCAAAACTCGGTAAGTGTCCCTCTGTCCAAAATAATTGCCTGCCCCTGGTCTAGATGCACCATCAGGTTGGGATACCAGTGAGAGGAACTATGCAGTAAATAAACATACAGTAAATGACAGTCCCATCTCCCAAATAGTTTACAATCTAAAAAATGACAAGACATAGAAGATAACTAATGCAAACACGCATAAAGAATAAAAGCATCAAAAAATAAACTGCTATAACAGACTCAGTAGCAGTAATCACATATTATCACAGTCTCTTATCAGATCCCAGCTTTCTATATGTATTCTGACAGAGTTGAGCTTTGAGGGACAAAAAGAAGAATGTGAAGGTGGCTGACTAGGAGTCTTTCCTACACATAAAAAGTAGAAAGGAAAATAAAAGAGGCTGTGGAGGTCAGCTTTGCAACGAGATATAAAGATAGGTAGACAGGACTGGCAAGAATTGTGGCACATTTTGCAGTGCAGAGTGTTCAAAAAAAAAAGAAAGAAAGAGAGAGCGCATTCATTATTTCAAACTAAAATGAATCCTTCATATTCTGCCCACACATGTAATCTTGATAAGAAGATGACAGTTTAAACACATCATTTAAGAGAAAATTAAATTGTGAAATATTTATATATATATATTGTGTGTGTTTCATGATTTAATTTTTTCTTAAATGATGTGCTTAAACCATCATCTTGTTACATCCGTCATGTACATACATACATCCAAACACACACACACATATACACACTCATGCGTGCGCACACACCCCATTGATGCCAATTCAATGAGCCTTTCATAGCTGTGAATTTAACACAAAACCCTCTCTCCAAATGAAGCCACACAGACAACATTTGCTACAATGTACAGGAGGACAACACTTTTAAAAACAGGACATAAAAGCAGATTTCTAGCCCTGTATTTTGGTTTCTAAAAGGGTATCCTGATTTTCAAAAAGTGCCCCAGTAAAGGAATCAGATACCCACATACACTTAAAATTAATCATGTAGCTACAAGGGCTGTGCAAAATTTCACCAGGCATTTCATTTCAAAGCTGTTTCAAAGCCAGGCTTTCTGGGCTTCAGTGCTGGTCCCAGGCAGCATCAGCAGTATCCTTTCATCCCAGGGCACAGATCTGGGGCCTTTCATGCCTGGAAGGGCTGCGGGGCTGTGCTGGACTCCTTCTGGCAGTGTGATCCCCCAGATCTGTGTGCCAGATGAAAGGAGGCTGCCACTACCACCTGGGACTGAGTACAGCAGCAATCTTCCCTGGGACTGGGTGCAGGGGTGCGAGCCCCATGTCTGCACACTGGATGAGAGGAATCCCAAGCTGAAGCAACAATCTTCTCTGGTGCTAGGCACAGACTGCACCCAGTGCTGTTCCCTGGTGAGAGCAGCAGCCTCTTCTCATCTTGTGCACAGATCTAGGGGCCCATACTCCTGGGAGGAGCCCAGCACAACCCTGCAGCCCTCCCGGGAGTGTGGGCCCCTGGATCTGCACACGGAATGAGAGGAGGGTGCAGCTGCTAGCAAGTGTCAGGAGTTTTACTTTAAAAAACTTGAGGTGCAGTTTCCCAGAAACCTCTGTACCTATCTCCTGAAACTTGGCACACACTATGCTCTAAGAAGGGGATGCCAACCCTGCAATTTGCATCCAAATCAGGTAAGAAGCGACAAAGTTTTAGGTATTTTCATGATTCTTCATTATAGCCTCTGGGCAAAATGTCAAAACTTGTCGAAACAGCAAAACAGTTTTGACCGAATGAAACGGGACAGTGTTTCAAAACAAAATGAAACAACTAAATGAAACACTGTCCCTTCAAAATGGTGAAACAGATGTCAAAATGAAATGATGGTGTTTTGCATAGCCCTAGTAGCTACATAGTTACTGGAACAAATACATCTTGGTTAATTGCAGTAAAGGAGCAAGATTTTCAATTTGCTACTTTGTGCTGAATAAAAACTGTGTCAATTTTCTAAAACACCACTGAGATGTGCCCATTACCCTCAGTGTCACTTAGTGCACAAAAAAACATCATTTCAACATCTTCATTAATGATGTGGACATTGGAGTCAGAAGCGGACTAGCCAAGTATGCCAATGACACCAAACTTTGGGGCAAAGCATCCACACCTGAAGACAGGAAGGCGCTCCAGGCTGACCTGGACAGATTCAACAAATGGGTGGATGAGAACCTGATGATGTTTAACACTGAAAAATGCAATGGTTTCCACCTTGGGAGGAAAAACCTGCAGCATCCTTAAAGGTTTGGCAGTGCTACGCTGGCTAGCATGATGGAAGAAAGAGACATGGGGGTCATCATTGACCACAAGATGAACATGAGCCTGCAATGCGATGCTGCAGCTAGAGGAGTGACCAAAATGCTGGCTTGCATCCATAGATGCTTCTCAAGCAAATCCTGGGATGTCATTCTCCCCTTGCACATGGCCTTTATAAAGCCACAGCTGGAGTACTGCATCTAATTTTGGGCCCCACAATTCAAAAAGGATGTGGAGAAGTTTGAGAGAGTCCAGAAAAGAAAAGCAGTCCAGTATGGAAGAAATAGTAAAGGGGCCAGGAGCTGGCCTGGCCTGCAATGCAGGCAAGAAAACCAATCAGTGAAAATGGAAATGGAGGCACTGGGGGGGAGTGGGGAGAGAGGGACAGGCTGGGGTGGGGAGCAGCAGAGAAAGGGGGATGTAGCAGCACAGGTAAAAGTGCAGAGGTGCCTGGGATGTCAGATGTCCAGCAGGTTGCAGTGTGCCAGAACTCCACTGTCTAATCTATACTGACTTCATGAGTTTCTGTACCTACTACCTAGGAAGCTGATGAAGTGCATTTCATAGGCCCAGCTCTGAAAAGTGAATTGCATTGTAATTTGGTCCCTCTCAGGATCAGGCCTAAGAGGCTGGAGGCAGAGTGTTTTTTTCGTGAGGAATGTGCCTCACAAGTAGTTGGGTTTTGTTGTCTTTGATTCATTCTGGTGTGCAGTTTATAGGGGGACTAGAGATAGTTGGCAGGTTTTGTGTTTTGAGCTGTAGGAAGTTTGCTTTAGTTCTAGTGATAAGATAAGATGCTTGTTTGAATGTACAAACCACTTTTCAGAGCTAAACAGCAGCTAAATATGATTTAGGGTTAAAGCTGTTAAGTTTCATTCTAATACAAAAGCAAAGAATAAATAATCTAAATTATTGCATATCTTAAGTAAATCTTGAATAAATCTTTCATTTTTATTCCAATTTTAGCCTCATCTTTTCAAATGTTCTACATCAACTCACCACCACTGCTACAAACAAAGGGCTGAAGAATTATGCATACCTTATTTTACAGTATTCTTGTATTAGATAGTCTCATATATTTTACCTGAATCTTAATATCAAGTGACAAACAGCTGCAATAAGTTCTTAAAAAAAAAAAGTCAAATTCTTCGAAAATATGAAACATTCATTGGCCTGAATTAATTTTATGATGCAGACTAATGTTATTGGAAAACTATTATTTCCCCTATTTAAAATGAGCCTATGGGTTTGAAATACTATTTGCCAAATAGATTTGTTTATATAAAACTTTTTAGTTAATAAATTAAGTATTTTTGTAGGGATAAACTGAAAGTTCCTCCAAAATTTCATTAAGCAAAAGCACCTAGTTAGTGGAAAAAATACATGTTTTTTAAAATGAAGAAAAACATTTCAATTCATTAGATGTGTTCCTGAGCTAAAGCCTCAAATGTCAACTCCAAAAGCTGACTTCTAATCTAAATTGAAATTTTAAAAATGGCTTTCATCTATATGACTGAAAACAGTCTTTTTTTTATATCTATTTATCTGTTAAAGTCTTATTTGGAACATCTACATGAGACACTAAAGTGAAGTTATTAAAGTGAAACCAAAATGAAACTTAAAGTCACACTATGCAGTGAACTAATTCTACTGCACATTAATGCATCAAGGCAAAATCTAATGCACACCAGCATCACTTAAAAGGTGTGCACCAGCACTACTATACAGTAGCACCAGTTACTGCACATTTAGTTATTACAGGTACTACATTTAATTTGCAATAACCACAGCACATGAATACACATATACACGTGCCCGCTGTTCCTTAGTCTTCCATTAGCAAAAAAAGTGTTTTTTAAAAATTCCATACAGAGTTATGTACTATGCATCTCTCATGACAATACTGACATTTGAAAATTAGATGGACATTCTACTTTTATTTTTCCCTTTCATCTTTAAAATTATTTACTATCTGCTATACTTCAAATACACACATACACATGCACATTGCATTGCACAACACAGTCAGATTGAACTGCTGCATAATGAATATGCAGGGCATATCACTAGGATCAACAAGAAAAGACATGAAAGGCAGATTTTGGAAGGTGAAATGCAGAAAATCAGAACTTGAGGCAGACCAAGGCAATAATATGAATATAAAAGCTGATCTGGAAGGGATAGGCAAAGATGTGAATATCTGGAAGGAGACTGGGCAAGATTGGAGGATATGGAAGGCTTTAGTTAAAGTAGTTATAAGCCCTTGACATGTGTAAAATGAGAGAAAGAAAGAGATGCTAAGAAAAAGCTACACTGTATTATGTTTAGCTATACTAAATTCTTGATTTATGTTAATATGGCTGTATGATACTGAGAAGCCACTCAGGACTATAGGATTAGTCCACTGGCATGTTTTCTGGCTATGTACCAAGGCATCAAATGGAATACTTCCAGTTCTGTACATAGGTGAAGCAAGGGTCAGAAAATTATGCAAATGATTTCTAACTCTCTGAATTGATCACATTTTCTGTTGTCCTTTTAAAGCTGCATTAGTTCCCATATTATTTCTTCTCTTCCCTATTCCTTACGAAACAGCTAGAGATGATCTTTGAGTCTTCTTCTCAGTAGGAGTTCTTTGCTACTCTGCCACTATTCTATTGCATCTTAGACCTTAAATGCTGGAGGCTGCAAGTAAAAGAGCAACAGTGGAAAAACCCTGGTCATACCCAGTTAACTCTCCCTTTCAACATCCACTGTCTGCCATTGTGTGACACAGGATGCTTGCTAAGATGGACCTATGACCTAACCCAGTAAATGGCAATTCTTATGTTCCTATAGTAAATAATAATGAGTGGCGTCAAGAAAGGAGGATCATTTGCTTTAACAGACCACATACAAGTTTACAAGGTGGCAGAGTTCTTAAGTGCCATTCGAGCCAAGGACAACCTATTCAGTCTCTCAGTCATTTAGACAGAGACTCATCAAACCTTCTAAGTTAGACACAAAGCTTTGAATGCAGGGTCTTGATCTGAACAACATGGCCATCCATCCCAATCTGCCATCCTGCATATATTCCTAAAGACTGGATGAGGCCCACTCAAAGCCTGCATTGGTATCACTATTTCTGACTACTCCCTGATACCCAAGTGGCTGGTTCCTGTCACCTGAATCTCATCTTCCTCTCTACAACACCAGCAAGAGGAACAAGAAGTGTCTGGGTGACAAGACTCTTCATGACCTAATAACTACACCACTTTGTGGATTTCTCCATCCTTTTGATTTCTTGATTTCCTGACTCTGCTCACTAAAACTTTTCTCTCCCCCTGATTTCTGGTTTTCTGACTTGGATTGTCTTAGACTCTGATTGCCCTCTCTGACTTGTTTGTATTCAAATGAAGAAATCTTGATCCTCAGTTGTCCCCCAGGCCTTGTCACCCATGTCCTGACCACAGCATATTTAGGGAATATATTACTCCCCAGAGCCAAAAATGGAAGGAAGATGCATGCACTCATCTTGAAACATGAAACAGAACACGTGGAGTAGTTGGACATCAAATGTAGGTAGTACATATCCATCTCAGGATCCAAGGAAAAAGTTATTCTTAAGGGGTGGATAATAAGGGGTAAAACTGTAAACTGAGATTGCAAAAATGAATGGCAGCTGAATTCTGGAAAACATTTTCTCACATATTCGCCTTTAATAAATCAACTGACTGAATTTGCCCCCTTTCCATTTGCTCCCTATGAATATATATATGGAAAAAAATGACTGCTCCTTTTTAAACAATATTGATATCAGATTCTGTTTTTTCTTAGGGAAAAAAAATTTATCCATGAACTCTGAATCCAATCTAAGCAGTTGGAATTTCAATTATTAGTAACTGACAACATTGCCTGAAAATAAATTTGCAGATTAGGAATGATTAAAACTATTTCACCAGAAAATACTTTTGAACACAACTATTTCCCAGGCATCTCATGAACAGAAAATAAGTCTGAATATAAAAATAAATATTAATTAGAAATTATTTGTCCACCTGCCATGAAACACCAACAATTATTTGGCCTACCTCCAATACATGAAATATGTAAACATATGCTTAAATTGAACCATGTCCACCTATTCAGCAAAGCACAGATAATAATTAGCCTTCATTTCTTAAAACATTTTATGCAACTATACAGCAAATATTCTAGGAATCAATGTCAACCTAAGTATCTAATTGAAAATTATATTAAATGAATGCTACCTAGTCAAGTATAGAATGTATAATGGAGTAATAAGCAAAACTTATTGTAGAATAAATTATCAATGCTAGAGCTGTTTTAAAAAGAGAGTTTTCGTATGTGGCATTTTATTTGTTGTTGAGAGTTAGTTTTGTTTGTTTGTTTGTTTTTTACTTCGGAATACATGACAAAATGTTTCCAGTTAATTTCAATATTCTCCATTAGAAATTTCAGTGAAAACATGAAACCAAAGATTTACACTAAAGATTATCCATTTTCAGACGATTCAATGCCTCATGAGAATTCTAGTTGTTCCCCTATTATTCCTCCTATTTGGGGAAAGATCCCTGACCAAACGACTTTTGCTCATAATATGTGACTTTTCCAGGTACTAGAAGTACAGAGCAGACCAATTTCTATGTAGCCCTAAAATTACTGTTTTCAGCTAAATTGATTAATGAAAAATATTTTGTCACAGGCCAGCTGGGCACTGTGAGTATATCAATTTAGTTGCAGACTGACTGAGAACTGCAACTTCATTAGCCGCTGGGTTTTTTGGTTCAGGATCGAGGAGGAGATGTTGGGAAGGAAAGCAAGGACAAGTTTCACTTATGAAAAAGAATAAATTCTGCTTATAAAAACAGAAAAATATAGTTTGCACATATGACAGTTAATAAAAAGGTTAAGCTAATAAACAGACAACATAACAATACAAGTTAAAATTGACACTGATAATAATAAAAACAGATAGAAATCAACCAAGAGTTCCCACTTGGTTAGTAACTTATCGATAGTCCCTCAGATAGAAACATGTCAAGTTGATTCAGCAAAGTCAGGCATTCCCAAGTTTCACTGTCAGAGGGAGAACCAGAGGAGGACCCTCAGTCAGGGTCTTCATTCACACAGGGAATAAGAGCGATCCAGGGGAATGGAACAGCAATGACCCTTCTGTTCCGTCCTTCCTGAGGCTTACTTAGCATGCATGTTCTTTTATATATTTATGCTAATTTGTTAGTTATATAGCCATTTATAATGTTACTTTATATCTGTTATTCTATGGGGGTAAAAGCTTGAAAACCTAGCAGGCTTTGATGCCTCATCAGAGGCTACAATCCCTACAGTTTTGACTCCACTGTGGCTTAATACTTACATGTGACATGAGTTCTCTCTCAAGATTTGGGGTGCAGGTTTTCTGAACCCCCTGCACCCATCTTCTAGATACTTGGCATTTGTCATGCCCTCAGAAGGAGCTACAATTCCTGCAAGTTTCATCCAAATCAGGCCAGAAATGGCAAAGGTATAGGCTGTTTTGACCTTCATCATTATAGCCTTTGTCAAAATGTTGAAACAGGATTGAAAATGGCAAAACATTGATGGGACAGAACAGAACAGACATTTCAACTCAAAACAAAAGTTGAACTGAAACACTGAAGCAAATGAAGCAAAAACATCAGACTTACTACAAGATAGCAATTAAGTTTCAGCACCAAAGAAATGCAAATTTTCCACTCCTGGTCTTCTGAACCATGACAACTGGTAAAGTTGTAAAAACAGTTGTAACTTCATGTACAAATGATGAGGAACCTGTTGGCTTGCAGTTCAAAGAGTTTTCAAACACGCAAAACTTGTCCTATGCTGCTCTCAAGATCAAAGCAGATTTGAAAGTTACAGCTGGCATTAAACGATATAGCAACTTAAATGAAGAGCCAGCCCAAAAATATGTTCCTGATAGTCTTTATACATTGATCTTTGATTTTGGAAGATGATAATGATGACCTAGATATTGAAAGTCAAGATAAGAATCTAGACTGAGATGTATTGAATGTGTGTCAGGATTTGGTTTACCTGCAATCAAGCTGCAACAAGTTAATGCAAAAACATGTTGAGTTAAGCTTGCTGATGCATCACAACTTGATCCAAGAAGCTGGTACAAGGACTGCACGCTGCTGGATGCAGGTTACCATAAGCCAATTCATCACATCAAGATCACCATTGCTGTGAAAAACTTAAAGGAATTGAAGAAAATGAAGTTATCATCTGAAGGAATCTTGTTCCTGGTCATTTTGCTCTTTCATCGGTCAATATCAACATCTTGGAGGAAACATTGGATGGAAAACAACCATTTCATATAACACAAATTGTAGAATTTCAAAGAGGACCATCAAAACCAAATGAGACTGAAAAAAGCAAGGATGTAACATGAAGGAAAATAACCTTGAAAGATATACTACCTGAATTTAACAAAGTCATTCTGGTGATGATCACCCATGATAAGTCATTGAAACCACACATTTATAGTATAAGTAGTAACACAAACGAAAAGCTTAACATCACAACTGTTCAACAAATGTCAAAAGAGCTACCATGGATACTGGGTAAAATCATCAGCCAACAATCAGGAAAATGCTACTCTACCATGGTGGACAACATTTAAACAATTTTATTCTGATGCTACTTTACCACCATCAATTGTTGGATTTCATCCCATACTGCCTGCACCAGCATCTGAGTTTCACACCATTTGGACCATCATCATGCAATGTAAAACAATTGCAGGACACCTGGGAGAGCAACATGCATTCATAACATTTTATCAGGCATACTATTGCAAAGTGAGTGAACTTGTGTGAGCTTGGCCAGAAGAGACTGAAGGACTAATCATTGGACTGGGAGACCTCCATATTATCATGGTTTACCTAACAACAGTTGGTCAGCATTTCACCACTTCAGGATTTGAAGATTATTGGACAGAGAGTAGATTATTTTCTGAAAACACTACCACCAACATAATGAAAGTAAAATTGTTTAATTGCACTGTCAGAGCATACAAGACAACATTTGAAGCAATATGGCATATCTTCATAAATAAATTTATTGTGTGGTTATCCAGTTCAAGCAAAGGATTACATTAGGGTGTTGTTGACCAACTTTCCAGTAGCATAGCTGTTGCATTCAGAAGTGATGACTGTGAAGTTGGGGACAAAACACGGTGAAAGAACTATTAGTGCATCTGCCAACGATTGTTACTCTACTTCAGGAATTTGTGGAAGAAAACTCCCAACAAGGTACATTCAAGTGCTGGATGAACTATTTGGAAGTAGTTAATACTCTTTGTGCTTCATAAGGATTGAACATGAGGAAACGGACATGAGCATGTATATACCTTTGAAGAAATACTCATGCTGATAGCTGTGAATGATCATACCAATTACATGAGATAGGATCCAGTATATCTCGAATGTATGAAGGATTTAGCGAATATTGCTTCTATGGTATATGCTTAGCTTGTGGAAGGAGGATTCAGGGTCAGTCAAGACAACTCATCTCCCATTTGTAAACTTTTCATCCAACCGGGCAACAGAGCATATTAACAAGGTTCAGAAAATTGCTGGTGGCATAGGAAGCATAACACACAATGAATCAGCTAGACAATGATGGGAGCTGAACTACAATGAAAAAGGTAGTAAACCTAACCAAGATGGTAAATCAAATGTTTGGGACCAATACATCAACATGTTGCAGTCACAATGAAAGATAAAAGACATTACTGAAATGGAATTACAATGATGTCAAGTTGCTAGAAGAGCAGTTTGAAAGGTTCCACTTGTTTAATGTTTCCAACAATGAGCTATTAAGTATTTCTACAGGAGCAGTTGTGCTGGAAGATATTGTATTAACCAATATCTGAATGCATGTGACAAAGGAAGAGAAACTGTGAACACCATTTTCTAGAAGTGGTCTTACTGCAGATGCTATTGAGAGCTTCTATGCAAAGGCACCCAAATAAAAATTGAAAACCTTCAAGGATATAGTCTGTTACTGGAAGCAGAGCAAAATGAAACAGATGTAGAGTGCAAAGGAGATCTAGAAAAGGGTACTTGGAGCCGTTGCAGGAGGTAGAAGGTTCAGCATGCACTGTCTCTTATAGCTGAACTGTCTGGATACCCTCCATCACATTTAAAACCTGACAAATTTCTCAACGTGGCTGACAAAGCAGCCTTGTTATGGTCTACCAGATGTTACTTCCAGAAATCAACTGATATCATTGACAGCATTGCTCTGTATAGAGAATAGGAAAGTCAAAAACTGCACAAACATTTGGAGATTTAGCTGATTCCTTTGTACAACAAGTATTTGCTAACTATTGGAACACATCCAATTGAATCGACATTATCTTCAATTGATACATGGCACCATCCATAAAGACAGGCACAAGACTATTAAGGACTCAAACTACTAGGCCAATCTACAGAATCATTTGCAACAGATCCCTTCCATTACTGGCATCATGAAATAGTTTCACATCCTCACCAACAAACAAAGAAAATCTAGTTAATTTTCTAAGTGAGGAGCTTCTTAAGGAATCACAGAGATGCTTTGGAAGTGAACGAGTGCTCATGGTGGTTTCACTGCTGGAAAAGCAGAGCACTCTGGCTTACATGACATTTTGCAACTCCATTCGCAGCAAGAAAAAGGCAGGTAACAAGAATGTTCTTACATGACAAATGTGCTGTTGGTCAGGGATACTACTCTCTAGTATTCTCCTGCAATGACAGACATACTGGTCCTTCTTATATGGCATAATTTTGCATCTGCGGTTTGGATGAAGAAAAGCAACTCAGTAAGATTTATTCCAGTTCATGATATTGTGTCAGAATTGCCTGGTCCTGTCAATGCATCTCTAAAGGCATTTTTACATATGTAAGCGCTGCAGCACTGGGCACTTTGAAAAGCACCAGGCACTGCATCACTTGCAGTTGTATAAGCAGAAAAATGAGTGTTAGCACTGAGAAAATGGTGGTGGCACGCTTCTGAACTAAAACACATAGAAGGCGCTTTAGATCCAAAATGCACCACCACCATTTTCTGCATGCTGAGTGCATTTCACCACTTATACAACTGCATGCAGTGCAGCATGGTGCACGTCAGCTCATGTGCAGAGCAGACTCCATTAATTGAGTCTGCTCCAATGCAGTGGATCTCTGGTGCATTGCAGGACAAAAAGGTATGTATATAACTACCTTAATTGGATTCCAGAGGGTCACTGGTTGTGACACTACCAGCTGGTTGAGTGATCATATTAAGAAACTGCTTGGGAAGTGTTCACTCAACATCTACTTCTATTGGCAAATCTAGGAAGTAGTCCAGATGTTGATACAGATTTGTAGAGTTGTGTAGAAAAGTTTGTTGTGTTGCCGTATGAACTATCTACATCTTTGGCAATCCTTCTGGATGTCAGAGTGAAATTATTCCATCAAGGAAAAGCTCTGGATAAACCTCCACCTACATATGACACCCTTGTGCACCATATGTACAGAGCCAATTATCAAAGTCTCATTTGGTGAATTGCAGCTGAACTTAATCCATGATTGCCATCACTTGACCAGTGTAATTGGCAAGTGGAAAATGACAGTTATGTTCCTATCATAAACATACTTGAACCATTACCAGCAAAATACTTTCAGATAACAAGTTGCAAGTTCAGGACGGAATGCCGGGGACCAGCATGCTCATGCAAGCAGATTAATGTGCCATGCACTCCCAGCTGTGAGTACTATGAGACAGCATATTGCAATCCATATAATAACTACAGGGATTCAGAAACAGATTCAAGTGATGAAAAGATCTGAAAAACTGCAGTTACCCATTGTATTAATCTTATATATGCTACTGTATTACTGTTATATTACCATTTCATTAGGCTATAACATTTTTCTATTGCCTCAAGCTGAACATATGCCTGTATTTTTCATTGCCACTGAGTTATGTATTATTAATATCTGACTCATCCACATTTTAATTTCTTTAAATGTATTGTCTTTTTCAATATGACTAGAACAAATAGACTAGCCCGAGTTGCAATGTTTAAAGTATTGTATGCCTGTTATGAAATACATAGTGATAGAATTTGTGAGCTTTTACTGTTTTTTTTAATTACATTGAGTCAATACATACATGCTAGTGTATCAGCTGTCTTGGAATCCAATACAAGGACCATGATGGAAATGTTGCAATTGATCCTCTGTGTTCATATAATGTTAGTTTCATATTTGGAATTCATTGTCAAACTTCAGAAGGGGCTGAAATATTGACCAAAATTTTTAATTAACGGCAACCATCTTAGATTCCAAAACGGTGGCTATGTGCACTGCTTGCCAGATTGGTAACATGACTATCTCTACATGAAACACACTGTTGCCATTTGTGGCAATGAGTTGCCCACAACAACAAAATCTAGATACTTTATTGGTCAATTTATACCCTACTATTTTAAAATGTGGAGCCTGCAACTGCTCACAGTTCTCCAAATGAGGTCAAACCAGTGCTGAGTAGAAAAGCATTATCACTTCTCATGTTTTGCACCTAATGCTTCTATTGTTGCATCCTGTAGCAAGCCTCATTGATCTGCCACCCTTCATGCCTGGTGCCCCCTGGGTTTTGACCTACCCGCCATTCTTTCTGGCCCCATCTCACCTCCAATCTTTCCTGCCGTGGCTTTGATGTCCTTGTTAGTTTATTGACTGGGAGTGGGAGGCAGATCTGTACTGCTACCCAGTGCATCCACATGTGGTAGAATGACTTTCAAGGATGGTTAGCTGTGAAATAACTGTGAAGTAACTCTGATAAATAAGCAGTCATGGACCAAGCAGCAGCAGTACAGATGGCTATTGCTTCCCTCCTGAAAAGCTGCATATATCCTTTGATGGTGTTGTGACATGGTCAGTACAGGTTACCACAATAATAAGCCTGCCTAGGCCCTACCTACGGGTCTACAAGTCCTCAATGGCAGAGCAGGTAGAAGAAGTTAGAATCTCAATGGCTGTGAAGGCAGATAAAGGCTAGAGCAGATGAGATCCTCAGTTGTGTTGGTTTCCTTGCCATTGGATCAAGGTCCCGTTCTGTCAAGAGCTGTGTGAAAGCTGACGTGCAGCACCTTCTCCACAATAAAAGAAGTCACATATGGGCATCTTTCATGCCAGCACATTCCTCAAACCCTTTGGCAACCAGCTAATGGTGATGGGAGCAGGATTGTGAGGTCTGGAAGCTCCTACTCATGAATTGGCACAAAGACGGCAGTTACAAGAAGGTCATTTAGCACTTGAATGAGACAGGAATGTGATTTGGCAGCTGTAACTGTGACTATTCAGTCCTCTTCAAGATCCATTCTGCTCACCCCACATGGGGAGTGGTCTAGAAAAGGTGCCCTAAACATAGCTTGTCTAATACAGTTTTCTGTATTTCTTCCCAACTGCATTACCACATCCAAGTGGGATCACCTTCACTGCCAATAATGAAATGTGATGATCAAATGATCAAAAATACCAGTGAGGATGACCCCTTATTTTTAAGAGCTGGAACATCAGGATCCTCATGGACATCTCTACTAGCAAATGCCCAGAGCACCATGCTGTAATTGTGGCCAGAAACCTACTAAGGAGCGCCCCAGACCCAGAAGAGTGACTCGCTGGTGGCAGCAAGTTCCCCTTGGATCCAGGACAGCCCGTGCTGCCGCAGAACCTGTACCTGAGGTGCCACTTGGGAACAGGTATGCAGCCCTTGCCACCATGGAGGAGACTGCTGAGGAGCACCTGCCTCGCAGTGCTGATCGTGCACCCTCATTGTGAGCGGAGAGGAAGAAGCGGTCCCAAAGGAAGAATGTGTCGAGTCCTGGTCATCGGGGACTCCATCTTGAGGGGCACAGAGGGTCCCATCTGCCATCCTGATCCCTTGACCCAAGAGGTCTGCTGCCTGCCTGGAGTGCAGGTTCCGGATGTCATGGAGAGCGTCCAGAAGATTGTTAAGCCCACCGATTACCATCCGTTAGTGGTAGTCCACGTGGGAACTAACGACGTTTCTAGAGGCCAGCCAGAAGAAATCAAAGAAGACTTCAATGCCTTTGGAAGACAGCTCAAGGCATTTGGGTCGCAGGTTTCCTCCATTCTGTCAGTGAGTCAACGGGGAAGGTGACACGAGGCCTGTATCGCAGCTGTAAACCAGTGCCTTCAGGGTTGGTGTTATGATGCGGGCTTTGGATTCTTCGATCATAGCCTACATTTCTCTATGCAGAGCATGCTGGCTAAGGATGGACTCCACCTCGCACCTAAAGGTAAGCATTTCATTTCTTCTAGTTTGGCTGATCTCGTGCGGCGAGCTTTAAACTAGCTTTGCCAGGGGACGGGCCTGCTGAGAGAGGAGAGGACATTCTGCCACTGAGCCAGGTAAGTCGGGCAAGGGTTTGTGGTTTTGGCCCGAGGAAAACAAGTAGAGAGAGAGGTGGCAGTGGGCAGCCTCTATACAAATGCTTGCAGCATGGGTGGCAAGCAGGAGGAGCTGTCTCTCCTGGTGGTTGGGCTCACAGAAACCTGGTGGGACCCAACCCATGACTGGGTGGTAGGCATCAATGGATATGCCCTTTTCAGGAAGGACAGGATGGGGAGAACAGGCAGAAGGTTGCGCTCTACGTCAAAGAGCAATTCTCTGCATTGAGCGTCAACTTGGGGGCGACTGAGGACCAGGCAGAAACGACTTGGGTCAGGCTGCAAGGATGATGAGGGGAAAGGGACTTAATGGTGGGTGTCTGCTACAGACCACCCAACCAGAGGGAGGAGCTGGATCTCCAAATTGCTGGCCAGCTCAAGGAAGCGGCTAGGATGAGGGATGTCATTGTCATGGGTGATTTCAATTATCCAGACATCTGCTGCGAGGAGCAGTCGGCCAAGTCCGAGAGGTCCCGGAGGTTCCTGGTGGAGCTGCAGGACCTCCACTTGGTCCAGGAGGTGCATGGCCCCACCAGGGGGGAT
>JAGPOW010001338.1:41909308-41944961 GCA_030014935.1 Caiman crocodilus
ACTGGAGAGCGGGTTTAGGTTGGACATTAGGAAACACTACTTCACAGTTAGGGTGGCTAGGATGTGGAACCAGCTTCCTAGGGAAGTTGTTCTTGCTCCCACCTTGAGCACCTTCAAGAGTAGATTGGATAGGTACTTGGCTGGGGTTCTGTGACCCTGGCACTTGTTCCTGCCATTGGTGGGGGTTCAGACTAGACGGCCCGTTCTAGGCCTCTTCTGACCCTAGATACTATGATACTATGAACTCACATGACAAAACATCAATGCAGCTGCACTGAGAGAGACCCAGCAAGTGGGAGATGGGCAGCTCAAAGAACATGGAAGTGGCTATACCTTCTTCTGGAAGGAGAATGCTGACTTCACAGAGTTGTTTTTTTCATCAACAATGAACTCACAAACCAACTGAATGAGTTCCCTATCAGAACTAATAAGCGCCTCGTGACTGTCCATCTTAAACTGGCAGGGAGCCAATATGATACTGTCATCAGCGCATATGCTCCAACTCTTGATGCCACCAATGAAACCAAGGAGGTATTCTACACCAACTTTTATCAAGTCCTTTCTGACATTATGCAGGGTTATTCTTCTTGGTGATTTCAATACAGTGTTGGAAGGGAACCATCAGCAAGGAAGGAGAGGCTAGGTCAACTTTAGTGGCATCCTCCTCTTTGACCAACTGTGCAGAACAGTCTCACCATCACCAATACCCTGTTCCACCAGAAAAACAGGCACATCATGGCAACACCCATATTCTAAGCATTGGCACCTGATTGACTATGACATAATCCGTGCTCAAGATTGCAAAGATGTTCACATCACCTGAGCTATGCTGGGATCTAGTGATTGCTGGACTGATAACCAATGCATCCACCCAGTTATGTCACTCAAACTGGCTCCCAAATGATGGCTGTAGGAGAAACAATGACAACAGAAGATCAATGTTGAAGGACGCCAGGACCCAAGCAAACAAGACCTCTTCCACCAGTGCTTCAATGAAAAACTGGTGAATTCCAATCAACAACAATGAGAGAATATCATCAGCATGTGCAGTGCTCTCAAAGCCATTTCATCAGCACCTGTAAAGAATGCTCATGGCACTCAGGTCAGATCCCAGAGGACTGGAAAAGGGCCAATGTGGTCCTTATTCTCAAGAAGGGGAGGAAGAAGGATCTGAGTAATTATAGGCCAGTCAGTCTCACCTCCATCCTTGGAAAGGTCTATGAAAAGATTATGAAGGATCGTATTTGTGGGAGTCCAGCAGGAACAATCATGAAGCAGGGAGACCAGCATGGATTTGTAGCAGGTAGATCATGCCTGACCAATCTGGTTTGATTTTATGACAGGGTCAGAAAATGCTTAGATGTAGGAGTAGAGGTGGATGTCGTTTTCTTCGACTTTAGCAAGGCATTTGATATAGTATCTCATCCTTGTCTCATAAATAAATTTAGAGGCTGTGACATAGATGTTAACACGGTCCAGTGGGTGGCAAATTGTCTTAGCAGTCACACCTAGAGAGTGGTAGTAGACAGGTTGGTATTGACCTGGAAGGATGTGGGTAGTGGGTTTCTCACAGGTTTTGGTCCTTGGACCTGTACTCTTCAATATCTTCATCAGTGACTTGGATGTGGGTGTGAAGTGTACTCTGTCCAAGTTTGCAGATGATACTAAGTTTTGGGTGAAGTGCACACTCCAGAGGGTAGGGAATGATTGCAGACTAGACAAGTTAGAAAAGTTGTCAGTACACAATAGAATGCAGACAAGGACAAGTGCAGAGTGCAGCACCCAATGCACAGACAAATAGAACCAAGGAGGTGATACTTCTCCTCTATGCGGCATGGCTCAGACTACAGTTGGAATACTGCATCCAGTTTTGGATGCCGTACTTCAAGAAGGATGTTGATAGACTTGAGAGGGTGCAGAGGAGGTCCACTCATATGGTTAGGGACATACAGGACAAGCCCTGTGAGGAGAAACTGAGGGAGCTGGACCTCTTCAGCCTCCACAAGAGAAGGCTGAGAGGTGATCTTGTGGCTGCCAACAAATTCATTAGAGCGACACAGCAAGGGATCAGAGATGCTCTGTTCACCATGGCACCTCTTGGGGTAAGAAGGAACAATGCTCACAAACTGATAGAGAAAAGATTTGGGCTTGATATCAGGAAAAACTTCACAATAAGGGTGTCCAAAATTTGGAATGGGTTTCCAAGGGAGGTGGTGCTTTCCCCTACCTTGGGTGTCCTTAAGAGAAGGCTGGATCAGCATCTGGCTGGGGTCATCTGACCACACCTCTCTCTCCTGGCTAGGCAGGGGGTCAGACTCAATGTTCTGTTAAGGTCTCTTCCAACCCTAGCATCTACGAATCTATGAGATTCTACTATTGATGAGAATGTGCTCAACTCCATCCCCACAACACCCAGTCAGAGACAATCTCAGAATCTCTGCAATCCTTGATGAGGTGAGGAAAGCCATCAAGCAGATGAAGAACAACAAGGCATTTGGAGTGGATGGGATCCCCACTGAAATATTAAAACAGGGAG
Organism: Caiman crocodilus; assembly: GCA_030014935.1. NCBI lineage: Eukaryota > Metazoa > Chordata > Crocodylia > Alligatoridae > Caiman > Caiman crocodilus. The sequence continues at coordinate 41,911,845 of JAGPOW010001338.1, forward strand.
AAGAGGAGCTCACATCACAGCTTCATGTTCTCAATTTATGGATCTGGAATGATGAGGAAATCCCACATGACCTCAGAGACACCATGATTGTGACCATCTTCAAAAAAGGAGATAAGACCAACTGTGGAAACAACAGAGGGATCACCTTGGTGTCTACCACAGGAAAGTTCATTGTAAGAACCTATCTGAACCATCTCCTTCCACTTGCTGATGAGCTCCTCCTGCAATATCAGTGTGGGTTTAGGGCATCAAGAGGCACAATTGACATGATCTTCATATCTGGCCAGCTGCAAGAAAAATGTAGGGAAAAAGCCTCTCTATATTGCCTTTTCTGACCTCACAAAAGCTTTCAACACTGTTAGCTGAGAAGTGTAATGGAGGATCCTTCTGAATTATGGATGTCCAGTGAAATCTGTCACCATTCTCTGCCTGCTCCGTGTTGGTATGTGAGCAGTGGCTCTCAATAGTGGATCTATCACAGATACGGAAGTTAAAATAGGAGTTAAGCAAGGCTATATTATTACTCCAATACTCTTCTCAATATTGCTTACCACAGTGTTACATCTGATTACCAACAAGCTTCCAGCTGGAGTGGAGTTAAACTACCAAATCAATGGTAAGCTGTTTAACCTTATCCAACTTTGAGCCAAAACCAAGACCACTCCGATCACAATCATTGAGCTCCAGCACACTAATGATGCCGTAGTGTGTGCTCACTTGGAAGCAGAACTTCAGGCAATCATGTTCCCCGAGGCATAGAAGAAAATGGGACTGACACTTAACAGTGCAGGATCATAGTCTTCTGAATAAGAGGTTTCTAATGAATAGTCCCCAGCTCCAGTAATTTATATCCGTGATGAGACTGGAAGCTCTGTCTCACAGAAAGCTGAAATCAACAAAGAAATCCAACATCATCTCAAATGTGCAGGTGTAGCCTTTGAACTCCTGAAGAAATGGGTGTTTAAAGATTGCAACATCAGATTTGAAACCAAGCTCATGTTTTATCATGTAGTTGTGAACCCCACCTTGCTATACAGAGCTGAGATGTAGGCAGTGTACAGGAGGAATCAAAATTGGAGAAGTTCCATCAACGCTGCCTGTGGAAGATCCTCTAAATCCAGTGGGAAGACAGATGCAACAACATTAGTGCCCTCTTGCAAGGAAACACTGTAAGTATTGAGGTTATGATCATCTGGCATGAACTTTGTTGGGCCAGTCATGTCATCTGGAAGTCCAACTGCAGGCTACAAAAGCAAGTTTTATTTCCCCAGCTCAACCAAGGTGTACACTCAAGAGGACAGCAGAAAAAGAACTTCAAGAATGTCTTCAAAGCCTACTTAAGAAAATGCAACATTGATATTAACTCATGGGACACTATCACCCAGGACCCCGCAAATGGAATAAGAGTCTGCAGCAAGGATCTCATGACAGCAGAAGGAGATAGAAAAGCAGGAGTGGAAGAAACAGTGCATCACAGACCAAATCAAAAATCTTGTGCCACCCACCCCACACGGAAACATGTGTCTTAGCTGCAGTAGTGTCTATCAATTCCCAGATAGGCCTCATCAACCATCTTTGGACACACAGATAGGAGAATCATGGAAGACAACCATCCTTGACTGTAAGAGATTGCCGAAGAAGTGTTTATTGAGAAGGCAGTTTCTGGGGCTGGCAGTAGTTTCTCTGGTGCTTCCCCTATTGGCTCTGTCCTTCAGCTACTAGAACCACATGCAGTCCTGTGGGGGTCTCTCTGCTTCCCTTGGGGTGTTTTCCCTTTAAGACATCAGCCCCTCAGACCTCCAAGCACTTGTTGGGGCTTTAGTCATCCTGGCCTCAACCTCCTTTTTTTCTGACCAAGCTCTCAAACCTGGTCCACTCTCTAGAACTTCAACTCCCAGGTGTCATCCCCAGCTCAGCTTCCTCTATTTGTGCTCAGGCTTTGGTACTCTCTGCTCCAGCCTGGCTCATTTACCTTGCCTCCTTGGTAGAGTTTAACACCCAAAGTACCCAAACACCTTTTTATGCGGCCTCCAATCTACCCCTACAGTTCACAATTCTCAAATGCAGACACAAAACATCAATCTAACTGGTCAAACCAACATCAATCTAACTAAAAACAAAAACTTCCAGGTCACCAGGTACCTTTCCAGGGCTGGTCTGACTCTAAACTGCAGCCAGTTCCACTTGGAGATCCTTGCCCTGTGGCAGCCAGGGTCAGACTGCCCTCTCCATGACTCTTACATGCCCCAAGCCTGGCCAACTTCCAATAATGTGACCTTGTTCTCTGCTCCCACAAGGCCCAAGCACTGCTGATTCAGTCATCAGCTGCATCCCCTTTTTCAGCTCAATTCATACGGGTAGCTCATACCCATTGCCCCTTTTTTCTCTGGCTACATTACTCCCTTCCTAGTAACAGAGATAGGGGTTCCCTGTTATACATACTAAAACTATATTTGTCTTTTGTGCAGTATCACACTGCATACTTATATTGAGCCTGTGATCTACCAAAACTCCCAGATCCTTCTCTGTAGTAATGTCATTCAGCCATTTTGTATTTTCATTTGTAATTATTCTGAGTTGTAGTGCCTTGCCTTTGTCAACATTGAACACTGTATTAGCTCTAGCCTAGCTTTCCAAACTGTCAAGGTCCCTCTGAATTATAAACCTGTCCTCCAAAATGTTCAGAGTCCTTTCCAGTTTCATGTGGCCTGCAAATTTGCTCAAGAAGCTTTCTGTGCCAGATCCAAGTAATAATAAATACTTTGAACAGCACTGTGCCCAGGACAGACCCCCTGTGGGAATACTAAAACCTCTTTCCATTCTGACATGGATCAATTTATAATTACCCTTTACTTGCAGCTATTGAGCTAATGCCATATCCACCATATAGTATTTTCATCTAACTCACACCTTTTTCAATTTATTTAAGTGAAGGTCATCTGGGACCTTGTCAAAAGACTTGCTGAAGTCTAAGTACACCACATGGATCAACAGTGCAGATATCCAAATATGCTCTTCATCTACAGTTATATTGTCAAAGGAGGAGATAATTTGTTTGAGACAATTTGTTCATAGTAAATTCATGCTGAATGGTTATGTTTATTCCTTTCCTCCTCCTCATGCTTGCAAATGAACTCCCTTTGAATATGCTAAAGCAACTTGCCAGGCATTGAAGTAAAGCTAACAGGTGTGTAATTTTCTGGGTCTTCCTTTTTGCCTTTTTTAGAAAGGGGAATTATGCTGGGCCTTTTCAGTCCTCTGACACTTTTCACAACTTTATAAATATTCTTGCCAGTGTCTCTAAGATGACCTCTGCCAGTTCCTTCCTTATCCTGTATGTTCTGGCATATTTAAAGGTCTTAAAATAAGATGCACTTTATACTCCCAAACTGGGGAACAAAGGACACTGGGCAATCGAATGGATGCTGGTAACTTAAAGTGACTCTTTAATCTAATCCTGGTGATCAACCTGGAGGCACTGTTGAGCAACTGTAGATCCAAGCATGGAAAATAAAGATGTGTCAGTATTCTTATATTAAAGGGTACTGATGCCTGCCATTGCTGCTGGGGAAACCAGTGGGAATGGGAAAAGTGGGTAGCCAAACCACAGATGCCTTTCCTTTACTCAGTCCAGACAGAACTTTGGGGAATTGCTATCTCATCTCCATCAGTCCATTTGAGATAGCATGAGCACAGAAGATAACAATAGTCTGTTATATTATTACAAGTGCCAGTACCCTCTTAGAGGGTTCTGTAGTGGTACTGTAGTACATCCATGGCACAAAAGTAACTGAAATGGATCAACAGTGCAGATATTCTTCTAGATTGGGTTTCAAATTACAAATGGTAAATATGTACACACAAAAAATGGTACTATGGGTGTGAATAAAGACACTTGGGCCTTCTACCCACTGAAAATATAAGTGAATAATGAATGAGACATTTGACCAAAAAACAAAAAAAAGGGGAGTGGTGGGGTGATGTTGTAGCCATGATGGTGCAGGAAAATGCAAGGGATACAGACATGTTTTCAAGTACCACAATACCCTTCCTCAGGTGAGACCTGAGAAAACATTTCCAGTTATACAGTTGGTCAAGGAAAAAAAAATAATCACCCTCAAAAATCCTTGCATCTTCCAAGAAAAAAAGAACATGCTGGAAGAAGTATTGTGTTGGATGGTCAATAATACACAGAAAGGAATTGACATATCCACCAAAATGGTCATAAATTACACATGAAATATGGCAAAGAAAGAAATTATTTCAGAAGTAAATTGGCACTACAGGGACAAAGGAGTTGGTAAAAACTTCCTGGGATTAAACCAAGCCAGATGCCTTACTTAGGTCCTTCATGACATGTGGAATCAACATACCTGAGGGTCATGAGGACAAAGCACTCTTCTTGCTGCACAATGACAGCTACAATTCTGAAGAGACTTTTGTGACTTCAGTGCTTGTGAAAATGAAGGTAACATTTGTGGATTTAATGATGAACTATGAAAAACTGAACACTGTAATGAAGGTAAGAAAATCTAAAACCAGTCGTAGACTAGACAGTTGCAAGTCATATATATATATATATATATATATATATATATATTTTACCAAGCTCCAAGCTCATGTATATATGAAGTGTACAAAAGGACTGAAGTGTTCGTTGTAATAAAAAGTGACTAAGATTCAGTCTTCCTGTTTTACACCAACAAATCGGTGGTTTTGTTACATTTGAGCTCAGTACTTGCATTTAATGTATATAAACAACCAATTTAAGCTCTAGCAGTTGGAGGGAATACAAATAAATAAGTAGCTTATTGTCTCCATCAAGATAATTAGTATAAAGAACAGCGTTCACAGCAGAACAAAAACTATTGTTAACATGTTGGGGTTTGAACATATTACTGGCAGTTTCTGACATGCACATCCTAGAGTTACTAATGATGCTGTTTGTTACAAAGTAGCAATTTTCTTTGTATATAGATTAGCTAAGATTTATAGCCACATGCTTCTAAAATGAATGCCAATTCGATTATAGGATTGTCCTAATACATTTGTGGTATTGAACTTTTGTGTTGTAAGCAGTATAAATGGAAAAAATATAATCAGGTAAATAAAAAAATAATAATAGGAGCTGAAAAACTATCTAAATAGCATTCCTGATCATTATTCTTTACTGTATACCTGCAGCATATTCTATCAAGCAAAGTAATGTCATGGCAAAATACAATTACTTTTTAATTACCATCCATGACAATTCCAGAATAGCACTAAACACCCCCCCCCCCAAAAAAACCCCACTTTTCTCAATTTCAATGTTCTCGGTGTTCAAATGAACATTCTTTGATTAATGTCATTGTCACAGAATCCATGACATAGGCCTGTGCAGTAAAATATGCACTATTGCAGAATCCTTCGAAGCTGTCTGAATCAGATGAGAGTGCATATTTACAAAGTGACAAATGGAAGAGGGTATAACTGGATAATACATGGCACATTTTTCAGATGCCATTTCTCCTTTTATATGTACTATCCACCTTCTTTAGCATAGGGTAAAAATTCTCAGCTCCTGACAAAAGTCAATGTCCCATTGAATTCTTTAGCTAACCAGCACTACCCGGAAGAGCAAAAGGTGCAGCAGTTTGTTAAATTTTATTACACATGTTGGCTAATTACAGGTTTGCTACAGTCCCATCTAGTAGTATAAGACTGATTGCATATGAGACAAAAATACTACTAACCCAAAGGCAACCCACATGGAGGTTAATATTTGCAGGTAAAAATACCTTGTATAATAAGAGAATGGCATACTGGAGCCTTAGTAGGAAAAATTATACAAGTTTTTCTGATTAAATTAATTGGTGACAACTTGGCAGAAGTCAGAGGACATTTGCCAATTTAGAAACTGCCCTTATTTGATGTAAATCTTTTGAGGAAGTACTCGTTCATGATTCCAGTGAATTCCATTGATGGGGATAGGGTTCTTCATTACCCTGGTTAAGGCAATACATTACTTTCCCAAATTAAAGATATTCTTTAACTCCTGCTTCAGATCATAATTGTATTTACCTTACATTATTTAGAGAACTTCCTATGCAGTGAAACAAAAGTGATGAAAAAATGAAGATGATAATTTTATTTTTTGAAAAGGTGTTAAGAACTGGAACACAGCCAGGAGAGGGAGGATCAGTAGTGGGTTCTTCTTGGTCTCTACTGTTGAAGTTATTCCATTTCTCTAAATATTTATTAGGCATGAGAAAGAGTAAAAAATATTCTAACAAGCTTGGTGAGTAATATACTTATGTGCCAGACTAGCATTCTAGTCTCTGCTTCAAAGAATATTTAAGTAAAAAATAGAGGACAATGGGAACTTATTGAATACCCAATTACTTAGTGAAGAGAGTACTTCCGCTCAATCTGAAGTTATGTGCACAATTCCCTACCCCGTTTCTCAACATGTTTTATTTGTTAGTTTAGCTGGCTCCCCATTTACTCTACTGGCTTTTGTGGATCCTATTCTTAGGCATCTAATTTTCCCTATATATTACATTTGGAGCTATGGTACTTCAGTTAGGGCTTTGGATTCCAATAGACAGTAGGGTGACTAAGTGTTAGGGTTACAATACTAAACTTATATATACAGAATTTTTATAAATCCAGATGAGATTTTGAACTGCACCCACATGACTCAAAATTCATCAGCACTATTCCAAAACTCAAGAAACTGGAAAGCCTAATAAGCCACCATGATACTAGGAAGAGAAACATTAATTATCATGTCATAGGAACTAGTAATGTACAATACTGAAACTTGACTTTTGCCAGACATAAAATAGTAGCTCAAGTTCTCTTGGGAAAAAAGATAAATAGTGACAAAAATAAACCTCTCTTTCTCTGTCCCTTTCTTGTCCTTCCCAACTCATCACTGTTTTCATTAATGATATATCATTGTTCTAATATAATAAAACCCTTTGTCTGTCTGTCTGTCCATAACATTTTATTCACACACTGATTGGTCATCTTGGCAGCCAATCACAATACTGACTGAGACAACCAGAGTGCTCTACATAGATACACATGGCAGAGCACCACCATGACGGTGATGACTGAGAGACTGGAGTAGGGGGTAAGGCCAGTGCCACTGGCTTTGCCTCTCCCCCAGGCCTGCTCTGTGAAGGCAGAGGAGGGAAGCAGGGACAGTGGAGCAGCACCATGATGTTAGGGACAGAGCAGGTGTGCTGGCAGTAGCAGTATGGGGTGCTGGCAGTGCAGTGCAGTGCTGGCTGCCCCTCCCCCCCACTCTGGTGCATGGGGCTGGACTCAGAGGTTAAGGGGGGGTACAGAAGGCCAAAGGTGGAGTGGTGGCACCATGGGGCACTGGGTGGCAGCGCTCCACCCCCACCCACCCCCCATCAGATGGGCAACAGCAGAGCTGGACTGTTATGGCAGAGTGCTGCCATGATGGAAGGGACAGAGCTGGGGGGCAAGGCCAGAAACTGTGGCCTCATCCCACCCCAAATGGCCCTGTTCCTTGGAGGTGGTAGCACGGGAAGCTGGTGGCACAGTGCTGGCCTAGCCCCCTGCACCAGCCTTAGCACCACAGGGCCCTGACAAAAGCTGGCATGGAGAGAGAGGCAGTGAAGAGTAGGGGAGGGAAACGGGACGATAAGGGTGGGGATAGTGGCAGCACCATTGGGAGGGAGGAAAGGGAGCAGGGGGGAGGGGGATGCTAGTCACACAATGGCAGCTGCACGGGGAACTGAGTGGCAGCTGCAGCCACCGCATGCAAAATTCCCTGCCTCCCTCATGCCTGGTGGAGCAGCAGAACCAGGGGGGCACGTGGGAGCAGAGGCAGAGGGTCGGCAGTATGGGCCAGTGAGTGGCAAGGCTCCATTGCTACCCACCCCCTCTTTATTCTCGACAGGCAATCAGCTAGTCTTATTCTAAAATCAAGTCACCTCTTTTTCTCAACATTTCATTAAATGCACAGCATATATTTTCTCTCTTACTATTATTTATAAGTAGTATGCTAAACAAGTCAGCATACTATAGATTCACAGATAACTTTACATCAAATGTGAGCTTAAACCTCAGTATGTGGTCAGATAAAAATATTTCCAAATGTTACGGGTAGAAGGCGATTCAGACTTTGGATATATTTCCCAAATTTATGTTTCCATTTGATAAAGAAGTCATTAGAGAGGAAGTCTGAGATACTGGCCTCAGTTACAGGACATATATGTTCGGTACCCAGTTCTGCCATTGATTTCTGTGTGACTTTGGCAAGGTGAACTAATCTTTCTCTTTCTTAGTTTATGTTCATACAAAAGGGGTGAGGGATTCCTTTAATTCATTCTTTGCCTGTCTTATCCATGGGCAGATCTAGGTTTTTGAAAATGGATGCAGGTAGCATAATGCACCATCACATAATGCATATTTTTCTCCAACTAATAAAAAACTAGACAATTTACTAATATGCTAGTGTCCTAGGGCTTTTTTACTCCATTTAAGACCCGATCACAAATAAATATAACCGGGTGCATCTACACATGTTATGGTGACGTTGTTCCTGCACCATGATTTATCAGCACAGTAACAGCCCGCACTGTGCCATTTGCACAGTGTACAGTTTGTTTAGCAGTTATTTTGCTGTAGCAGAGTGCTATACTGGGGGAGTTCATTGTTATCACAAAATAGGTGCTGCTCATGTGTAGATGCCTGTGGATGCTACACTGCCATAGTGCATTACTACACCTAAGCATTACACGTAGACATGCCCACTGACTTGTGCAGAGGCAGTGGGGGGGCTGGGGGGGAGAGGAGAGAGGGTAGGTACTGACTGCCAGTTCCAGAGCGGGACAGACATCTGGTGCCAGAGAAGTAGTGTTACTCCCCAGCCTGCCCACAAGCAGAACTTTTACCTATACTCCAACACATGGGTCCCCCAGGCCCTCCAGCATGGCCCCAAAGTGCTCCTCTGCCCTTTATGTACTGCCCCCCAGCTCCACACTATCCACTATTATCCTACATTCAGGTACTCCTCACTTAATGTCATCCCAGTCAATGTTGTTTTGTTTTTATGTCACTTATCTATTAGAGAACATAGTCATTTAAAGTTGTGCCATGTTTGATTATAATGTTGTTTGGTTGCTGCCTGCTATTAGGTAACTGCTGTGATGTAATTGGATTCACTTAACATTGTTTCACTTAAAGTTGCATTTTTCAAGACTGTAACTACAACGTTAAGTGAGGAGTAGCTTTATAGCACATAGCCCACCCCACCACATTGTGTCCCAAGCCCCATCAAATACCATCATACCACACACAGTCCTACCCACCTCCTCACTGCACCCAGGAGCCCACTGAACCCAGCACAGACTCATCCTCATCACACCCCAGGCTCCCTGACTCCTTATCATCCCCTTCACACTGCAATAAGCCCTTCCCTGCTCCTCTTGTCCCTAACCCCACTTATATACCACTTCAGCCCTCAACCTATCACACCCCTCAACCCTAAACCCCATCTGCCCCACCCTCACCAAGATCCCAGGTCTTCCTCGCTCCCTAACTCATAGGACCCCTCACAAAAAAACACTGGTGCCATGCCTCTATATCCAGTCCCTCATGATCAAGAAACCTCTTCCCCCAAACCACTTCCAAACATTTTTCCACTCCCATCATGGCCCATGACCATGGGGCAGGATTGTAACTGCTCCTTCTCCACCCCACCCCCCACAGCATGCCCATAGTTGGCCTCCACTGCCCTCCATCCTCAACATATAGAAACAACCATATTTGGGGATGGGGTGAAACTTCTTTAAGCTTCTAAAAGAACCCTACCTGGGAAGACAAACCCCTCTGGGTCTAGGCATGGGTGGAGCTCTAGGAGTTGGTCTCCCTGGATAGGTGTTCTGCAAGTGGCTGAAACAAATCCTCCCCTTTGTTCCTAAGGGATTCAAACCCAGAATAAATCAAAGACAGGCAGGGGAGGGAAAGGCAATCTATGTCCAGTGGCTGTAACACAGTGATCAGAGGCAGGAGTGGGGAGCTGCAAGAGTGAGGGAAAGAGGTAAGTTACTGCAGTACTGTAATCCTTTCTTGGATGATTCATTGTAGTAGGTGACAGAAGGAGGCTGTGGAAGGCTGAACTAGCAGTGCAACCAGGGTGGCAGAAAGCAAGAATCAGAGGAGCAACAATTGTACCACCAACCACACTCCATGAATGAGCCCTAAGTCTTATTCATTTAGAGTGTAAGCTCTTTGGGATGGAGACCATGCTTATATACCAGCTAACACAACGAACGCCTATTCTCAGCTGGTGCTTCAGCAAAATAAACAACAACAGTTATATTCAGAGTAGTTAAGTATAAAATTAAAATGATTATTATTAAAGTAGGATATTTAAAGAAGTCAACCACACTTCTAATTATTTAATTAAAAACAACAGGGCAGAAAAGTGTGCTTTTCAAAACTTTAATATCAAGCACTAACAATTATAACTATTAATCTTTCACTTAGGCACTGGTTTAATGTACAGCAGAAAAATGGTCATTACTCACTTCTATACCCATGCCACAAAAACCCCCAGACCTTTTCCTGTAGATCCATGATTGAGCTATCATTAGGTTTAATAATAAAGAACCACACCATTCATTCACATACTATAAGGTTCTCCAGCCATTTGACCAATTATTTTGTTTGAATTCACTCATTACTAAGGATTCGCTGCTAACATTCTGCTATGCATGGTGCAATCCTCTTCAAATTTCTCAGAGTTCCGTAGGATCACATTTTTTCTTTAATTTAAAAAAATTCTCTTTCAGAGAGTTTTATTCATGGGCATCATTACTCATTCATTATCTCTGAGAATCACTCTATTTCTAGTCCTTTTGTACAATCCAGAGTTTCTTTGCCATCTAAGCCAATAGGGTTTCCTGGGTCAATAAATACATTCAATCTAAATCAAGAGTTCAACCATAAATACAATTTAGGGCTATTTGTCATTTTTAATTAATCCTGTATTATATAACCATGGCTTGCAGTTGCTACTTTACAATGTCTGAAGTTAAAAAGAATTATTCTTTCTTCTGGATGGCCATTCATCATGTTATACGCTAGAAGACCTTTGCTGTTCTAACCAATGACCCAATTGCTGTGTTTTGTAGCTTTTTTTTCCCTCTTCTTCCCCCTAATTCCTTCTAGACAAGTGCTTTCTCTACAACATTCCATTGGAAACTGTTGATGTTTACTCTTTTAAATTCTTTGGTACTGGGTTTCCAAAACAACTTGCTAAGGTTTATACATTCTCCCCTCTAATTTGTTATAGTTGATATATTATTTGGTAGAGAGGTACCACATTTCAGGTGTGCTTAATCTAATGTTACATCACCATTTCTCAAAGGCAAGAGAAAGTAATATACTGTTTTAATTCTCACACCAACACAACTCTTAAACATTCTGATTCATATGCAATTTGTGAACTATGTTGTTATGAGCTATAGTTAACAACTATTTAAATCAATGTTCCTCATTGTTATCTGAATGCTATTTTTTGCCTACTCTGATCTTTCCAGCCACAATCACTTTGCATAATAAAATGTGGCACTGCTACAGGTTGAAATCTCAGCTCACAAATTGCATGAAAGAAACTGTCATTTCTAATCATTATCAGTAAGGGATTTTTTTTCTGTGTTTGTTGTAGTCATCAGGCTTTATTTGCCTGTTTCTATTATTCTCAAAACTAGTAACTTAAGCTAGGTTAACACAATTCATGAAAATGCCTTTGAGACATTTAGAGAATTCCATTCAAGGAAATTGTTGTGGTTATTTATTTATTACTAAATCACTCAAGTATAGAGCAAAGGAATGTTTTCAACATGAAAATAAAAAAAGAATTCAATTCCTTGTGGAAGGATGTGATAAGAATCTTACCTAAGATTGTCTTCTTATAATTGCCTTAAATAAGCTTTAAGTTGAGTTGCTTAGTGACCTTTCAGTAATGGTCACTAGGACATGGCAAGGCACTATAAAAGTGTGGTGCCATATATTGGGTTGTATAATATGCTTCTTCTGGCTGTAACCAGAATGCTTATTTAAGTGTGCATTTGGGCTGGCACCAGACATAAAAAGCTGAATAGGCACTTTAAGTCCCCAAAGCTGAATAGGCACTTTGGAAAACTCCACTTTCACAGTGAATGAGCTTTCTGAAATGTCCAGTCTACTCTGAGCACACAGCTGGAATAATGCCAACACTGACACATTTTGAAAGAAGCCAAGAGATAAATGTAGAGGAGAGAAGGGAAGAGAAAATAGAACTGGTATGGAGTGTGGAGGGAGGTAGAGATAGGCAGAGAAAGTCTCGAGAATGACAGATAAGTAGATAAAAAACACACAAGGAAAGGAGGCAACAAAAATAAAATGGTATAGTGCACAGATTTTGAAATGGCTTTTAAAAGTACAAGAGCATGTAACTTAGGGCTTGAACACAAGATACATTAACACAGGTACAAAGGAGGAGCAGACACGCATTGTTCAGCCATACACTGGTGTAAGTTACTTGAATCCAGTGTACATTACCCTGGGAAACACAGAGATAAAACTACACCACTGTAAGTTGCACATGTATAAGTATTAAGTGTATGGAACTACCCTAGGCTAGCATTTCCTGTTCTCCAGACAGTCGGGAGGTAGAAACCAGCACAAGAATCTAACCTGGAAGGACTAATTATCTGTCCACTTCAGATCCTCAGGTAATTTACATTAGTATACAAAACCATTGTAAATTACAGTGTAAATGTCATGTATCCAACCCTTAAATTTTACACAGTAAGTACATTGTAAGTAGTGGGAATAGTGCCAACTATAAAGACTGCTCAATATTTTCCAGTTGTGGAATTGTTTATATTATGGTTTTAACTCGCAAAATTAACAATTAAGACTGAAATTTTCCATGCAGAGTTTCTCCTTTGGTCATATTTATTTTTCAGATAAACAATGTTACTGTGTTCAGGAGTAGATTTTGGTTTTGCCCAGGGTAAAACAAACTTCTTAAATTCATTTTATTGTCAAGCTCTAGGGCTTCCTTAGAGCAACATTTCTCAACCCACGGGTCACAACCCAAAAGTGGGTTGCAAGAATATATGAAAGGATCATAAAAGAACTTTAGAAATGGATCAACAAACTTTAAAAATGTATTCTCCTTTAAAGATGAAAAACATGGGAAACTGTGGCTTTTTCCTTGCAGACTGGCAGAGTTCTAGACTCCAACCGGCTGCTTGGGTCTCCCCTTACCCTACATACTCATCCCCCCTTCTCTACACACTGGGCAGCTGTTGGGGGTGGGGTTGGAGGCAGTGGTTCAGGAGTGAGAGGCACTGGGTTGGGACTGGCCATCAGTGTTTACAAATGGGTCCTGGTCAAAAGAAAAAAAAGAAAGAAAGTTTGAGAACCACTGCCTTAGAGCATCCTCAGAAAGTTTATAATTTATCACTATTTCCTTTTCAATTGTTGTGCTGCGTTCAGAAATCAAAACTGTTCTTGGCTCATAGTCAAACACACATCTGAGAATCACATTAAAGATCCAGCTTTTTATAATCCTTGAATCATCTTTCTATTCAAATCCAATTTCCAAAACTCATTGTGGCCTTGCCTTCTTACCAGTTCTGCTATTAATTGTTATACATACTGCTCAGGTCTTATTCCAGGTATAGTTCTAGACATATTTTGTTATAGTTAAGCTGAAATCTGTGATTCAAAGATTGAGGGGTAATGCAATTTAATCACTCTCTGATTATAGGGTCTTGTAATAAATCATTATACAACAGTAACTGGATAACTGAAGTTTCGGAGATCAATATATTAGGTGAGTTTTCTTGAAGTCTTCATTTCTAGAGAAGTTCAGGTTCTGGACTCCCAAAACCTGTATAAATTTTATACAGGGTCAGACTCCTTGCTTTATTTCCATCACAAAGCTGTTTTAAAGCAAGCAATCCATATCTATACAAATTGCTTCTAATAGAAGAAGGGGAGATGCAGAAATATCACCAGTTAACACAATTTGGGTAAAGGATACTAGTATTCACAAGAGTATTTACTACTGAGGGATGGGATAAGGCCGAACAAAAATAGCCTCCCTAAACTGCACTTCCCTCAGTTGTAAAGAAAGGATGGCTGATGGATCCACTAGTCTTATCTTTTCCCTTCCCTTTCCTAAAATGTAAATTCTCCTTCATATCAGAAAAGGGGTCCCAATGAGCTCTGCTGTACACCTAAGCATGCTGTGGCTTTTGCGTGGGCTTTCTAAAATCTGCTCCTCAGGATGCACTTCCTGGAAGGCTCTCATAATTCCTACAAGGTGAAAAAAGAACGTTATTTTATCTGAATGATCATCTGTCGCAGATGTTTTTATTGTATTTAAGCCTCGAGAAGTGAGGTTAATCAAAGAACAATTACAAAAAGGTTTGTGGGAGGGAGGACAGCTGAGTATAGATAAGCTGTTTTATTATTGAGCAGGACTTAATTGACCACATAACTTTAAAAAAAAAAAAAAAATCAATGACACCCATAGTTCTTAACTGTTGCCAGATTTCTAAAGGAGTGATAGTCAGATGTTCAGAGTGATACGTACATCAAGATGAGTTTTATCAACTACACAGTTTAATCTGGTACAGTTTGTAAAAGAAATAATGTACGTTTTGTAAATCAGATTATTTTCCCATCACTTAAGCATACCATAGTTCTTCATATATAAGTAAAAGGCTTTAGGAGGCATTTTAAAAAAGAATGTGTATTTAAATATGGAACAGAACAGACTCTATAGCATTGTGAACATAAAACCCTGAGGCAATCTATAAGTCTCACAGCATCTTCATTTTCATCAGAAAAATTCATATTTTCATCAGAATCTTGTGAATATGTAATAGTATTTTCCCCATGTCTAGTAAAAACAAAAACAAAAGCCCTGTTGTAGTTTTTCATATTCACTTCAAATCACTGAAAATTAGTGATGTTTTATCCAGTTTAGATAGATCCTGAATACTCCATTTGTTTTTAAGGTCCCAAACACCATGAGATTTCAGCTGATTTATTGTTAACACCCCCTCACTCCTCTTCAGCACTTACCATAGTAGTAACACTTAACAAAGTAATGCCTTCATTGACTGAGTCATCAGGAAATGTTAAGCAGATTTTCAGGTACTGCCATATTTTAGTGGATCTGGATGAACTCATTGGAAATTGTAAGATTCTAAGATGTACATTAAAACTGTCCATATGATTACATTTCTGGATATCTTAATAGAGCTTTGGTTCAAGTTCCAAGCAGCCAAATAATATACCTAATACAGCTTATTTCTTACATCTAAGAGAAACGTAAAGGGTTTAAAGGCTGGCTGCTGTTACCTTAAATTTTGTAATAAATAAAATAGAAATAAATTTGTTTCTGACAACTCTCAGCCAAGTAAACTAAAACATATACTGCTCACTCTTGTATTGTTGAGATTGGCTCACTTCTACAAAGGTCTTCTATGTCCCTGGCTTCATAGATTCATAGTTTCTAGGGCCGGAAGGGACCTCAATAGATCATCGAGTCCGACCCCCTGCATAGGCAGCAAAGAGTGCTGGGTCTAGATGACCCCAGCTAGATGCCTATCTAACCTCCTCTTGAAGACCCCCAGGGTAGGGGAAAGCACCACCTCCCTTGGGAACCCGTTCCAGACCTTGGCCACTCAAACTGTGAAGAAGTTCTTCCTAATGTCTAGTCTAAAAAATAATGGTGCTTCCTTACCATTATTCTTTTCACATACATGACAAAGTGCACACTTTCATTATGTATGTTGCCTTGTTTCCTGATACCCTAATTCAGGCTATTTCCCCATTTTATATCCTATTTACATTCCTTTGGGAGGACCTTTGCCCTTCCATAACATCATGCCAGTACTATAACCCATCCCCCCCATCTCCTTGGTCCCCTCCACACTTTACACTTGAGGCATAACTAATCAGATAATCACACCTTAACTTGTGACCCAACTACACATTCACCCAATTAATGGAGTGATAAAACAAGCAATATGCTACAAAGTCATTTCACAAAAAATGTGGAGTAACTGTGTAGCTTGTTCTAATCACACCATTAATTGAACATGTGCCCAGGTAGATTCCAGTGGTTGGGAGCCCCAAGAACCGAGGGGCTCCCCGCTACAGGGTGCTCAACCTTCAACCAACCCCATAGCTAACAAGGTTCACAGTAGAGGCAGCATTTTCAGCTGTAGGGTGTGCAGCGAGGAAAACACTGCATCCTCTGCAAGCTCCCATGAGGTGCATTTCCCCATGCTGCCCCTACTGCAAGTGCCACAGCCAGCATTGCAGTGGGGCTCATGGTAGGGATAGTGGGGAGAACAGTACGCCCATTGTGAGCCTCCTGAGGTGCAGGACTCATAATGGCAGCACCATTCCCTGCAAATATGTCGACATGGGCTGAGAGACTCACAGCAGAGGTAGTGCAGGGAAATGCTGCCACTACTGTGAGCCATGCCAAGCCCTGTCAGCTGAGGGGCTTGAAGCTGTGGGGAACAGGGAAGGGGGAGCCCAGAATCATGATTCCAGGCTTATCCCGAAATGGCAGTAAAGTGTAATGTAATCTAATGAGTGATCCACAGAATGCCTTCTGCCATGCCACATGTGCATAGCAGGAGGCATGATTGTGGGATTACGCGTAATGGCAGTAAAGTGTAATGTGATCTAACGCGTAATCCCACAATCATGCCTCCTGCTATGCACATGTGGCATGGCAGAAGGCATTCTGTGGATCACTCATTAGATTCCAATGTGCCTCTACCTGCACATGTAGAGGGGCCCTTTGTACAAGTAATACTTTAAATTTAAATGTTTAATGGTGAAACATTTATTTTCAAATCATACTTCATCTTTGAGCTAACATTTTCTGAAACCTATGTGAGAATTAGTTTCATATCCTTGAATGACCCACATAAACAGCAGTTTTTAACCATCTAAAATATCACAGGAACATCAATCTCTACTGGCAAAAAAATGTCAGGGCTTTTATCCCTATGCTATCCACCAAAGACAATGGAAAATTACATGCAACAGCTAAGATTGCAAGTACAGAAGGATAGGCTTCTAAGTAAGCATTAACAGCACACAGTAGGTAAAAGGTAAAAGCTACAGCATGGAAAGAAAGGATTGGAAAAAAAAAATCATACTGGTACCATATAGGTAAAAATAATTAATCATGTGAATGTACGCAATACATATTCAATAAGAATATGTGTAATCGGCATGAATTCCTCCTAGAATAACAAAAGTCTGAAGTTTTCCTTATGAGAACAGTGCTGCTATTATTTCTACTGCCCAGGGACAAAGATCTGTGTAGTCAGTAGCCATGATAAGAAACATATAACCAGAACAAAGTTGTTGTCTTTTCAGTTTTCAACAAGCTTTACTACATTTGCCTGTCTCATTCTGTTCAGAGTCCCCAGAGAAAAGTACAAAATTCAATAACAATGACTCAAGTCAGCAGAGATGCTGGCTTAAGTACAATGCCTGGTGAGGAGAACTTTTAATGCCAATGGACTCTCTAACTCTATAAAAAGCAATTCCGACACCCAGTGAGGAATCAAATCATTTAAGAACCTACTTCTCCTGCACAGGGTCTAAGCAGAATATGAATTCAAGTGTGACTTATATTTTATTATTTAATCTCACACCAAGTCAAACTTGGAAGCAATGAGACGACTTAAATGGCAGCTAATTTCTTCCCTCCAAGTCCCTCACCCCGGGTACATATTGTTTTATTAGCCTATTAGGTTACCAGAGTTGTTTCTCAAGTTGACTTGAAGCTGGAGAAGTTATAATTCACTTCCATCTTCTGTTCAATGGATCCCCCTACCTCTATGGAGATTGTTCCATTTCTAGTTACAGACAAGAAACCCTGGCAGCAATGACTTCTCTTGGTTCTTATACAATTGCAATTTTTTGGTTTTGGAATGTACCAGATTTTACCTAGAATTACCTAGATTATTTTTGTCCCCTGACCATGGGGCAAAAAACACCTGAAACATAATAAACATTAAACAAAGTGTTATTATATTCAGCATATTTTTTTCAACTAAAATCATTTCCTGCAAATGTGCTTAACAGTAGTCTATTTGCCTACAGAGACACTGACTCATTTTTAGTTTCTTTGTCATCTCTCTTTAAAATAGAGAACAAATATGCAGTTTTCCCAGTTTAGTGCTGTCCTTTCTCTGTAAACACACCAGGCACTGGTATATCACATTCGGTGCAGGTTAAGAAGTGAAGTTTTTGATACTAGCAAGTTCCACTGATTTGAAATGAAAACAGATCTTGATGCATGTAAATATGAATATAAATGTTAATGTAACTTATCTTTTTGGATGCGATTTTATCTAAGAAAAGAGAGAAAACAATAGGGTGATTTTACACATGCTCTGGGGGTGGGAGGTGCTTTAATTAGAGCAGGTCCCCACACTTCCAAACAGCATTGAACAAGCTTCTAATAAAGCACCCCCACCACCATTTTGAAGTGCAGGGACACTGATACACAAGATGCAGAGGCTGGTTGGAGCCCACTAATTAGCATGCTTTGGCAGACTTGATTAATGGAGTCTGCTCTGATGTGCTGTAATTACATCATGTCAGAGCAGCCTCCTGGCACATCTACAAGCACCCATAGATTTAAATTTTGGCAAAATGAGTCTATAATTTATGTAAGAGTTCCTGTCCCCAATCCACCTTTTTTCAAGTTTCAGTACATTTTTTAAATGTATGAATGCTTCTATGTGTTAGGACTAGAAGTTAAAATGCTGGAAAACCACTGCTGGCTATGAATGTTTGGCACAGAAAACTCAGTATTTTCTACTCCAGTTAGAAGCAGGTGAAATCATGAAAAGAAGCTTGCTCTTGTGATGATCTTAGGCCAGTTCTGCATATGTGAGATCAAAGCATGAGGTTTAGATCATCTAAATAAAGGGGCAGTAGAACTATTTGCACAAATAAAGATTTGCAGAAGAGGCCTCTTATAAGACTGCTTTTACATGAGAAAAGCCAGATGTGACCCCAAACCTGATTGTGATATCCCTTTTCAAGCAAGTGGTACATGAAGACTCAGGGAGACCTTGTTCCCTTACGTAGCACCAAAGACTCATGCCCTGCTCACCTACTTATCATTACTCTACTGTGTCCACAGATAGTTCCAAGGGGCTAGGGTTACCATATTTTCAGTTCCAAAAAAGAGGACACCTGTCAAGGAGACCTCTCACTCCCCACCTACAGTACCCTGGCCCTGCCAGTGCCCCTCAGTTCTGACCTGCAGCCTCAAGAGGCTGCCAGTGCCCTCAGCCCCCAAGTGCCCCTCAATCCCAAGCCACAGCTCACCCAGCCCTGTCAGTGCCCCTCACTCCTGGCCCATAGCCCCCTGCTCCCCCTAGCCCTGCCAGAGGGGGCCCCCAGCTGCCAGACTGGACCATGATGACTCCAACTTGTGTGGTCAGTGGTGGAGAGAGTCTGGCCTCAGCACAGGCTGGAGAGAGGAGGAAGGGAGGACTATAGCACCCTCTGCCCTGGGCTGGGGTTCCTGCATCACACCAGGCAGCCTGGCCACACACCCCTTCCCCTCATCTGGCAGCATCTCCTGGCCGCCCTGACCCTGCAAGCATGGGCACTTGCCCCAGTGCCACCAGCCCAGCCACAGAATTCCCCACACTGCCCACACACACTCCATATACCCCTGCCACACACACACACACCAAACAGCCCCCAAGCCCTTGCCTTCCAACCCCCACTGCCCCATAGAGTTACCTGCATCCAGCTGCCAAGGCTGCTCTCACTATGCTGCCTGACTGCATACTGGCCACATGGTGCCTCATGCCTCCAATCGCCCTCCCCCACTCCCATTAGTGGAGCAGAACAAAATCCTGGACATTTGTTCAGCTTTCAAAAAACACCTGGATGGAGATCCAAGGGCCAAAAATGAGGACATGTCTGGGAAAACCCAGATGTAAAGTAACCTTACTCTTGGCACTGGATTTATGACCCAAATTCCTTATTCTGAGTGACCCAAACCCTCAGAATGACCATGACCTCTCTATTGAGAACAGGTGAATTGTATTGATACACAGTGATAGGAGATAAGAATAATGCAAACAATTCAGTATCTACCAGTCCCAGGTTTCACAGAGTAAAGGTACATCTGACCAGTATGCGAGTTTCACTCTGAAGTTCTCTCTTGAAGAATGTCAGATGTCAGCAGCCTGAAGTTCAAAGGCCAACATCCACCCTTCTCTCCCCCAGTGAGTTGGGTGAGATGGCCTCCTGGTGTGCCCTCTGTCCATAGTGGCCTTGGATTCCCCACTTGGGGACCCTTTGCTGGTCTGAAATCCCTCCTTTTGTATTCTCTCTCTCCCTCTGATGACTCATCTCTGGACATAGCTGATTGGTCTCCCTGTGGTCATCATACTGTCCACGGTCTGCCCTGTCCTTTGTTTCACAAACCCATCACATGCACACATCCTAACTTGGCTCTCTCTGATGTCCTCTTAATTTGGTCTGTTTACCAAAACTGGAAATCCCAAGAGTTCTACAATTTGGCACTATAACCTAATGCCATCTTATGTCATGTTATGAAACTGTCTGGTATATGTCTTCAATTTCCCAGCCTGTGTGCCTGCTTGCCTGTCGCAGATACAGTGGGCCTTGGAGGGAACTTTCATAAACAGGCTTTTAGAAATCTATTAACATTTCCTGGTGCCCTGGAGCATTGTTCTTATGCATATATACTTTTCTTTTGAGAATTGGCTTGTAGGTAAATCTCTAAATATCATTTTCTAGCCATCTCCTACAAGGGGCTATATATTTGAAAAAAGCATTAAAGTTTTACTGCCTTGGTTGGAATTGCAATATTTTTTAATTTGAGGTATTCTACTAATACTGGGGTTTTTTGGTGCATTTCTGAAGTCACTCAAACAGGGTTTTTTTGGTTTTTCGAGTTCCAAAAAAACTTTGCAGTTAATATAACTACTCTACACTGGGGGCTATAAGTTGCTCAAATGTTGATTGGTGCTACTGCTAACTTAGAGCAGTCACACTTCAAGCCAGCAGGGGCCTAGAGGTCTGAGAAGGAAGAATCCCTTCCCTCTTAGTCCCAGCTCTTCCCCTACACCTTGCCCCCTCTACCCTGTGCCCCATACACTTCAATTTAACTTGAGTTGGGTAACACAGATCAAAGATAATTGTGTCCTGGCACAACATAACTTTGAATGGCATAATGAGTACTTAAAACCAGTTTCAGGTGTTAATGTGCAGACAATCCAGGTGTTAAGAGCTCCAAGAGTTGCCCAATATTACCATGTAACAAGATCCTGAGTGAGGTGCTACTCTAGCCAAAACGCTATTCTGAAAAGTAACAACATAGGAACACTTGATATAAATTGATTTTGCTGCTGTCTCTTCTTCTAGGAGTGCAGCTGATCATCAGCAAGTGAACAGTATGTTTTTGAACAGCTGCATAAATCAATTCTTGTTTTCACACCTAACACACATCACATTACTCACAGCAGTGATTTAGTATTCTGTACTTATCTAGTTATGCAACTAGGGAAGCACAAGTGGATGGGGATTTGCCTGAATAAAAACTGACAGAATTGTAAAGCCATTCATAGCTGAATAAGCCAGCTCAAGTGACACAATATAGCACAGAAACCTTCATTAACCTGTCTGCTTATCCTACCAACACAAATCATAGAAAGCAAGAAAATAAGCAGGTTTAGATTTACTTGATCCTCATGATCTCAGCTACCTCCTTTCCAACAGCCACATAGCAACACTATCTTGAACCTTCAACATGCAGCTAGAACTCAGGTTAAATAGCAAATACCAATATACATCAGTTCTGAATAAAATTGCCAATACCACATTTAGAACAATTGCTAACAGAAACAACCAATTTTAAACTGAATTAGTACAACAGCAAAGAACAGAAGTATTTTTGTATAGGACTGAAGAAAACCTATTTCCCACTGCCAGGTGGAATCTAAAGTTATCATTCAATGACTGTGCAATTCATGAAACCTCCATATCTAACCTCTATTGTAGGGATGGGCTGGATGCAACCGGCCAGGTGATTTCAAATGGCTCGGGGGTGGGTACCCACCAATTAAATGCATCTGGCCTGGTCTGTGGCTGCCTCTGCTGCATTCCTCAGGGAGTCAAGCTCTGCCCACTTCTAGCTTAGCACACTACACTCCTACCTTCACCCTCAGGAGGGCCCCAGCCAGCATGCAGAGCTTCTGGGTGGGAATGCTGCTGCCATTGCTGTGGCAGCCACTCAGGAAACTGCTTAGCTCTTCCAGCCTCCAGTAGCTCCTCTCCTGTCCTTGCTGCGGAGCTCTGGGCAGCAGGTAAGGAAGTGGCAGCCAGTGGAGGTGAGTCCACAGCTCAGAAGAAGTACAGGGTTGATGGGAGTGCGGAATCCAGATCCAGGGCCAGTGGAAGCATAGGACTCAGGTTGGCAGATGTGTGGGGCCAGCCCAGCTCCATCATGCAGGGCTCCCTGTGGTTCATGTGCAGCTCCCAGGACTCAGTTGGGAGCCACACACAATGGAGCTAGAGGGCTGGCCCTGCTCCCTGCCACGACGTTCAGCTCTTAGGATTCAGCCAGGAGTAGCATGGAGTCCTGCACCATGAAGCCTGGCCACCTCAGCCTCACTCCCTAACACCCTAAGACAAGTCCTGGGAGCTTCACAGTGTGGCAGGGAGCAGAATCAGACCACTGGTTCTATCACACAGAACTCCCCGCAGCATCCCACATCTATGGCCAAGTCCCAGAAGCAGCACATGAGCCTCAGAGAGCCTCACATGATGGAGCCAGGATGGCCTGACTTCACTCCCTGATGTCAGGTGTGTGTGTGTGTGTTTCCTAGGACTTGGCCAGAGCCTCACACCATGAGGAGGTCCTGCCTGCTGCAAGCTATGAGTGTTCTGAGGGCCCACTGCCTGCTGCTGCTGCTACCACCAGCAGCAGGGGCTGCATCATGGGGGGGGAAGTGTGGGGGGAACGTGAGGAGAGACATGTGGGGGAGGCCCACACACACCCCACACTGCCTCACCCCCCCACATATACCTCCTACCCTCACCACACACCCCACAAACCTCGCACCCCATACACACCTGATACTGAACACAGCCCACAAACACCCCCTTCCCCACATCTACCTACATCACACCCCACTACATATATACAATATACAAGGTAAAACTTTATTTTGAGCTATTATCTAATTGCCTCTAGATACACTACACAAATGCATATAAATCAGGACAAAAATATATTTTTAAATAAAATACAAATATATGTTATAGTGGATGTTTTATTTTTAGTATGTGATTTTTTTTCTGGTTCCAAGATGGCAAGCCCCTGTCCCAAAAGGAATACTTCTGGGGGAAGGGGAGGGATCTCCAGTGGCAAAGGTCAAGGGTTAGGGGAGGAAGGACTTAAGAGTCCCAAGATGATTAGGGAGAGGGGCACCTGCCCTTGTGGCCCTCAAGATCTCACCAAAACTTGTTAAGTGGTCTGGCAGCCAAAATAATTGCCCAACCCTGCTCTATTGATTGGGCAACACATGAGGATTTCACCTGTAAATATGATCAGAGTTAGAAGATTCCCACTTCAGTCATATCATTTGTAACAAAAAGATATGTAAAATAAATCTTGGGACTGCTTTTCTTCCTAGACACATCTTTGAAGTCTGAAAATCCAAGATATTGGCAGTACAAAACAGCACTATTACTGGCTGTTATCAAAACAACCAGACAGCAAAATAAAGATACTATTGACAGGGCAAGTCTACACAAGATGCTTAATGCAGAATAGCCTAATAACACTGTGCAGTAGTGTTCTGGGTAAAAATTGTGCTAATACACTACTGCATTTAGTTAGTACTTCATTAAGCAAGTACTAAACTAAATGTCCAATAACTACTGCACATTAATGAACATGTAGACATGCCCACAAAGTGACATCTTTTAACTGTGCAGACACCACAGAGCATGTAAACCTTTTTAAAATGTAAATTAAACTAAACTAAACAAAACATATATATTATCAAATGTTCATAAGTTATGAAAGTCAAATTCTCTTACTATGTTTATCAAATGTCCCATTGGAATGTAACAGTATTTGTTATAACAGCTCCACTTCAACAAACAAAATTAAAGCTGCACTGATATATTGGTCATATATCAGATCAGCACCAATAAAAGGAAAATTAACATTCTTGGCTCTCAGCTTTTTTGGCTGGTGTAGCCAAAAATGTCACTAATAAATGCTATATGCTCCCAGGGCTGGGAGTGGAACAGATCCACAGGTGGTTAGTCCAGAGGGTGTGGAGGGTGGTTCCCCAACACTATGTACACCCCTATGGGAGGCATGGGGAGCATGTGTGCAGGGCAGAGGTGGGCTACTCACTGTGGGCTCTGGACCAGGGTCTATGTGAGCTTCTTCCCAGGGAGGGAGCTAGGCTGGGAGTGGGCAGGAGTGGGGTGGGTTCAGTTTTGCAGGGTAAGCAAGTGGCAGTGGTGCTACTGGGAGGGGTGGCTATGGGGGAGGGGCTAGAGCATATTTCTGGGGGGAAGCTGAAGCCCCGCAAGCCCTCCCAGTCTGAGCCCCTAGCCCTCCTGTCACCGTGGGAACCTTGATCTGCCATCAATGCCTCTTCTGACCCCATAGACTTACCAGCTAGTCTCCAAGCTGCCCAGCTGCATTCCTGTAAATCAGCTATCAGATCAGTAATTGGCTGATTTGGCTGGTTAATACTCTGTTATCAATATTGACCAATAAAGGCTTTATTGGTGTACCCCTACAAAAATAGAAACTTTGGCCACTACAACTGCTTGAAAAATGGGAAATGTTTTTCCAAAACTTCAAAAGAAAAACTCCATATACCCAACATATCTAACCATGGGATTTATGTCATCCTGGAGATTAAATCTATTGCTTCTCTGCCAAGCCACAAAGCATCTTTCTGTGGATAAACAAATCTGTATATACTTGTCCTGCCCTTACATGTTAATTCTCCTTGAATCTCTCCCCCTTTTCTGCTATTGCATAGTCACTTGCATAGCATATGTGGCCACCATCATCGGCAGGTCACATTTTGCATGTACAAATGTAAAAATGATTTTAAAACACTAAAAAAAAAAAACAGGTAGAAATTTTACTATGGAACAAAAGACTCAGCAAACAGGCATTTTATTAAGTCTGAAATGTTTTGTTTGTAGCATCTCCATTTCAGCGAACTTTCACTGAACCCAAAGCAGAATTCCCACAGCTCATGGACAACCAAGCATGCCAGGGCTTCCCAGGCAGCTGCTTACTAAAATTGATGTGTTTATCAATTTCACTGCTGCTCATCGCAAAAGGATATCAAATTCCCCTGGCAGTTGGACAGTACAGAGCACATTATTTAGAAACACTGTGTATTTCCTGTTTCCAAAAGGAGATTTGCTGGTTTGTAGGAAACTTCTAAAATGTTTGGGCTTATTCCAGTTCAGATCAAAACCAATTAAAGCAACAAAATTTCCTCAAGCCAGAAATCCTGATTTTTGGCCAGCTATAACACTAAGATGGCAAAGTCAAATATTTAAAATTCATCTCCCTTATGACATTCACTGTAATACAACCTTTCTCATTCTCGTGTACTTTTTTTTCACCATACAGCACAGGATTTAAGGTGTTACCTTCCAAGCAGAGATCTGCATGGGAAGTTAAGGCAGGGTGAGAGAGAGCCGAACTAAGAATAGTTTTCTTCCCTTAGCTATCACAGGGAATCAGTTAATTAGATAAATACAAGTCATACTCTATTCAATATTATATGACTCAAAGAATGCTGACTGACTTTATTTCTCACCAGATTCAGAAGGAGAGAAGGACACTCA
Organism: Caiman crocodilus; assembly: GCA_030014935.1. Lineage (NCBI taxonomy): Eukaryota > Metazoa > Chordata > Crocodylia > Alligatoridae > Caiman > Caiman crocodilus. Next base: position 41,937,810 of record JAGPOW010001338.1, read on the forward strand.
ACATATTTCAGGGTCAAAGATGAACTGAGGTACTAAAGCAATGACCAACAGGGCAAGTTCTGTGAGGGGTGATGATAAGGAAGTGGAATAGCAGCTGCAGGTGTCTCAGCATGCATCCATGCTGTGAATACTAATGTATACATACCTGCATACATGTAAAGCCTTATGAAATTGAAAATGTTAGCTCTGTATAGCTCGGTTCACAAAATAGAACACCTAATTGGTAGGTTTTGTCATCTTTGCAGAAGGTGAAATAGTCCTAAGCTGTGAACAGCATTCATAAGTGCAACTGCTGCAATTTCAAAAGTAATTTCTGGCACTTTATCAGCATTTGACAATAGACACTTAATAACATGGCTAATCAAAAATGGATTTTGCCATCAGAATCACTCAGGCTTTAAAATACTTTGGTGAATAATGTGATATTTTAAATTCTTTTCTACAGTATAGCAATTATTTATTAAATAGCTACAGTTATCACCGATAGACATGCTATACAATAGGTTTTAGGGATTTGGGATTAGATCCACGAAAGGACTGAGCTACATGAATCCCACCTAACTCCAAACTTCGGAATCTAAGTCCAAAATTGAAATCTTCAAAACCCCCATTTAGCTACTGCTGACAAAGCCTAGAGTACATAGGTTTTTCAGTGTTAACATTTTTGCAGAGCCTAAAGTTCCAGTTCTGGCCATACAGAGAATCACGGTCATGAGAGTTCCAAGTATCTAGTTGTCTTCTCCATACCTAAACCCCACTGAGATCCACAATCTAAGTACTTATAAATCATTTGAGAGTACATGTGCTTTCTAATACATCGGGCTCCGCTCAAAATATCCACAGATGGCAACAACAATCCTCTTTTAGTACCTCAGTGGTGACAACATTTGCCCAGATTGTAGGAATTTGAGCTCAATGGTTGTGGCTACTTAAGATGCTTTACTGTACAGTAGATGAATCTACTGTGCAGGAAATCATTGCTGTCTACACATGTGCAGCATTTACTGCGCAGAAAATTAGTCTACTGTGTGTTTGACTACTACCTGTAAATACAGGTAGTAAATTTACCTCACAATACTTACTGTGCAGTAGTGCACATGTAGACAGCTGACTGGGAGCAAATTGTTCCTAGTCAGCCCGGGTAGCCAGGTACAGGGAAACTGTCCCCTGCCTCAGACAGCTCCATGCTGCCTAGCCCTCACTATAAATCAGCCAATAAGAGTGGCAGCAGGAGACGGTGTCCCCAGCCTCCATTCCAAACTCAGAGCAGGAGCTAGACAGAAGGCAGCTACCCAAGGAAGAGGTAAGGGGCTTGGAGGCACCTGCCCTGGAGGTGAGACAGCTCTCCCCACCCCCTAGAGCCCAGGCCTAACCCTGGTGCCCCCTGACCACCAGATCCTCCCCAATAGAATTTCTCCTGCAGCTGGCAAGCTGCGAATGTCATGTCAATTGTGCTTCTTGATGCCGTAAACTTACATTGAGATTCCAGGAGGAGCTCTTCAGCAAGTGGAAGCAGACAGTTCAGAAAGGTTCTTACAATTATCTTTCCAATAGTGGACAGCAAGGCAATCCCTCTGTAGTTTCCACAGTTGGGCTTGTCTCCTTTCTTGAAGACTTTACAATCATGACATCCATGAGGTCATCTGTGTTTTCCTCATCGTCCCAAATCCTTAAGATGAGAGCATGAAACTGCGATACAAACTCCTCACCCCTCTGCTTGAAGGTTTCAGTCAGGATTTCATCTGCTCCAGATATTATGTCATCTTTCATCTGCTTGATGGCTTTCTTCACCTCGTCAAGGGTTGGATGAACTCTGAGATCATCTGTTCCTAGGTGTTGTTGATGGAGTTGAGAACACTCCCATCAACAACAGGGTCTTGAATGAAAAGGTCTTCAAAATGCTCCTTCCAACAAACATTGATGGCTTCATTTCCTTGATCAGGCCTTCTCCATCCTTAAGTCTTAAGAAGGTTGGGTCCCTGAGTGCTCAGACCATAGATGGTTTTGGTGGCACTGAAGAAATCATGCATATCATAGATGTCAGTGAGATGTTGATTCTCTTTAGTCTCATCTTCCCACCATTTGTTCTTCACGGCATGGGTCCTCCTTTGCACCTTTACATTAGCATGTGAGGGATTCAATTTCTTATTCTGAGGTTATATAACTTGCTTATGAATGTTTTAGACAGGTATTGTCCTGTCTTAAGCAGGAAGTTGGTCTTCTAAAGTCCCTTCCAGCTCTATATTTCTATTACTTTTCAAATTCCCTATTTAAGCGTTAGGATTCAGAACCACTAAATCCACCTCCTCTGAGTAGTATATCCAACATACTATGAGCCGCAAATCCCTTCTAGTGAAGCTCTTACATTTTGCCTGGACTAAGTAAATAGTCTTTGAATAGGAGACAGACAGAGAAACAGAGAGAGAGACAGAATGAACTACAATCTAGTGGTTAAACCACTTGTTTGTGGTGGTTGGAATGTTGTTTTCAGTTCCTGCACCAAGACTTACATAATATAAAATGTATACACACTCAGAGCATACAGTATCTAAATATTACATTTTCTGCCTTTTCCTCTGTCTGTGCATAATGGTTAAGAGATGCCTTGGCACAGCTTATGCTGAGCACATTACGAGCACGGGAGCAGGGAGTTCTCCCTGTAGTGCGGGAAAAGTTTCGGTGCATGGTCAGAGCCCCCCAAAACCTTGCAGCTGCACCAGTGAGTGCATGCTTGCGATTGGCTCACGTTAAATTATGTATACGTGTCGGTCGGAGATTGGCTAGCAGACTGAATAAGAGGCTTTGGTGATGCCCGCCCAAACCAGAGGAGAGCTGGGACATGCATGAGGAAACACGCACGTGTATTTCCAAGACATGAAGGAGGCTTGATCAACCGACAACAACTCCCCGCCAGATTCATCCGACGCCCCATACCCTGCGTGACTGTAAGCTTATGTGTGCCTGAGTTCCTGCTTGAGTTTTGTAACTTCAAGGAACGTGCCTACAGCCTAAGGACTATAAGTAAAGTTTTTCTGCAACAACCCACATGTCTAGTGCTCTAATTCCACACTCCATCAGCGGCCCCATTCCGCCAGCGTTTCTTGGCCCCCACATCCTCCTACAAAACCATAAATAGACAATAAAAAAAATATAAAACTTATACACAGAGTCAACCTATAACTGGGTCCCCAACAATCTAGAGTCTTGTAATATTTTAATTGCATGTGTAAAGGTATTAAGTCAGATCTTTTTTTCAGCAGAATTTTAATTTAGCATTAACAATGCATTTAACCCTTTGGATCTTTTCTTTGAATATCTGAATTTCCTGGAATCCTATAAGGGCAATACCAGTACAAAGACTTTACCCAATGTCAATTGATAACTATAGATAAAATGTGTTCTTTTCCTAAAAATGTGAAGTCAGTGTGTATGCAGTGTTGATATATAACTTAAAAAAATATGGTAGCCTTGGAACAGGGAGCAGAATCTAAGTCTGCCTTCTCTCTAACACCAGGGCTATAATCATTGGGTTGCTGAGTCATGTTCTGTTTCTCTTTTTAACACAATGAACCTTCTTCAGAAGGAGGGATATAAAGATGCCCCACCCTGATGGATATATATAAAGAAGATACATACATAAATTCTAATATATACTATAGATTATGTATATATGAAATAAGACTTATGTAAGTCCTATTATATTGTAACAAGACACAGTCTCTTCATCTCCAGACCTCTGGCCCTTGGTGCCCAAATTGTCTGAAGAGCTAGAATCATGGCCTCCACCCCTCCTATATCCATGCCCATGCCTTGCAAGTGTCACTCAGTATAGATTCAGATGGCTACCCCAAACCCCAATATAGCAGTCAGCCCCTTAGGCCTTAAACTTTGTCTTGGCCTCAGCTCCCTTACTATTGCTTAGCCCCTCAGCACAGGTCCACTGCACTGGACTCTGGTTCCTTGGCCCTGGCCCTGGTCTCACCCTCTCAGGCTCCATGCCCCTCAACCCTCTGGTCTTTCTCTCTGCCCTCTCAGGATCTGGACCTGCTTACTCAGTCTATTTTAGCTGTGCGCTCTGATCCCAGTTTTCCATTTTGTCTTCTACAAACAGTGGCTACACTGCTCTAGGTACTCCCTGCAGCCTCCAAGCATCCCCTCACAGCCACTTCCAGTCCACCAATGTAAACTTCAGCACAGTGGACCTGTCACACCACAGTGATAACAAATAAATATATAACAAAAAGAACTTAACTGTGATGCCTGGTTCCATCAAGCTTCCTTCAGCCCCCTGTGACCTGAAGCTACTTTGTCCTGGCAGGTTAGAGCCAGCATGAGGCCTCTCAGTGATGGTCCTGGCCTTATGAAGCCTTCAGCCATACCATCTGGGTCACCTGATGTATCATTTCCCTACTACGCCTGTCAATCACAGCCCCAATTGTGCTTTCTGCACCTGGGTCAAGCAGCCATTTTTCTTAAAGGCCTCTCTATTCTTAACAGTTCCTCCAGGGCCCTTGTGCCAGTTGGTTGTTCTCAGGCTCTCTCTTCTTTTAGTAACAGGGTAAGAGCCCATATTCATACTTTACTGTACTGTAATATGATAGTAGCGCTTATGCTTGAGGATTTTATTATAGCCTTTATTTCTGAAATTGCCCAGTCTTGGGCCTCCTGCAGTATATTCCAACTCTCTCCTGGCACATTTTGATTATTTTATGATGTTATTAGTCAGGAGGTGTCAGACCCCTCGCCCTCCTCGCCCCTGCAGTCAGACACCTACAATCTACGTAGGGATTTACTTGGGTTACAACCTCTCCCATGTCTCTTCCAGACAACACCCAAAATTAATATCATCGATTGAATCAGTCATATTTGGGTTAAACATTTTTCTTTTTTGTAATTTATTTTTACATCTATAACCAACCCACAGGTACACAGACTGGTTATTTCATGCCATTTCATGTAAATATTAATTTTAACTTCAGAAATGTTTAGTTGGATCTAGTCTCAGGTAATATGCAGTTTAGGGTAATGGTAACTTAACAATTCAAATGTAATCAGGAATTTTTCCTTTTTTTTTTTCCATGTGTGTCTTTTTCTTATAGGTCGCCCTGTCTCCAAGCAAGATCTTGCCTCATTAGATCTCTCTAGGCACTCCTCTTTATTTTTTTTAATTTTTTTTTAAGGTGAGGGAGTAGTCCCTCAGGCTCTCACTCCCATCAAGCCCTCTAGAGCCCAATCAGCTCCCCTCAATGTCCAAACACAATAAAAAAAGAAAACAGTAAATCCAGCTACCACTATAACCTGAAGAACAGCCACTTTTTTCTCTTTGTCGCTGACTCAGCTGTTATTCCTTCCCCCATTTGAAGTACTTTTGTGAGGATGAACCTATTTCCTTGGTGACTCCAGGCTTAATAGGATCTGGTCAAGCTTTCTCCTCCACTCAGAACTGGTCCTAGTGTTCTCTCTCCCCCAGCAGCCTTCTCAGGTTTTCTTCTTTGGAGCAGTCTCCCACTCCTAATCTCTCTGCGTGCCGCCCCCCTTTCCCAGGGCAGCTCTATCTTAATGGAGCAGCTACTCCGGAAGTGCCATTTTCCCACTGTCTTCTCTTCTTCACTCCACTTTGTCTCCTCCCCTGTGATAAGCATTTGATTTATAGCCAGTTCCTCTTTGCACATCCTCACCCTTAAGATGCCACTAGGCATTTTTTTTTTCAGCCCCTCAGGATTCTCTCAAATAGTGGGGGGGGCTCAACTATATGGGTGTCAGGTGTCGCTAGAGAGCTGCCATCTTGATGAAACCAGGAGAGGAAGTCATCCTCTACATTGGTGTGGCCAGACCTAAATTCATTATCAAAATGAAATGGTTCTAAGGCGAGGGCCCACCATGTGATTTAAACATTGTCAGTCTGTGTAGTCTCTAGCCACTTCAAGGGGGCATGATCAGTTATTAACATACACTTGTGGCCCAGGAGGTGGTAACAAAAATATTCCACCCCCTATTTGATGGCCAGACACACCTGCTCAATTGTAGCATAACTTTCTCTCAGGGGTTGTTTTCTGCTGACATAAGCAAGTGGGTTCTCCACACCATCCATTTCCTAGGCTCATACCACTCCTACAACACAGTTAGATGCATCCACCTATAGGATAAAAGGATGTGTGAAGTCGAGAGTGTGAAGGACCATGTCTTTGTGTAAAACATGTTGTATTTTCTGAAAAGCTTCCAAATGTTCCTCTTCCCATCTTATGGGCCCATTCCCTTCTCCCTTCCACAGGTCAGTTAACGGGGCCGTTACTTCCACAAAATGGGGAATGAACTGGCAGTAGTAACTGGCAAATCCTAGGAATGCTCACATTTGTTTTCTCATTTGGGGTGGTGTGTATTCATGGATTGCCTCTATCTTGTCTGTTAGAGGACAGCTCCATCCCTGGCCTACCATTAAACCTAGGTATTTAGTCTCGGCCTTCCCTAATGCACATTTTCTTGGATTCTCAGTCAGACTGGTTAGTCTTAGTCCTTGGAGGACTGCCCAAAGAGCTTTTAAATGTTGCTCCCACTTCAGGGTGGATGGTTCCTGAGTCTCTCAGCCTTATGGGCTATGTACGTGGCTGCAACCGCCCCTTTACCATGCCCCAAGCCTCACAGATGGCATCAATGTTGTCCTGTCTAGGCCTTGCTGCAATTTGGCCCCCTTGCCCTCTCTAGGCTCTCCGCAGCCCTGCCTCTGCCTCACTGGCGCCTGAGCACTCCGCAGCTCTGCGTCTCTATCGTGGTGCCTGGGGTCCCCACTCTGTAGTGGGCCCCCAATTAGGCCTCCTCCTTCCCCAAATAGCCTCACCCAAATCATTGGCATTATCAGACAGTGAAAAAAACAACAGCCAACCACCATGAGCCCCTCGGCTGTAATGTAATACAAAACTCAAGTCATGTTCTGCCCCTTTAAAAGAATAAAACTCCCTTTCTGAGGCTGGGTGCTTAGTAGGCAAGGATACCTTATGGGCTCCTGGTGTTCCCTTTGTTCCAAGGGTAGTGTATCTGCCGGCTACATCTCCAGGCCCTTCCTTCCTTCCTTCTGCTTTGGACGCTGCAGACCAGGCTTGCTTGGAGCTGCGTGGGGCGATCCCGAGCGTAAGACTCCCCGGCTTCCTAGCTCTT